>WOXC01012289.1:0-191753 GCA_011680675.1 Gymnobelideus leadbeateri
GTGCTGTGGGTGGTCCTTTCAGAAACTTTGCTCCAATGTGACAGTTCTTGAAAGCTTATAACTGGGTCGTTTCCTTAGATTTCCTTAGTAGTAGGTGACTTAGCCAGCTGTGAGTCCCAGATTTCTATTTTTAAGTAACAGCTTGCATAAATCTCCAAAGACTAGGACTCACCACTGTTACACAGCACATCATTGCAGCTGCAAGTGATTATGCCCAGTAGAAATTAAAAATCTTACAAGGAAATCAGGCTAGATCTCATGACAAATGCAGAATTAACCCCTGTCACCTCTGAGCTTACTTCATTTCTTCTGTTCTAATAATTCTGTTCCTTTTTAATAAGGAAAGTCTCTATGGTCCAGGAATAATAGCAGACTGAATAATACTTAAAATTGCATTACCTGCCTTGAATTCCTGGTGGGGAGGAGGGCTTCTACCCATGCCAGTCAGGAAGCCCTAGAATTAAATAGTTTGTAGACATATCTCAATGACACCCCTCTGCCCCCACCAAACAAATGAACCCACATTCACAGTTGGATAATCAACTTCAAGGAAGATACACAAAACCATTTTCTTCTTTCTAACATTATTTTATATCTTCTTTTTCTCACAAATGTTATGTCCTTTTCTCCTTTAAAGTATATGGCCTGAGGTGGGGCAGAGCCAAGATGATGGAGAAAAGGCAGGGACTTGCCTTAGTTCTCCCAAATTCTTCTCCATAGAATTTTAAATAATGTGCCAAAATCAATTCTGAAGCAGAAGAACCTACAAAAAGATGGAGTGAAACAACATTCCAGCACAAGACAACTTAGAAAGTTGGCAGTAAAGATATGTCCCACCAAGGTGAGTGAAGCTCAGGTGATGCTCCAGCAAATCAGCAGCAGGTCTCGGGGGAGAATGAATCAGAAGAGGCAGCAGCAGCTTCTGGAGCTATCAGTCCACAGATGGTAAGGGGATCAGACAACTAATCAGAAGGGGGTTACAAGGATCTCTTAGCTGGAACTGAGTGTAGGACTCTGTTGCATTGCCAATATGGTTCCAGGTTGAAGTCCTAGGGTAAGGAGGAGCACTAGCAGGAACAGGGACCCTGGTCACAATTCTAGGGCAGAAAAAGTGTTTGTGGTCACTCACAGACCAGAGTCAGTCCAGGAGAGCAGTGACTCTACCTTTCCTTGGATCATACCGCCTTGGAAGAACTGAAAACTTACAGACCCATAGAACTAGCTCTAACAGCAGGAGCAAGAAAAGCCTGCAGCTTGGAACAGTGTCCTATTGAACCCAGAAGCAGATCCCCATTTAATATGGAGTTAAAGAATAGACTGGGGAAAGGAGAAAAGAGCAAAAAAGGAGGGGGGAAAAGAACATGACTGAGGGCAAGTCGCTTAGCCCAATTGCCCTCCAAAAAGAAAAAAAAAAAACATGACTGTAGAAAGTTAATATGATGACAGGGAAGATCAAAACACAAATTCAGAAGAAGACAACAAAGTCAAAACTGCTACATCTAAAACCTCAAAAATGAATGTAAATTGGTCTTAGGCCAAAAAAAATAATTCCTATAAGAGCTCAAAAAGGATTTTGAAAATAAAGTAAGATAGGTAGGGGGAAAACTGGGAAAAGAAATGAGAGTGATACAAAAAATAAATCGTAAAAAAGTCAACAGCTTGGTAAAGAAGGCACAAAAAATAGTAAGGGAAATAACACCTTAAAAACAGAATAAGCTAAATAGGCAAAGAAAACCCACTGAAGTTGGCAGAGCCAAGATGGCGGAGGAGAAACAGCTCATCCAAGCAACTCTGCCCCCAGATTCCCCGCAAACTATGTAAAAGGGGACTCTGAACGACTTCTGGAGCCCCAGCACCCACAGAACGACACAGAGAAGCTAACCTCCCACTGAGGACAGCCCAGGAGCCCTGCAATACGTAACCGAACGAAGTACATCGATGTACGTATTGCTACACTGAGGGATTGAAGGGCTTGGAATATGATATCCCAGAGGTCAAAGGAGCTGGGAATAAAACCAAGAATCACCTACCCAGCAAAACAGAGCATCATATTTCAGGGGGAAATACTAGCATTCAATGAAATAGAGGACTATCAAGTATTCTTGATGAATAAAACAAAGTTGAATAGAAAATTTGACATTCAGATACAAGAAGCAAGAGAAGAATGAGAAGCTAAACAGGGAAATGAAATCATAAGGAACTTATCAAAGTTGAAATATTTACATTCCTACATGGAAAATGGTAATTGTAACTTATGAAACTTTTCTCAGTATGAGAATAGTTGAAGGGAATATAAATATGTGTGTATGTATGTCTATATAGGAGGGTATATAGGCATATGAATACATATGTGGAAGTGTGTCTATATGGGTACAGGCATCATAGACAGAGGGCATATGAACAATTGAATAAGAAGTTATGATAATTAAAAGGTGAAATTGAGAGGTGAGAGAGGAATATAATGAGAGGAGATGGGGAGAGATAGAATGGAGTAAATTATCTCATATACAAGAGGTTAGGAAAAGTATTAAAATGGAGGGGAAGAACAGGAATGCAAAAGGGAATGGGTCAACCTTACTCTCTTTGAATTTGACTTATGGAGGGAATGACAAAAACTAAATAGGATATTTAGTTTATAATAGGAGGGAAGAGGATGAGAGGGGAGATGATGGAGGGGAGGGCAGGTTGGGTGAAGGAAAGTTAGAAGCACACTCTTTTGAAAAGGAACAGGGTCAAAATAGAAAATAGAATAAGTGTGGGGTGGGATAGGATGGAGGGAAATACATTCAGTCTTTCACAATCTATCCACTATGGAAATGTTTTGCATAGCCACACTTGTACAACCTCTATTGAATTGTTTATCTTCCCAGTAAGGGTGGCTGACAAGGGAGGAAAGGAAAGAATCTGGCATTCAAAGTGTTAAAATCAAACGTTTATATATAAAATTTTTTTACGTGCAACTGGGAAAGAAGATTTATAGGCACTGGGGTATAGAGAGCCATCTTCCCCTTCTAGAAAGTCAGAGGGGGTATGGTGGAGGATGTAGGAGAGAGCAGATTGGGGAAGGTGGTATACAGTGGGATTGCTGTTTTGGGGTGGTGGGTAGGGGAAAGATGGGGATAAAATTTGTAACTCAAAATCTTGTGGAAATGAATGATGTAAACTAAAAATAAACATAAAATTTAACTTAAAAAATAAAGAGAAGAATTATAAAAAAAGGAAAGGTTGTCTTGCTCGAGATTGTTACAAGTAGTATCAGAAGTAAAATTTGGACTTGGATATTCAGAATCCCAATGCCTATCTTCCTCTCTCTCCTCTTTACATTTTCATTTATATACATATAAATACACATGCCCATATTAATAGAAATGAAACCCTATACTAAATTCCATAGTTAGGTTAAGTTAGAAATTACATAGCAGCTCAGTACATTATAATGAAAAGGCCAATGAATTTGAACTCCAAATATCTACTTTGGAATTTCATCTCTATGAACTTGCACAAGTGACTTAACCTTTTCAAACAATGGTTTTGTCATTGAAAAAAATAGTGATAACTATTTTCTTGCAAAGATTTTGAAGTGAGTTAAATGAAATAATATTTGTGAAAAAAAAAACAAAAAACCTTTAAGAAATTGGAAAGTTCGGGGCGGCTAGGTGGCGCAGTGAGTAGAGCGCCGGCCCTGGAGTCAGAAGGACCTGAGTTCAGAGCCGGCCTCAGACACTTAATCCACACAAACAAAAACCTAGACGTGTAACCTTGGGCAAGTTACTTAACCCCAATTGCTCTAAAGGGGTGGCTAGGTGGCGCAGTGAGCAAGAGCGCCGGCCTCAGAGTTGGGATGACCCGAGATCAAATCCAGCCTCAGAAAATGAGCACCCACACATAAATAATGACTAGCCACGTAACCTTGAGCAAGTTACTTAACCCCAATTGCTTTAACAAAAATTGGAAGGTTATATATAACAGAAAACAATTCTAATAACCATATATCAATGTGCGTATAAACAGATAGGATGATAGTTTAATTATCTTTAGAGTCCTTTATTATTTTAAAACATTTTCAAATATATTATTCCATTTGAAAATGCAAGATATGGAAGCAACTTCTAACAGCAGAGAGAACAACGAATATAATAGTTTGGGCTTTAATTTGAATTATACCACTTTTTTCTGTGTATTTTTGGAAAACTATCTAATGATTATCTATAAAATTTATGCTCGTCTTTCTTCGCATAGGAATTATAAGCTTCAAATAACCAATCTATATGAAATTACCATGAAAGCTGTGGAAATAATACACAAAGTGCCATTACTACTAATAACATAAATATTTTTTCTATTACCATTATTGATGAGTTCCAATTTATTACTCAATTATGACCTATGGCAGTTTATACCCTGGCATACAAGAAAAATTAGAATGGAGAGAAAATCTTAAATCTGGGGTAAGTTCAAGGCTTCTACAGCTACTGAGATGAAGACAAAGAATTGCTATATTTCCAAAATGAAAAATAAAATTGCAATAATAAATAAAGCAGTTATAAAACAACAACAACAACTCTGTTTTGAACTCCATACTTCTTAACCCCTTATTAAATTAGGCTTGTGCATTTTGTTAGGTCTTAAGTGATCATTTTCTGATTAGCTGGTTTACTTGTACTGGCTCCATTCTACATGCATGTAAATGCTGAATAAAATCTAATTCTACTACAAGTATGAGAAGGTTGCTAAAGAAAATACAATTCATTAGCAGGATCATACCTTTTAAAATTACAATAATAGTTTGTACTTGAATATTTATGAATAAATTAACTCCTTCCATACAGTACCTTCCTTCCATCACCCACTCTGTTGACAGGCTACTGACAATTGTGTCAAACTGAGAAGAAATAAAGACTAGGAAAATATGTGTGCAAGATTATTTGGAGGTCACTGACTTTACACGTCTAATGATAATGCAAGATAACAAAGGGTTGTTCTTCACTGGTAATATCCATAATGTTTTTCTTCTTCATTATGACACAGCAAATCCTGATCATTTGTATAGATAAACAGATAATCCTGATGAATGCATTATATTGGAACTACAGCTATACCAATGTACTCTTGGCAAAAGGGATGTCAAGAACAAATCTGAACAGTAGCTAGTATGGCAAATGAAATAAGCCTTATATCTTGAACTGCATTTCTATCCAACACATATAATTATAAATATATAAATATAAATTAGAGTAACATATCTGAAGCAAGGAAGAAATTAAAATAATTATGGTAGAGTTAAAAAGAGGAGGAAGTGAATGATAAACATAATTACCCATATGTATGCTATTTAGAAAAATTAGTGTACTTAATTTTCATTCTATTATTTCCAATTAAGAAGCTGTAAATTTCCATAATCCTAAAATTTAATACCAAGATCTCCATGTAAGTGGTCACTTAAAAGGACTTTATATGTAATTGATAATTATATTAAAAATAATCTTAACTTGGTAGTAAATACTAATTAAATGGAACTTTTGGTGAGCAATTCCAAAATTTGACACTTGAGAAACACAACTGAAGGTAAATTCACTATTTATTAGAATCTAGTTTTTATATGATAAAATATATAAGTATAAACCAATAAGTTCATGATTCTATCAATTCAGATCAAGCCATATGGGTGTTTCCATAAATGCAGACCACAACTTCTTCAGGTCTTCTCATTCTGTGTGACTTTTTCATTTTCTCCTATAGATTTTTCATGATTATTCAATCCAGTATGCTAGGGACCTTTCTCCAGACCTCTTGACATGTTATGGAATACTACTGAATCATTCACAGTAACCTAATAAGTTAAATGTTAGGAAAAATGTACCAAATTGAAAAGTACTGTCTTTGCTGTCCTAACTTCTAACACAAATGATCTCTAATATAAAAGAAGTTATTGATGCTACTGAAAAGCTAACTTTTAATGGCTGCACTTCCCATTCACCCCAAACATATACTAAAAGTTAAAATATAATACATATTGTTTTGACATACTTATATTGTCAAATGTAGGGATGTAAAATACCATTCAGAATATACTGGAATGTTTTTAATCAGCTATTTCAAGCACACTCCTGTATTTTACAATGTCAAAATAGATTTTCCTTGAGCCACATGTCTCCCCAGGGTTAGGATTTTCCTGATTAAAACTTTTTAAGTAGAGAGTAAAAGGTCCTTTATCCTTTCCTGGAAAATTGTGACCTGATTTATTTCCTAATGAATAATAAATTGTTTATCACTATATGAAAGGATTGAATTTTACAGCACAATCCTATTCTCACAAACAATTCTAAAAAGCACAATATATTTGCAAAGCTTTGTCACCAGTATAAAACTATTTTCTGAATGAAACATGGCTCTAACATTTGATTTTCTATTTTAATAACACTGAATAAATCAGTACATAAGTCTTTTGTTCACAAGTATCCTGTAATCTAGATTTTCCTTAAATTAAACCAGATGGAGATTTCTTATTTCTTTTACTCTAAGGCATTTATAGTGCAGGACTATTAAAGGCAGCTTACTCTGGGAGAATCGAGGTGGATTGTCATTTACATCAGTCAGCGTGATGTTCACTGTAGTAGTCCCTGATAATCCACCCATCTGGCCACCCATGTCTTTTGCCTGGATAACAACTTGGTATTGCTCCCTGTTTTCTCTGTTCATGTTTGGCAGAGCAGTTCTGATGATACCTTCAAGAGCAACAAAAACAACAACAACAACAACAACAACAACAAAACATCAACAACAATTGTTATTTTGTTATTTGCATTCCCAATATATGTATAATTCTACAATAAGGCCTTCTTTTTATTTACTGCCAGCATTTGTATTCCTATAACATTAATTTGAAAGAATGACATAAAAGACCACTTTATATTGTGTTGAAATTAAAAACTAATTCATTTCAGTGCAAATCATTTATATCTAACTATTTCCACTTTGTGATTAAAAATAGCAATGATTAGGATAATAATAACTAGCATTCATATAGCTCTAAGGTTTGCAAAGTACTTTACAAATATTACATTAGATTATCTTTATAATTCAGTTTTAAATATATCAAAGCAAAATATATATGTATTTGTTTTCTATGTCTATCTATCTATGTTTTTATCTATCTCTTTCATTCAACTTTGAAGACATTAATTCACTATAATATTTCCCGTCTGAAACTGTTCAAAATAGTCTGGTTTTTGTTCTCTCATTTATCCCCAGCTCATAAAGATCATGAAGATTATATAATAAATAAAAACATAGTTTTTGATCCTGACCTGTTTCAGGTTCCACAGAGAAATATGGTTGTCCTTGGAGTATGCTGTAAATGACTCTGGCACTGTTCCCATATGAAGGGTCATCAGCATCTGTAGCTGTGACTTGCACAACGGAAGTACCTAAAGTATCCAAATTCAGCTTAGTTCTGCACAGTACTACAAGGAGGAGGAAAAGCTCTAGTTTTCATTCAACATTTGAAGTGTCTGACCCTTCCAGAATGACCTTTTATATAAATCTCTACTTGGCAATTTGGTAAAAACATCATCTTATTTATTTAGCTGGACAACGACATCATCTCACAAAAAAATAAGCAATTAGTGCCTTCTACAGGAAATTCTTTCGAAAATATATCAAATTCAGAGTTGTACCTATTTCTTTTAAACCTGGAAATATATTGTATCATCTTTTTATTATGTTATATCAGGCATGTTTCCATATATAGTGGCAATATTTGGGGGCTATTATTTGACAAAGGAGTTAACTAGGTAATAATTATTTTACCATCTATAACAAAGTTCTATGGTGTTTGTAACTATAATTGTTTGAATTCAAAGCAGGCAAAGAAAAAATATCCTTTTCAAAATAATATCAAATTTTCAAGTAACAAAGTTTTGATCAGTTTTCCATTCTTCAGTGACTCTGAGAATAAAACATTTATCTTAGAGTGTTGACAAATTATTTTATTATAATACCTTATTTGATAATTCTTTCTTGAAAATACTTTTTATATAACATGCTTTCAAAAAAAAACATCAAATAAATACTCACCTACAACAGACATTTCAGGAACACTGGCAGTATAGATTTCCTCTGGAAATGTTGGTTCATTGTCATTGATGTCATGTATTTTGATGACAAACTCAGACTCAGGTTCCACTGGCCTCAAAGTTCTTCTGTTAATAGCCTGGGCACGGAGGGTATAAAAGGCCTTTTCTTCTCTATCAATTCTCCTAGTGGCATGAATGTCACCTGTTTTCTCATCAATAATAAAAAGAGTGCCTGCTCCATCTCCAGATAAAATATATTTGAGTGATCCATCTCCCTTATCTTGATCTGAGTGAAGCTAGAAGGAATAAATTACAAACAGAAAATAAAAAAAAAGATTCACTATTAAGTTGCTTTTGTTGTTTTCTGAAAGTCCAAGAAAAACCTTTTTATTTACTTATATTAAATTACATATAAGTAAGACTATGAGGATCCAGCTAGAGCTTTCACAGAGTTAAGGCAACAAGAGTTAAATTTCTAGGACAAAGAAGAAAGTAGATAGGATTTTAACAAGTGTTCTGCAACCCACTTCTAATGTCACAATGGTCCCTGAGCAATCTGAAAGAGATGAATCAGACACTGAGATACATGTGGCATTATGAAGAAAACAAAGGAAGCATAAAATGCCAGTTCTTGTTCCTCTTTTATCTATCCACCAATTAGTATGAACAAGCTACTCCATGTTAAGCATTGTCCTAGACCCTATGGAAAATAAACTATAACATAAACCTAGCTACATCGTCTCTATAAGGATTGATTTATGGAACTGTCAGACTACTTAGAAAATGTTTACATGGTAAAAACTAGAACTCAATAATTGTGATGGCATCTACTCAATACAAAGATCACCACTTCATCATGAACTTTATAAAATTAAATTCAAGAATAATATGGAGTATTAAACACATAAGAGAGAAAATGTAGGTTTTAAAAAGTTATAATTTGGTCAACATAAGCTATATTTGGCTATAGATAACTGAATAGTGGAAATCAAGTATTATTATTTGGGCATTTTAGGGAGATATTTTTAGATTCACCTGTACTGAAATGTGCAACAAATCAGAATATCCACTAAAGATTGGAGACATAAAAATAAGTGAGTTCTCTTAATTCTTAATGATTAATTGGTATGGACATTCAGAGGGAAAACTAGTTTGGAGGCAAAATTCTATCTAAAGATTTCTGTTAGATAGTCCTTTTTACATTTTTAATTAAAAAACTACCTAATTTCATGGACATTTCTGCTCTATTGAGGCAGATTTTTAAAAATAAAGACCTAGAAGTGAAGAAGTGTAAATTTTGTTCTACTTGAATGTTTGTTATTTTAAAAGAAAAAAAAATGAACCTATAATTACAGTAAAAGCAGAGTAGCTACCAGAGAAATATCATAAGAGAATAAGATGTACAGCAAAATGAATAATGGAAAATTTAGTGGAACTGAAATAAATAAATACTTAAATATATTAAGAAACCAATTCAATAAAGTGTACTACTCAAGGGAAGTATATTATATAAAAGTATATGTTTTATTATTAAAATGTTACTAACAATGTTATCAATTGAAAGACAATCGGTATTCAGATTGTTATGCAAGCAGTAAAACAGTATAAGAGTTGTCTGGGGAAAAATTATGCATACATGTGAGCAGTAATGCCCATTACCCATTTAACCACTGACTTCTACTTTCACTAGGCATCACTACTGTATCACTGATTTGAAACTGAATATGAACTCAAAGCCCAACTTGTTAAAATTTTTCATTTTATAGATGAGGGATCCCTAGAGAGGATAAATGCTTGCCTAATCTTATTCAGAGATTCAAACCCAACTCCTCTTACTATTTCCACTGAACTACAAAGCAACAGTATACCAACATTAAAAAATGAAGACAGTGGCAGGTTTTATTTTTCCTTCCCTGTCTTTTATTTGTTGTGTCTAACTGTAGTGTTGTTTGATTACTGTAGTGTTGTTTGATTACTAATTATCCATCAATGAAGATAGGGGAGATAATCATTGTTATTGCTGTCACTCTAACTCCTACAGAAGTCTTAAAAATGCTTTAAGTGACCTTGCATAGCTTACTTCTAAAGATCTTCTTTCAATCCCCTCCCCCAAATCCCACCCATCTTATCTACCTGCTTGGTTTTCTAAAGAATGCTAAATATAAAAGAATAATATCAAGATAGTAATTTGTCATAGGACTGTTTCTATCTGAGCTCCACTAGGTAGGGGGTGGGGAAGAATGAGATCAACAACAATAATAATAAACATGGAATTAGGACAAACTATTTGGCATGCTCATTGTCTTTAGATTTTTTTTAAGAATGATAAATTAAGATTATACTTGGCAGCTTCCACACAAAAAAATAAGAGGGGGATACAACACAATATTCCAAAAGACAATATTCTAAATATAAAGCAATATTCCAAAAGATAAATTATGTATTTTTAGGAAAAGAATAATTAATACTGCAAAGGCAAGTATAATACCATAGGGGATAGAAAGGATGTACCATTAACATAATAAAAGGATTTCAAAGATTTTTCATAAAAAAAAGTTTGAATGGAAAACCAAAAGAAAATATAAGAATGAAGTCAGGGACAAATACTTATTAAACATATACTATGTGCCAAAGTTGTGCAAAGATTTGGAGTTCCAAAGAAAGACAAAAACCAAACCAAGGAAGTCACAATCTAAAACTAGAAATATCAATTTATTGAAATAACTAGATGGAGTTGAATATAATGCTAAAAGATTAATGGGGAATAGAAACAAGCACCCCTTTGAATTTTAATATTTTAAAATGGTGTTGAGGTGGTGAATTCAGAAAAAAAAATGATGTGTGCCTGAATTGCTTTAGTTTTGAGGCTACTAGTGAGGAAACAGAGGGGAAGATAAAAGAAAAATAAAATAAAAGGAGAAATCTAGTAGTACATGAAAATTTCTCATAATTACAGTATGTAAGAAGAATATTAAAAAATTCTGAAGAAAAGCTAGAGGGGGGCATAACCAAGATGGAAGAATAGAAACAGCACTTCCAAGGTGCTCTTCCTCACACCACGTTCAAACCATGTAAAAGGTGGACTCTGAACAACTTCTGGAGCTCCAGGACCCACAGAACTACACAGAAAAGCTAACCTCCCACTGAGGACAGCCCAGCAACCCTGCAGGGAGCGGCCAGCACAGTGCTCTGGGAGCAGACAACACAGCCCTCTGGGAGCCGAGCCCAGGTCTGAGTGAGCTGTTGTTTTAGCCCTAGGGCAGCTGGGCCAGCAGCCAGCTGGAGGGACCCCAGAACACTATGGCCATTCCAGAATTATCAACACAGACATGCCTAGGACAAAGTGAGGGGTTAGTGCCCTATGGACTTTGGGACCAGTATTTGGGTAATTCATCAGCTTATTCCCCTGTCGGGGAGAAGCACCTGAGGAGACTAAGCACAGAGGCCATTTTGTAACTTCAGTGGCAGCTTCAGCTCCTGGACTGCGAACTGTAGGGAGATCTAGAAATCAGTCTTGGGGGATAATTGCTCTTGCTTTAACCTCCCTGGATCTGGATTGTAGTCTGGGGTGGAGGTCATGAGGTGGGTATCCAGCTTGCCAGAGTGAGGGGAGGTTTCACAGAGGCAATCCAACTAATACCTCCGGAAGTTGTGAAGACCCCAATGTTTGGGAAGGCAGCTCCCTGTCTGGTGGCAGAGTCCTACTGTGGCAACAAGCCCCAAAGTCAAGTAATTAAGTGGCAATATGCCTAGGCAAAGGAAACAAAATAAACAGAAAAATTCAACATTGGACTAATATTTTGGGGGCAAAGAGGATTGAAGCATGGAACAGGGGGAGGACTGTAAGGTCAGAAATCCTGCACCAAAAGCCCCAAATGAAAATATGAATGGGTTACAGGCCATAGAGGACCTTAAGAAGGATTTACAAAACCAAATAAGAGAATTGCAGGAAAAATTGGGAAGAGAAATGAGAAGCTTGCAGGAAAAGTATGAAATGAGAGACAACAGCTTGACTGAGGAAAATAACACCTTAAAAATAGACTAACTCAAATGGCAAAGGAGGCTCAAAAGGGCAATGAGGAGAAGAATGCCTTAAAAAGCCAAATTTGGGGCGGCTAGGTGGCGCAGTGAATAGAGCGCTGGCCCTGGAATCAGAAGGACCTGAGTTTGGAGCCCGGCCTCTGACACTTAATCCACACAAACAAAAACCTAGCCGTGTAACCTTGGGCAAGTTACTTAACCCCAATTGCCCTAAAGGGGCGGCTAGGTGGCGCAGTGAGTAAGAGTGCTGGCCTCGGAGTTTGGATGACCCGAGATCAGATCTGGCCTCAGAAAATGAGCACCCACGCATAAATAATGACTAGCCATGTAACCTTGAGCAAGTTACTTAACCCCAATTGCTTAAAAAAAAAAAAAAAGCCAAATTTGCCAGATGGAAAAAGAATCTCAAAAGCTCACTGAGTAGATTCATTCCTTCAGAGTTAGACTGGAGCAAATGGATGCTAGTGACTTAATGAGAAATCAAGATGCTGTTAAACAGATCCAAACTGATGAAAGAATAGAAGGCAATGAGAAATATCTCATGGGAAAAACCACTGACCTGGAAAATAGATCCAGTAGAGATAATTAAAAATAATTATTGGACTACCTGAAAGCCATTTGACACCTGACAAATTTGGCATTTAAGGCATTCTTTTCCCCATTGCCTTTTTGAGCCTATTTTGTCATTTGTGTTAGTCTATTTTTTAAGGTGTTATTTTCTTCATTCAGGTTGTTAACTCTCATTTCATAATTTTCTTGCATCATTCTCATTTCTCTTCTCAATTTTTCCTTCACTTTTCTTATTTGATTTTCAAAATCATTTTTAAGCTCCTCTATGTCCTGTAACTAGCTCATATTTTTCTTGGAAGCTTTGGGGCAGGAGTTCTACTTTGCTGTCTTCCTCCTGTTCCATGCTTTGATCCTTTTTGTCCCCAAAATAGGAGTCTAATATTGGATTCCTCGGTTGGCTTTGCTTCCCTCTTTTGCTCATGTTGCCACTCAATTACTTGACTTTTGGGCTTTTTGCCACAGAAGGACTCTCCTACCACAGAGGGGAACTTCATAGCAAATGCCAGGGTTTTCTCAGCTGCCAAAGAAATTAGTTGGGTGCCCTCTCTGAAGCCTCCACATACTCTGGCAAGCTGGTCATACACCCCAGGACCTCCAACCTAGACCACAATCTAGATCCAAGCTGGTTAATGCAAGAGTGATTACCTCTCAGACTGATTGCTTGGTCCCCCTGCAGTTGGCAGGCCAGGAGCTAAAACTGTCACATGGCCAAGGCTGCAAGGCCATGGTGCCTCCGTGGCTTTTCCCTCCAGGGGATAAAGGCCCGACCACACTCCCAACTAGTGAATCCCAAATCCACATTGTACTGACCTTTCTCTTTGTCTTTAGCATCTATGGATTGATAAGTCTGAAAATGACCATGGCTGTTGGTGATCTGAAGTTCCTCCAGCCAGTAGCTGGTTAGGCCCACCCTGGGGCTAAAATGTTTAGGGGCTGGTGATGGTTCCCAGAGCACTGAGCTGGCTGTCGACTGCTGGCCTGCCAGTCAATCCTCAGTGGGAGGTTAGCTTCTCTGTGTCATTTTGTGGGTTATGTAGCTCCAAATTTTGTTCAGAGACGCCTTTTAAATGAATTAGAGGTAGTGGGAGTCAGAGCCCAGTGGATGCCCTGTTTCTACTCAATTTTTAATTTAAAAAATTATTAATGTTTTATTTTAAATTACAAACAGTAACAGTAACAGTTACAATATTCCATGGAATATTCCTATTCCATGGAAAGTCTCTGGTAACAAAGTCAAACATTAAAGTAAAATAGTGATCTCATCTGAAAATATATGCAACATTACACACTTATGGCAACACCTCTACCCATCTATTAATAACAAAACAAACTATTTTCCCTCCCATTCTCATTTCTTCTGGGGAAAAAATAAAAATAACTTCCTTCTAACAAATATGTATTGTCAAGCAAAATAAATTTGCTCAGTGACTGAATGCAAAAATATTTATGTCTCACTCTGCACCCTAAAGCTATATCATCTTGGTAAAGGATAGAATCAGTCCCCAGGGATTCTGAATGGTCATTGTATTGGTTATAATTCTTACAAATCTCAAAGTTTTTGTTTTTTACACTATTATTATTTTGTAAATTGTTTTCCTGATTCTGTTTATCTAATTCATCAGTTTATAAAAATTTTCAAGATTGTCTATTTTTATAATAATGATGTTATATATAAAAATATTCTTTATTTCTGTTTATTTCATACTGGATCAGTTCATATGTCTTTTTATGTATCTAAAAATCATATATTTACTCATTTCTTACAACACAATAAGATAATGTTACAGTAATATGCCAAAATTTATTCAGCCAATCCTCAATTGATGAATATTTTTTTGTTTCCAGTTTTCATTTTTATTATTGTTTTTTGTCACCACAAATTAATCATAAATATTTTTCTTTATATCTAGGACCTTTTCCTCTTTTTTTAAATCTTTTTGGATTTTATCACTATAAGTAGTATAATGTGGTCAAAGGGCATGCACTATTTAGCTAATTTTTATGTGTAATTCCAAATTGCTTTCCAGAATGGTTGGACTCACTTGCAGCTCTACCAATTTTATGTGTTTTTTCAGCTCCACCAAAATTTACTATTTTCCTTTTTGTCTTCTTTGAGATTCTTCAAGATAAGAAATGGAAATTTCAGAACTTTTTATCTGCATTTCTCTAAGTAGTGCTTGTAGTATTTTTCATGTGCCTATAAATAGTCTTTTCCCTTGAGAACTATCTGTTCATACTTTGGAGTATTAATCAATTTTGAAGATATTTATTCTAATAAATCCGAATCAATTTCTTATATGGCATGGAAATATCACCTTGCAAATCTGCATAAAATTTCCCATATAGTTGTTTCTCTTTTAATCTTAGCTTTAATGGATTTATTTGTTTGTATGGGGGAAATTTTTTAATTTTATCTTATAGAAGATAAATTAATCAATTTATCTTCTATAATCCTCTCTTTTATTTGGTCATGGTGTTTTCTCCTACCCATGGACCTAGTAATTATTTATCCATGATTTTCTAATTTGTTTAGGATGTGACCTTTTATATTTAGCTTATATATTCATTTTGAATTTTTCTTCATATAAGATGTGAGGTGTTGATCTAAATCTTGATTCTTCCATATCATTGTCCAGTTTTTTTCATTCATCCATTCATTTCTTTGATGGCATCTTTAACACTTCTGTCCAATTATTTCATTCCTCATTTTTAATCTGATACTGCTCACACTGTGCAATTCATTGTCTTTTAGGTTATGTGTAGTCTCATTTCTTCACAGATTGTCTTGCTTCATTATGCACTGTAAAGTAATAGCATCACAAGTATATTGGAGTTAAGAGAAGAAATTTTGTTTAAGGGAGAAGATTGGAATCATTACAAAGCATTTCAGTTCCCTCAATGCCATTGAGCTATTCCTATCTGATTCAATTTTGGTATAATTTGAAGTGTTTACCCAAGCTCTAAAGATATACTGATGGATTTGATGGATCAACTGCTTGTTATCCATTCAACTGAAGAAGTCATTCTTTATCTATTTCTTTCATGTTTTTTTACAACATTTAAAAATACTAGTTGGCTAATATTTTTAGAATAATTATTTACTCATTTAGGAGGCTATATAATTTTCTAGGGCTTTATGCAATCAACAAAATGTCATTTGAAAATAGCAGCATCTGCGAGAATACATCATCTATAAGAAATCTTGGCCATCACCTCCAGATTCTGTGCATGATCTCCTCAATGATAGTGCCAAATACCTTTGATGAAGATTCCTCTTTTTGCTTTATGCATTGCTTGATAACAATGATCAGAAGGTCATTGATCAGTTTTATCTCTGTTAAAGTTTCTGAGGAATTTCAAATAATCTTGATATACATATGGGAAATACTACAAAAGTCAATTTTACACTAACAAATATATATATTTACATCAAGAAACAAAACACACTGTGTGATGTTGTGCCCAATAGAATATGAACATCAATATGGGATACAATGTACATCATCCCATGTAAAAGCCTGAGTGCTGCCCTCAGATACTCATGGCAAGTATTCCCTTGATGCATGTCTATATTAATCTTACATAACTGATACTTTCAATAGAAATTCATACTTATCAATAGTTGTTTATATTCTCTTATTTGATATTGTTGTTTGAGAGGGAGGTGCTGATACTAATATCAGATTTTTTTCATGCATCTGATATCCTCTCTTCTTCACTTTAGATTTTGGAAATCTGGAATTTTTCTCTCAGCTCCCTCAAAATTGTGGGCCCCAGAGTGGGCTTCCTCTTTTTATATTTGATCTAATTGAGCTTGACTGTTAAAATATGATAAATATTATTTTTGCTCTTTTATTTGGTGCTTGTCTTTTCTTTAAGAAAGCATTAATGAGGAATATGTATATTCATCATTCATATATTCATCAAAGGTTCTTTGCAGGTACTTCTACATTTTTTTGGTTATCATTTCATTTTCCTGACACATATTTTCACAAAATACATATGCACATATTTACATGTATACATATACATATACTTATAGATAGATGTATGTGGTTTTGTGTGTGTGTGTGTGTGCATGTATTATAATTTTGCTGACCTCACCGTTTCCCATTTTTCCACTGAAATAATTGACTATCAAAGCATGATCTGGCTATGTTATATACTATTGTACTTGATTGCTATGATCCTATACTACTGAAATTCTATAAAGTAAAAGTCTAGAAAGGAAGTCTCATAAGATCGAAACATTTATGGCAATTTACACTTCTCTAATGCATGTACTACATTCTATCTTGTATTATATGAATATACATATAAATTTTACATAGTTCGAGTTTTTACTAGGAAAGGGTCCTTTCATGTTCATTGGTATAGTCTCAACACAACACATAGCATAGTTCCTCTCACATAATAATCATATAAAGCAAAAGAAAAGATCACAATGGCATTTTTTGTATTACAGAGAAGAAATTAGACTCATCCTACTTGGCCTTTGTCAGTTTGAATTATTAACACTTTGAATAAAAGAAAGAATAGCACCTTTTTCAACTATAACAAAGTAACACATTCTTTATACTTTTTCTAACAGTGGAAGAAAAACCACAAAGGAATGTCTAGAGAGGAGTAGCTATACTATTTTTGATTTTATTAGACTATATTAGAAATCCCTGCATTATCAGGATGAAGAAGCAGTTTTCATCAGCTGACAGGATGGTATCAAATGAAGGAACAACCTTCTCAAATTAGGGCAGTGTCTGGGCCAGTCTTGAGCCTGCAACTACTATAATGAGTTGACCCTGAGGGGAAACAGAAATTTCTGGAGGCGAATGGCTATCCCAATTAAGCCCCAGAAGCTCCTTATCTTGGTTGAAACTGACAGGAGATAAAGGGACTTATATTACTTGAAATGGAGGAGCTGTAATGAAAAACTATTGGCGCTGATTTCTAAGCAGTTACAGAAGGAAACTAAGGGAGGAAATAATAATAACCTTTGTAAGATGTCATGGCTCTACCCTCCCTTGATGTAAACCATGCTTTCTGGAGTTCATCTCAAGCCTTACTCAATTGTTTTTCTATATCTTCTCCACTCTCTATTTGACTTCCTTAGATATTCTCTTTCTACTGTATTTTGCCTTTCCCTCTACCTCTCTCTTTCCTCCCTTAGTTCTGTACTCCTTTTTTATTCTCCTCTCCTTCCTACCTTGTACTCCCCTCCTTTTCCTTTCTATGCCCTAAAACTCAGGAAACCATGGTGAATTAAAAAAAATATTTTTTTAAAGTTGCAGATGGTTAATTGTTACTTCACTTTTCAAAGTTCATTATCTTTCTGTCTCAACATACAATCTTTTTTTGTTGTTTTGCTTTTTTTGCCCCCAAAAGAAGATTTCTTTTAATTATGAGATGCAGGAGTACACAGTGTATGCCAAGCAAGCTTCACGCTGATAAAACAGTCATTTTTGAATTACATTGATTTGACTTGGTATTGGTATTCTGTTGCATGAAAGTGCTCATTTTATTTAACAGAGAGAATTTTTGCTAGACTATCGTGATTGTGGCAGGCTTTAGTTTTTCAGCAACACCTGTTCTCTGCTGTGAAACATTTGTGCCACAAATCTTTAAGAAGAATTTTATGTTAATGCTGACCTTTTCTTTCCTTGAAGAGGGCCTATTAAAAATTCACAACCTGCTGTGTTCCTTGTAAATTCACTAAGCAGATAAAGGACATGGCAAGATACATGACAATTAAGGAAAATAGAACAACTGGTACTGCTCTGTACTTTAAAAAAATTTAGTTTTCTTAGTAATTCTTGGTCTTCAACATTTAGAGGTTAACCTTAACCTATGCATACAACTATATCCTCAGTTTATAATGAAAGAAATGCATGGTGTTTTTAAAATATATAAAATAACCACTAAGTGTTTAATAATGATTCAACATTTTTGAAAGTTGTAGAACCCTATAGGATTTTTAATAATACTTTTTATATGTACCTAAAAATCACAAAATTATGTAACTGAAAGGAATCTTTCCCAAGCCTAATCCTCCAACTTTATAGCTAAAAATATGTCGTAGAGCCATAGAAAAAGTAATGACTAAGTTTAAATAGTTACTTTGACTGCTGATTTAGGATTCAATATGACCTAGGTTCAAATTTCACCTCTGACACTTACTAGTTGTGTAGCCAATAACATGACAATTTCTCTGATTCCTGCATTTTTTATTTATAAAATTCTGAGGATCAAAAGAGATAGTGACTTTAAGATTTATATAAAAATCAGTATTAATATAGTGACAATGCTGGCATCTGAATTTTGTGTTCTCACTTATAGCTCATTGCTCTTTTCACTAAGTATTTCTCAATGAATTGTTTAAGGACAAGGTTAAGTTTCATGATCAAAGGACAAAAGAAATACCTTTCAAGGAGCATATGATGAGCTCAAATTTCTCAAGTTTTCATTCTTCTTTGAGAGAAATATCTGGCTATTTTAAAAAGCATATATGACTATTTGTCATTTTAAAATAGATTGTGGAACTGGAGTCAGGAAGACCTCATTTTAAATTTGCCTTAGATACTGAATATGTGATTGGGCAGGTTATTTAACCATTTTTGTCTCGATTTCTTCTTTTATAAAATGTGAAAAAATAGTAACACCTATCTCCTAAGATTGTTGTAAGTATCAAATGAGAATATCCATGAAGCATTCTGCAAACCTTAAAGCACTGTGGAAATGCAGGGTATTTTATTATTATCATTATTATTCTTATTATTATAGTAACAATCTATATATTATCTTTCACGTCATTCCATTCTTCTGGTGTATGCAGGCATTTGATTCCATTTCAAGAGCACATATGGTAATACCATAAATAAGACTGAAACTTGTAATGAGCATCCTTAGAATAGTCCTATTAACCAAAGAGAAAAAAGGGCACAAAACAATCATTCAAAATTTCAGTGGGTTGAGCCTTTTCAAAAACAAAATCCCAAAAGTCTAGTGCATATATTTGCTTATGCACAGTAAGGATGCTGTATGAGCTTTTCCTGTGTGGCAGCTGGGCTGTGTCTACACTTGTCAAGAAATAATCTACAGTGTGTTGCATAAACGATGTTATTCCCATCACATCAACATTAACATTCTGCTTTAATTGCTCCAGTGAGTAACACTGAATAGAAAATAAAATATTGAGTCTAGTAATTTGAAATTTGCTTCAAAGAAAAGAAGACAGGTGGAAATGATGCTGAAATTTCAAGCACTTTCAAGCCAAACACACACACACACGCAAAGTTTTGTATTATTTGTGTTGTTTTGTATAATCTGTAGCTGTTGTGTGCTGGGAGGAGGAAGTAGTGAAGAAGCACAGGGTGGGGATAAAAGAGGAAGGTAGAAATGGGATGAGAAACATAAGACTTAAGGTTTTAAAGTCATAGTATAGCACTAGAGAAGTGTATATGCTACCTCAAAAATAACCTTTTTCACTTTTTCCAGGTTTTTTTTTTGCATGATCTTTAATTGATAATGCAGTAAAGATCATTGACCTAAATATAGATTGGATGATGCATTTTGAAGTCTTAGGGGAAAATATTTATAAATAACAGATCTTTTAAGAAAGTAATCAAAGGCATGGCTATGTGGTACAGTGAATAGAGCACTGGCCATGGAGTCAGGAGGACCTGAGTTGAAATAAGACTTAAGAACCTTAACACTTACTGGTCCTGCGACCTTGGGCAAATCATTTAACACCAATTGACCTGCCTTCTCCCCTCCAAAAAAGCAAAAAAAAAAAAAAAGAATGTAATCAAAAGAAGGACCCATCCACCCTCAAAAATGTGGTAAATTTGGATGAAGTGTATTCTGACCTAAGAGTTCTTGTAGCACCCAGAAGGCAAAACAGTTTTAGGCCAAATTCGAGATTCAATGTTTTAAAATGCCAGTTGTCTGAGCCAATGCTGAATCTGCAACTGCTATAATGAATTTACAATGAAGGTGAAACAGGCCTCTTTATAGATCTAATCCAGTGTCTCAGAATATTTTCTCCTTGAGTATAGGAATTATTTCATTCCATATATATATATAAATGTATATATATATATATATATATATCTTCAGCAGCTAGCACAATGCCTACCATATAGAAGGAGCTTCATAAATACTTGTTATTTGATAAACAAATAGATAAACTGGTAAATATGGCGCAGACCTATTTGGATTTGAAAATATGGAGCTTAATTTTTTAGGCTTCTTTCCATTAGCCAACTTAGGGATATTTTACTAAAAACAGATTCCCACTCTTATTTAAGAGAGACCAGGAGTAATAGATTATGCTGACAGTCCAGTCTACTTAGGGAATAGATCTAGAGCTATAATGATCCTTACTAGGGATGCTGCAGGTAATTTAAGACTGTATTGTAATGATCTAGCTATTTTACTGGATTCTATATAGTAACCCATATCTCCTAAGAGGTATAGGCTGCTAGAACACAAGGCATGTCAATGGATCAGAACCCTGTTATCTCTTTCTTGGTACAGTATCACCTTGCTAATACTTCATAAACACAATACCAGCAGTGAAAAAAGAAGATACAATTTAGCTATATTTCCAGGAGACTTTTTTTACAGGAAATTTTGTATTTCAGGTACCTGTGGAAATGTTTTTCCCCCTAAAAATTATAAAAAATAAACAGAATACCAAAGTGGGAAGAACCAGCTGGAGGGTATTCCACTGCCAGGTGGTACATGGAACTATTAGCTATTGCTGCTTTGCCCTATTTCATCCTGAAAAATGCTTTGGTGTGAAAGACATAATTCTAGCTGAAAACATAAAGACACATGCACACACCATTCAATTTGCTAAAACAAAACATAACAAAACATATGTACTCTATAGAAGCTTTAAGTAAACAAAGGAAAATAAAGTTCTTCAATATTTTTGGCAGTCACAGACCTTTGAAGTAGTTTATATAGCCCACATTAGGCAAATTTTCTAAAAGAGTCATAGTCCATCCTGGTTGATAAAAAAGTTTATTTTGAAAACCATTTAAGTTTAACTCTGTCCTCTAATTAACTACTCACTTCAAGACTTTTGTATTACAGCAAATGTTCTCCCAGTGGTCTTTATAATTGAGATCATGTGTCTCCCCAAGGGCATTGTTCACCAAGGAGAGTGATTTCCTCATTACCGTATATCCCTGAATATACATTTATACGTATATGCAGTTCTCATGAATAATAGTTTTCCTTAGCCATAACCAATATAGTTAGATAGAAGATAATTAGATAAATGCATACACAGATGAATATATGATAGAGTTCTTATCCATAACCACTAGATGTAGATAGATGATGACAGATATGTAAATACAGATATATAGATAAGTAGATAGTCCTTAATATTAAAGTAAATGTTAGGTGCCTTAGTGAGATTAATGATATATTTGTATTTCTAGCTTATTTCAGTGCATATGCTAAAAACTTTCTTGGATAATATATTAAAAGAATGAGGCTGTGAGTTAATTATAAAGCTTAGATAAACTGGCATTATTTTATCAATAGAATATAACATCATCCATATATGACCATGTGACAACTGTAATATAGATGGGTAAGGACATAAATAAAAATCTAAAGTTGACTGATTCTGCAGTTTTTATCTCAATGAGTTTTAGAAATATCAAAACCTTTTAGCTATTATGGTTATCTCCTAAAACTCAAACTAAAAACATACATACAAAGTACCTAATGAATAATCCTCTAGTCCAGGGCTTCTTAAACTTTTCCACTCACAATCCCTTCAGTCCTTCTTAAACTTTGGGTCACGACCCCATATGAGTCTTTTCTAATCTAGATTCTGTCTCTCCAGAGTGGCAATTATTCTCCCCAATTTTCCATCATCTGTTTACTTGATTTAAAAAGCCAGCTATGTATTTATTTGTGTAAAGGATATGAATGTTGAAAAAAGTTCCATGTCACATGAGTAACAAAATGGAAGAATAAACATTTTCTCTGATCCCCATGACCTTTCAGACCTCTCCAAAACAGAAATGATACACCAAAGATAAAACAACTTCAGTTGTTTCAATGATTTAGGACACAAAAAATCCAAAGAAGGTTAAAAAGAGAAAAAAAATCTCTGGCGGCTAGGTGGCACAGTGAGTAGAGCATCGGCCCTGGAGTCAGAAGGACCTGAGTTCGGTTCTGGCCTCAGACTCTTAACGCATACACAAACAAAAACCTAGCTGTGTGACCTTGTGCAAGCTACTTAACCCCAATTGCCCTCCAAAAAGAAAAAAAAAAAGCATATAAAACATTTGGGGCGGCTAGGTGGCACAGTGAGTAAGAGCCCTGGTCTCGGAGTTGGGATGACTCGGGATCGAATCTGACCTCAGAAAATGAGCAGAAAATGAGAAAGTGACCAGGATAAGTCACTCTGCATGTGGGGAAGTTTTCAATCTTCCACGAAGCAAGCTTGAGGTGACAAGTATAAAATACAGCTGAAGCCAGTTCCAACAAGTCACTTGGGGTAGATATCTAAGCTGAGGAACTATGAAATGCCCATATTTGAAGGAGTTTAAAATACTTTAACATCCAACCACCAAGGAAACAATAATGGGAGGGAAGGTAATCAGGATATGAGTGATAAGAAAAATAAAGTGTTTGTATGTGGATGGTGGGGGGGCGGGGAGCGTAAAATTTAAAGACTGAAAGAACCAAAGATTTTAGGAAAAAGAAACCTCAAACTTGAAGCATAGATAAACAGGGAAAAAAACAACATTAACAATTATAGAATATATGGCCACTGGATCTAGTAAATGAGTTCAGGCATCTATGAATAAAAACTTCTTAAAAAGGAAAATGTTGCAATATTTGATGAGTAAAAGGACCCTGTAGAATTTGAGAAAGTGAGACCACAATAAATAGTTTCTGTGTGGTTTAAAAGAGAAATGAGAATTTTGAGTACAGAATTTGTCCTGCACAAAAAACATGAGCAGAATGGAAAAAATTAAAGCTGCAATGGGAAGCCTCACCAAAAACAAACAAACAAACAAAAACAACTATAAAAAATGGGAGAACAATAGGTTGGGAATGTAAATATGCTGAATTAAAGGTCAACCTATAAGAAGGGAAGAAATAAACAATAACATTAAGAGAAAATATATTCACTCTGTAAATAAAACATGTCAAACTTCAGTACAGGATGAGCAGAGACAACCTAAGAATCATAGGTGTTCCAGCAGAAAATGATAGGGCAAAAAAAAATTAACAATATAATAATAAAGGAAATAATAGAAAAGAATTGCCCAGGACTTCTAAACATAGAAAGTGAAAGTCCTATTGAAAGGATTCATAGATCATATGCAGTGGGGAGAAATAACAAGCTTGCAAGCTCCAAGACTCCTAATGATTAAATATAACAATTCAATTCAGAAACAAGGTCTGCAAGCCATCAGGGGAAATGCCTGCAAATACTTAGGAAAGGTCATTGGAATAATATAAGACTATTCCACAACAACTAGAAAAATGAGGAAGAAATGGAATGATGTACTCTAAAGAGTGATGGAGCTCACTCTTGAGTAGAGCAAGGTCCAAGGTGACTTATAGTGCTATTCTGAGCTTAATCATATATGACAAAAATGGATGATCAAATATGAAGAAGAGTTTGAAATATTTTTAGAAAGAAAAGCAGGACTAAAGAGATTATTTTTCTCTTGAATATCCCAAATAAGTAAAATGCAGAAGGAGGGAGAGGAAAACATCAAGTAAACACCATAAAAGCAATAGAGAAACAACAGAAAGACCAGTAAGAGACTTCTTCCTAAATGTACATAAGGAGACAAATGAAGGTAGAAAACTGGTAGAAGTAATAATGAAGATGAAAGGGAATATTATGGACAGAATATAGTAAAACCCTTCCCACAGGTGAATGCTTCTTTTGTGTGACCATATTGTAATATATAAGGGTGCATAAAAGGGGAAGAGTATTAGGGTAATAGAGAGGAATGGATGTGCTTTGAATGATGCCTTATGTTTAAATCAAGGATAACAACTGGGAAAGTGATCTCTATTGTTTCAGAAAGAGAAAGTTCTATAGAATAATGGGTGAGGAGGAAAGGGGGAAGATTTAAAAGAAAAACAAAAGGAGGCTCTTCTTTGAAGATGGGAGGTGGTTCTACTAATAAATGTTCCAATGAGTGAAGAGAGATAGGCAATGAGGGGATATGAGGACTTTTCACTGGTTGACATATGGTTGATTTGGTTCTTCAAAAGGTTACTAAATAGATATTTAAATAAATGGAGGAGTTTCAAGTATTCCTGATGAAAGGATCAGGCCTGAATAGAAAATCTGACTTTTAAATTTAAAATAAAAAAGAAGAAAAAAAGTATAACAAGGTAAACAGGAAACAAAAATCATAAGGGATTAAATAATGTCAAATTGACTATCTTTCTACATGTAAACATGATGCATATGATTCTAAGGACTTTATAATTATTAGATAAATAAAATAATTAGAAAGATAAGGATTCTATATAGAATGAGGGTACATACATGAGTCAGTTCTATTGGGATGATGTAAAAATATGTATAGGGAAGAAGAAGAGAAGGGGTAAGGGAAAGAAGGAACAGGGGAAATTAAGTTATGTAAAAGAAACATTAAGTTATGTAAAAGAATATTTGGAGGAGAAAAGGTTGCAAGGAGGGGGGATACGTGTGAAACTCACATCTAAATTGTTCAAAAAGGAAAAACATCACACTTATGTATATGTGTGTATGCATGCACATATATGCATATGTATATACATTTGCACACTCAGTTGGAAATAGAAATCTATCTTGTTCAAAAGTGAAGTGAAAGGGTTTTAGGTGGAGGTGACAAAAGAGAGGGCAGATAAAATAAGGTAGTGATCAGAAGAAAAGCAAACTTTAGAGGAGAGACATGATTAAAATAGAAGAAAACAGGATGGGGAGAAATGAAAACATAGTAATCATAACTGTGAATGGGATGAATGGAATGAACTCACACATAAAATAGAGGAAGACAACAGAATGGATTAGAAATCACAATCCCATAAGTTGTATACAAGAAACATGTGTGAAACAGAGAGACACACATGCTTCACCTGAAGTTAAAAATGGCAGTGATAACAATCATAATCTCAGACAAAGTAAACTACCGAATAGATCTAATTAAAAATGATAAGAAATGAAACTACATCTTGCTAAAAGGAATACTAGAAAGTGAACTAATACCAATATTAAATATACATGCACCAAATGGAATAACATCCAAATTCTTAAAGGAAAAAAATTAATGAATTATAGGAGGAAATAGAGAGTAATACTATATTAAAGGGGGACCTCAAATTTCCTCATCCATATCTAGGTATATCTAACCATAAAACAACAAAGAATGAAAGGAGAAGAAAAAAGATCTTAGAAAAAGCTAGTTATGATAGAACTCTGGATAAAACTGAATGGGAAAAGAAAGGAGTTTACCCTTCTTTCTTTTTTTTTAAACAAATGGTTTATTAACTTCTGGTTTACATCATTCATTTCTGCCAGATTTTGAGTTAAAATTTTTCCCCATTTTTCCCCTACCTACCACCCCAGGATTGCAGTCCCACAAGATATCCCCTCATCCAATCTGTTCTATCCCATATCTTCTCCCATACCACCTTCAACTTTACCATTAGGGCAAGGTGAATTGCTGTGCCCCAAGGCTTGCACATTTTATCTCCCAATTACATGCAAAATAGTGTTAATAATAGTATTTATATATATTTGAAACATTTAATTTTAAAACTTCGAATTCCAGATCTATTCCCTTCCTCCCTTGTCACCCACTCCCTCTGGAATTCAGTAGGTGTTGTACATCTATAACTATGCAAAAAAATTACCATAGTAGATATATTGTAAAAGACTGCTTATATTTCCCTCCCACCCATCCCACCCCCAACCTGGTCCATTCCCTACTTTGATCCTGTCCTTCTTTGAAAGTGGGTACCTCCAACCTCCCTTCCCCCAGAAGGCCCTCCCCTCCATCATCCCACCTCTCATCCCCCTTCTCCCTACTCTCTCTCCTTCTGGGTGAGATATCCTGTTTAGTATGTATATCATTCTCTCCCTGAGCCAAATTCAATGAGAATATGGTTTTGCCTTTTTGCCTTCTTGTTCTTCCCCTCCCCTGCAACCACTTCCCCTTGACTCTTCTACATGAGATAGTTTACCCCACCCTGTCTCTCCCCATCTCCTCTTGCCACATTCCTCTCTAACTCAAATGGCAAAGGAGGCTCAAGAGGGCAATGAGGAGAAGAATGCCTTAAAGGGCCGAATTTTCCCGATTGAAAAAGAGTCACAAAAGCTCACTGAGATTCATTCCTTCAGAGTTAGACTGGAGCAAATGGAAACTAGTGAATTTTATTAGATGTCAAGATGCAGTTAAACAGATCCAAACAAATGAAGGAATGGAAGGCAATGTGAAATATCTCATGGGAGGAACCACCGACCTGAAAATAGGTCCAGGAGAGATAATTTAAAATTATTGGACTACCTGAAAGCCATGATCAAAGAAAGAGACTAGAAATCATTCTTCAAGAAATTCTCAAGGAAAATTGCCCTGATGTTTCAGACCCAGAGTGCGAAATAGAGGTTGAAAGAATGCAGAGATCACCTCCTGAAAAATATCCCAAAAAGAAAACTTAAGAATATTATAGCCAGGTTCCAGAATTCCCAGATCAAGGAGAAAATACTCCAAGTAGCCAGGAAGAAATAATTTCAATATTGTGGAAACACAATCAGAATAGCACAGGACCTGGCAGCTTCTACACTGAGGGATTGAAGGGCATGGAATATTGTGCAGGCAAATGACCTGGAATTAAAACCAAGAATCACATACCCAGGAAAACTCAGTATTGTGATTCAGGGGAAAATATGGTCATTCAGTGGAATAGAGGAATTTCAAGCATTCTTGAGGAAAAAAACAGAGTTGAATAGAAAATATGACATTCAGACACAAGAAGCAAGAGATGCTTTAGAATATAATCAGGGGAAAATAATCAAAATGAACTTATCAAAGTTGAACTATTTACATTCCTACATGGAAAAACAATAATCGTGACTGATGAAACCTTTCTCAGTATGAAAATAATTGAAGAAGGGTATATGGGCTTATGAGAACATAGATGAATGTGTGTATATACGTTTACAGATATACCTGGATAGAGGGCACAGGTTGAATTTGGTGGGAAGGGATGATACTTAAGGGGTGAAGTCTACCTTTCTTCAGCTGTACTTATCACTTTCCCAAAATTTATCTTGTATTAGGGAAGAAAAATCTCACAACCAAATGCAGAAAAACCAGAAATATCAAATGCACCATTTTCAGACCATAAAACAATAAAAATACATTCAATTATGGACCACGGAGACATAGATTAAAAATTAATTAGAGGGGGTAGCTAGGTGACACAGTCGATAATGCACTGGCCATGGAGTCAGGAGGAGCTGAGTTCAAATATGGCCTCAGACACAACACACACACACACACACACACACACACACACACACACACACACACACACTAGCCATGTTACCTTGGGCAAGTCACTTAAACCCAATTGCCCCCCAAAAAGCAAAAAAAAAAATATAAAGTTCTAATTGGAAACTAAAAAATGAGTGGATCAAAAACAACTCATAGAAAAAAACAAATAATTTAGTAAAGATAGTAACAAAAATTAAACACTACAAAATTTGCGAGTTGCATTTAAGGTGGTATTTAGGAAAAAAAAACAACAACAATAAGAAAAGCAGGCAAACATGTCTCTAAATTCTTGCAGCAAAAAATATATAAAAAGCAGATAATGAATGGAATGTACAACTAAAACACCTGGCGGGAAATTCCCTATTAAACAACAAAATTGAAATCCTGAAAATCAAATCACAGATTAATAAAATTGAAATTAAAAAATGAACTAATAAATAACAACATAAATAAATCTAGGAGCCAGTTTTATGAAAAATGAAATAAACTATTATTTAATTGCATAAGAAAGAAAACCAAATTACTAACATAAAAAATAAAAATAGTAAATTTACCCCAGGTGTTTTAGTTGTACATTCCATTCATTATCTGCTTTTTCTCTATTTTGTGCTGCAAGAATTTAGAGACATGTTTGCCTGCTTTTCTTATTGTTGTTGTTGTTTTTTCCCCTAAATATTATTGTGTAGCACAATAAAATGAAATTAAATTATTAGGAGTTATTTTGACCAATAATCTATCAGTAAAACTAAACGTCTAAATGAAATGGATGAAGAGGAAAATATAAAATGCTGAGATTAACAGAAGAGGAAGTGCAATGGTTAAACAAACCTACTTTAGAAAAAAGTTGAACTTTTGTTTTTTTAATCAAAGAACTTCCTATGATGAAAAACCCCTAGGACCAGATGAATTTACAAATTAATTTTATCAAACATTTAAGAAAGAATCAATCCCAACATTATATAAACTATTTCAAAAATTTGGTAAAGAACGAATCCTATTCAATTCCTTTCACACCAATAGGATTTTGTTACCTAAACCAGGAAGAACAAAACCAGAGAAAGAAAACTATAAAACTTTTCCTTAATGTATATTGATATAAACATTTAAAATAAAATACCAGCAGGGGGATGAAATAAACATATCACAAAGACCAAACACTTTAACCACGTGGTATTTATATCAGAAACACAGGGCTGGCTTAATATTAGGAAAACTACCAGAATAATTGATCATGTCAGTAGAAACAAAACAAAAATCAAGATTATCTCAGCAGATGCAGAAAAAAGTTTTTGACAAAATATACTGCTCATTCCTATTAAAATATTAGAAAACATATAGATAAATGGAACTTACTTGAAGATAAGTAGTATGTATCTGAAACCAAAAGTAAGTGTTGTCTGTAATGGAGTTTTGAGGGATAACTTGCAGTGAAGTTTCCCCATTCTGAACATCCTATATACATTCTTATTACTTCCTTATATTTTGAAACAAAGTTAAGTATTGTTTCCCCATATATATGTAGGTCATTGTGTATTTCAAGGTAATATAAGAGCTATTGAGTATTAATACAATTGCTGGATTAACTATTGAGACCAAATTAGAGGTGTTTTTAGTTTGGGGAAAGGAATGGTAGTGTGAGAGGTAGCAAAGGGTTAAGTTTCTATAGAACTGCAAGAATTGCTGAAACAAGACTACTGATAAAAAGTGCCAGACAGTAGCCTTAGGAAGAGTTGGGGTAGTAGCCCTGGGAAGAAGTTGAGTTCCCAGTTCCCAGAGAACTCCTAGATAATACTAAAAATGAAATAATGTAGAATAAAAGGTGCTGGCAGCAGCAGGTTGATATGACCAGTCAGAAAGCAGACAGTGGTCTTGGGACACTCAGGCCAAGATAAAGTTGGACTAGGTTGGACTGAAGGGGGTTCAGTATTCTGAGGTTGCTACTGCACTTGTGTAATGAACCTCATATATTATGTATGTTATCCAACAAAAGTAGAGCCTCCTTAGTAATAATTAGGTTAATGAATGGAGAGGGCTTTGTGGTGACTAGTTGGCATTAAAAAGAAGACTGTGAGCTTACCTTGCCAACCAATGCTAAGGTGGGACAGTAGAGAGGGTGTGGAATTCCCACCTTAGGGCTTTATAATCTTGCTTTTTCTGCCTTTTGTAGTGCTCTCCTCCCTTCTGACTTTCTTTGTGTTTTTTTTTTTTTTTTGCTTCTACTTTGAGAAGTCTCTGAATTATTTTGTGTGAGTGGTCTTCTGTCCCATACAGAGTGAAGCTAGAAGTTTCCTCAGTAAGATTAGGGGTAAAGCAAGAATATCCATTAATCACCACCATTATTCAATATTTTATTAGAAATGCTAGCTATAGCAATAAGATGGGGAAAAAGACACTGAAGGAATTGGAATAAGAATGAGAAAAAAAACCTATCAATTTTGGCAAATGACATGATAGTATATTTAAAGAAACCTACAGAATCATATTAAAAATTGTTGAAAAAATTAACTCTAACAAAGTTGAATGATACAAAAAAAACCACATAAATCATTAGCATTTCTATATACTACCAATAAAATCTAGTAGGAAGAGACAGAAAGACAAATTCCATTTAAAATAGCTGTAGATAATATAAAATACTTCAGAGTCTACCTGCCAAGACAACCACAGGAATGATATGAACAAAATCCCTTTTTGCACAGATAAATTCAGATTTAAACAATTTGAAATTTTTAAGTGCTCTTGGGTAGTCTGAGACAATATAATACAAATGTCAAATTACTGAAGTTAATTTATTTATTTAGTGTTATACCTATTGAACTAAGAAAAATAATTTTTAGAATCTAAGATGTGGCCAAGATGGCAGATAAAAGACTGGAACTTGCCTGAGGTCTCCCAAATTTCCTTCCAAAAACTTTAAACTACATCTCAAATTGAAATCTAGACTGGCAGAACCCACATCTTCTCCAACCAAAACAACTTAGAAGGATTGCAGGGAAAGTCTGTCTTACTCAGGTAAAAGCAGAGTGAACACCAGCATAGACAATGTCCAGGCAAGCTAGTGGGAGGTGCCTAGTCCTAGCACAGACCAGCAACCAAGACTTCATGGTCTCTGAACAGCAGACAAGTGGCAAAATTGGCCAGTTGTGTGGCCTCCAGCTCTTGGTCTAGTAGGCAAAACACTGCCTAGATACCCAGGTAGAGTATGCAAGAGGCCAGGCCCAGAGGATTTTGTGTAGCAGGCAAGCATCAGACTCAGAGGCCCTGGCACAGCAGAAGTTACCAAGATCAGAGACCCCTGTGCACTAGCCAGTGCCTAGGCTTCTGGACTATAGTGCAAGAAGTTTGGTACAGAGTTCCCTGTACTCCAGGGGAAAAGTGCAAATTTAAAAGTCACAATGTAAGGAAATAGAAAATGAACAAAGAAACAAAAAGAATAAAAGAAAATAAAAACCTTGACCATAGAAAGTCTCTATAGTGATAAAGAAGATCAAAACAAACTCAGAAGAGGACAATGATTTCAAATACCAACATGTGAAGCCTTGAAGAGAAATATTAATTGGTCTAAGCCCTCAAAACAACTCCTGGAAGAACTAAAAACTGATTTGAAAAATCAAATAAGAGGGGGTGGCTAGGTGGTGCAGTGAGTAGAGCGCCGGCCCTGGAGTCAGAAGGACCTGAGTTCAGATGCAGCCTCTGACACTTAACACACAAACAAAAACCTAGCAGTGTGACCTTGGGCAAGTTACTTAACCCCAATTGCCCTCCAAAAAGAGAAAACAAATCAAATAAGATAGAAGAAAAATTGGGAAAGAAATAAGAGTTATGGAAAAGAATCATGAATAAAAGGTAAAGGTTGCAAAAGAATCATTGAGAGGCAGAGGTAAAAAATTCTTTTTACTAAACAACTCCTTAAAAATAAAATTGACCAAATTGAAAAGGAGGTACAAACATACACTGAAGAAAACAACTTCTTAAAAATTAGAATTGGTCAAATGGAAAAGTTGGTACAAAAGGTACTTGAAGGAAATAATCCCTTAAAAAGTAGAATGGATCAAGCAGTAGCTAATGACTCCATGAGACATTATGACTCAATAAAATGATATCAAAAGAACGAAAAAATAGAAGAAATTGTGAAATATCTCTTTTGAAAAAAACTGATATGAAAAATATATCTAGGAGAGATCATTTTAAGGATTATTGGACTAGCTGAATGCCATGATCAAAAAACGAGCCAGAACAGCATTTTTCAGTAAATTATCAAGGAAAACTGCCCTGATATCCTAGAACTAGAAGGCAAAATAGCAATTGAAAGAATCAATTGGATCACTTCCTGAAAAAGATCTCAAAATGAAAATACCTAGGAATACATAGCCAAAATTCCAGAACTGTCAGGTCAAGGAGAAAATTATGCAAGCAGCCAGATAGGGAGAATTTAAATATTGAGGAGCCATAGTTAGGATTACACAGCTTCTACATTAAAGTATTGAAGGGCTTGGAAGGTAATATTCCAGAAGGCAAAGAGACATAGATTACAACCAAGAGTTACCTGCCCAACACATTGAGAATACTCCTTCAAAGGGAAAAATAGCTATCGGTGAAATACAGGAATTTCAAACATTACTTATGAAAAGACCAGAGGAAAACATAAGATTGATTTTTCCAATACAAGGCACAAGAGAAACATGAAAAGCTAAAGATGAAAGACAAAACAGAAGTTATTCAGCAAGATTAAACTGTTTACATCTCTACACAGTAAGATGATACTTTTAACTCTTTTTTTTTATTTTTAAGCAATTGGGGTTAAGTAACTTGCTCAAGGTTACACGGCTAGTCATTATTTATGTGTGGGTGCTCATTTTTCTGAGGCCGGATTTGATCTCGGGTCATCCCAACTCTGAGGCCAGCGCTCTTACTCACTGCGCCACCTAGCCGCCCCTTTTAGGGCAATTGGGGTTAAGTAACTTGCCCAAGGTTACACGGCTGGGTTTTTGTTTGTGTGGGTTAAGTGTCTGAGGCCGGATCCGAACTCAGGTCCTTCTGACTCCAGGGCCGGTACTTTTAACTCTTAAGAACTGTATCACCATTGGGGCAGTCAGAAGGTATACACACATTCTGAAAGTATGTGTATAAGTTAACTTTGATGAGATGAAATTTAAAAAAAAAGTTCAGAAACAGAATTACCCTGGAACAAGAGCAAAGGGAGAGGTAGAAATGAGGTAAATCATTTCTAATTAAGAGTTGTAAAAGACCTATTACAATGGAGGGAAAGAGGAGAGGAGTTAAGAATCACCTGAACCTTATTCTTATTAGATTTCCCTCAACGAGGGTATAATGTGCACACTAAGCTGGACGTAGAAATCTATTTTGCCCCATAGAGAAATAGGAGGGGAGTGGGACAACAGAGAGGTGGTGATAGAAGGTAGGGTAGATTGAAGGAGGTGGTGGTCAAAAGCAAAATGCTGGTGAGGAGGAACAGGGTGAAGTGGGGAGAGGATGGAGAGAGAGAGACAGAGAGAGAGAGAGAGAGAGACAGAGAGAGAGAGACAGAGAGAGAGAGAGACAGAGAGAGAGAGAGAGACAGAGAGACAGAGAGAGAGAGACAGAGAGAGAGACAGAGAGAGAGAGAGAGAGAGAGAGAGAGAGAGAGAGAGACAGATAGAGACAGACAGAGAGAGACAGAGACAGAGAGACAGAGACAGAGACAGACAGAGACAGAGACAGACAGAGACAGAGAGAGAGAAAGCATATAGAGGAAAAATAGGATGGAAGGAAATACAGAGGTAGTAATCACAAAGTGAATGTGAATTTAATAAACTCACCCATAAACAGAAATGGAAAGCAAAGTGGATTAAAATATAGAATTTTACAATATATTATTTACAAGTAACACAGTTTGAAGCAGAGAGGCTCACAGAGTAAAGGAAAAAGGATAAAGAATTTATTATGCTTCAGCTGAAATTAATAAAAAAAAGCAAAAATAGATTTAATTAACAGATATAGGTAAGAAAATTACATCCTGATAAAAGGTACTAAGAACAATGAAGTCAAATTGATAATAACCATATATGCACCAAATGGTATAGCATTAATATTTCTAAAGAAATTGAATGAGTTACAAGAGGAAATAGAAAGTAAAACTATAGGAATGGGCGATTTCAACTTGCACCTCATAGAAATAGATATATCTAACTGCAAAGTAATCAAGAAAGAAGTTAAGGAGGTAACTAGAATTTTAGAAAAGTTAGATATGATAGAACTCTGATGAAAACTGAATGGGAAAAGAAAGGAATATATTTTTTATGAGCAGTACAGGACACATACACAAAAACTGAACATACATTAGAGATTAAAAACCTCAAAATGCAGAAAGGCAGAAATATTAAATGCATCCTTTCTAGAACATGATGCAGTAACAATACATTCAATAAAAGGGTATGGAAAGATAGATTAAAATTAATTGGAAACTAAATAATCTAATTCTAAAGAATGAATGGTCAAAGAATAATGAAAATAATCAATAATTTCATTAAATAGAATGTCAGCAATGAAATGACATATCAGAACTAATGGTATAAAGCCAAAGCACTACTTATGTGAAATTTATATCTCTAAATGATCATAGATATGAAATGGAGAAAGAGCAGATCAATGAATTGTGTATGCAACTAAAATAAAGCACTAGAAGATTAAGAAATTCCAAATTCCAAATGAAACACTGAATTAGAAATACTTAAAAGCAAAGGAGATATTAATATAATAGAAAACAAGAAAACCATTACACTAATAAATAAAACAGAGCTGGTTTATGAAAAAAAACAACAACAATAAAATAAAAAAATGGTTAATTTGATTTAAAACAGAAAAACAAGAAACAAATGACCAGTATCAAAAATTAAAAGAGTGAATTTGCCACTAAAGGAAGATGAAATTAAATCAATAATTAGTAGCTATTTTTTGCAACTGTATGTGAACAAATCTAACAATCTAAGTGAAATGGATGAATATTTACAAAAATACAAATTGTTCAGATTAACAGAAAAAGAAATAGAATATTTAGTAAAAGAAATTGAACAATCCAGCACTGAATACCCTAATTAAAAAAAAAAATTCTTTGACCAGAAAGATTCACAAGTGAATTCTACCAAACATTTAAAGAACAATTTATTTCATTATTATATAAACTATTTAGGAAAACAGGTGAAGAAGGATTCCTATGAAATTCCTTTTGTGACAGAAAGATGGTGCAGTTACCTATCTAGAAAAAAAAAAAAAACTAAGAGCATAGGAATGAGAGGAATTTTCCTCAAAATTATAAATATCTATTTAAAATAACTAGCTAGAATGGGCATAAGCCAGAAGCTTTCCCAATAAGAGCAGGTATAAAGGTAGCATGCCAATTTTTGCATCACTATCATTCAGTATTGTACTAGATACATTTGATATTTCTATAAGAGAAGAAAAATAATTAAAGGAATTAGAATATACAATGAGGAAACAAAACTATCACTCTGCAGATGATATGATTGTATACTTAGAGAATCCTAGAGAAGCAACCAAAAATGAGCTGAAATAATTTACAACTTTAGCAAAGTTATGGTATATAAAACAAACTCAAATAAATCATCAGCACTTCTACATATTACTAAAAAACCTAGCAGCAAGAGATAGAAAAAGGATATTCCATTTAAAATACTCATAGGTAATATAAAATACTGAGAGTGTACCTACCAAAAAAATCCAGGAATTATAATAACACAATTACATTACACTTTTCACACACATAAAGTGAGATCTACACAATTGGAAAAATATTAATTGCTCATGGGTAGGTTGAAACAATATAATAAAAATGACAATTCTCCCTAAATTATATATTCTATGCCATAACAATCAAATTAACAAAAGAATCATTGTATAAGTCTTGGAAAAAATAAAATTCATTTGGAAGAACAAAAAGGTCCAGAATGTCAGGGGAATTAATAAAAACAAATGTTGGGGATGGACCAAAGATGGCAGAGTAAAAGCAAGAATTTGCTTGAGCTCCTGCTCTAACCATCTCCAATACCTGTATAAAATGACTCTAAACAAATTGTACTCTACAGAACCCACAAAGTGACAGAGAGAAAAAAAAATCACCCACTGAAGGCTGCCTGACAGGCTAACTGGCAGGACCTATTATACAGGACTAGAAACAGAGTGCATTCCTGCAGGGCACAGACCTGTGGCACAGAGTGGCCAGAACAGACTTTAGGAGAATGAATCACTGGCAACTGTAGAGGTTTCCAAACTTCGAACCCATAAATGCCAAAGAGAAGATAAAAAGTCAGTGGGGGAACTGTTGATCCTGAGTGACAGAAGAACTCAATCCAGCCACTGCCCCCACATTGTAGAGGTGGTGGCGGCTGCAACTGCTACCACATGCAACTGCTTCCAAAGCTCTAGGTCCATAAATCGTGGGGGGACCAAGTGACTGCCCAGAAGGTAATCATAGGACTCTTCACTGGCACTGAGGCAGAATTCTCTTGCTTTGCCTTACTTGGATCTGGGTCACAGTCTTGGGTGGAGGTAGTGGTTTGAGAAGTGCTAGCATGCAGAGCTTGTTGAGGCTATGGAGAAGCAACCCTCCTGACAGTTCAGGGGCAAGTGCCCAAAAGAAGCTCTCAAAACATCTTTACAAAACCCCAGAAATTTGGGACACAACACCCTCCACTCTGGTAGCAGAGTTCTATTGTGGCAAAGAGCTCAAAATCCAAGTAATTGGCTGACAATATGAGCAAACGGAAGAAGCAAAATCAGACTATAGAATCATTTTTTGGTGATAAAGGTGATCAAAACATAGAATGAGAAGAATACAACAAAGTCAAAACTCCTGCATCAAAAGCCACCAAGAAAAATTAGACTTGGCTGCAGGCTATGGAGGAACTCAAGAAGGATTTTGAAAATAATTAAGATAAGTGGAGGAAAAATTGGGAAGAGAAATGAGAATGATGCAAGAAAATCACAAAAACAGAGTCAACAATATGACTGAAGAAAGTAACACCTTAAAATAGACTAACAAATGGAAAAAGAAGCCCAAGAAGTCAATGAGGAGAAGAATGTCTTATAAATAATTGCCCAGATGGAAAAGGAATTTCAAAAACTCACTGAAGAGAATAATTCCTTTAAAATTAGATTGGAACAAATGGAAGATAATGACTTTATGAGAAATCAAGATACTATAAAACAAATTCAAACTAAAGAAAAAAATGAAGGCAATGTGAAATATCTTATTGAAAAAACCACTGACCTGGACAATAGATCCAGGAGAGATCATTTAAAAATTATTGGACTGCCTGAAAACCATGATCAAAAAAAGACCCTAGAAATCTTCCTTCAAGAAATTATCAAGGAAAATTGCCCTGTTGTTTTAGAACTAGATGGCAAAATAGAAATTGAAATAATTCAATGATCACCTCTTGAAAAAGGTCGCCAAAAGAAAACTCTTCAGAATATTACAGCCAAGTTCCAGAGTTCCCAGGTCAAAGAGAAAATATTATAAGCAGTCCAGAAGAAACAATTTGAATACTGGGTGAATAGAATCAAGATAACACAAGATCTGGCAGCTTCTACATTAATGTATCAAAGGGCTTGGAATATAATTCTGGAGATCAAAGAAGCCAGGACTAAAACCAAGAATCACCTTCCCCAAAAAACTAAGTATTATACTTCAGGGGAAAATGTGGTCATTCAATGAAATAGAGGACTTTCAAGCATTCTTCACGAAAAAAAACAGAGCTGAAGGGAAAATTTGATTTTCAAATACAAGAAGCAAGAGAAACATGAAAATAAAAACAGGAAGGAGAAATCATAAGGAACTTATTAAAGTTGACGATTTACATTCATACGTGAAAAGATGATATTTGTAACTCATGAGACTTTTCTCAGTATGAGAATAGTTGAACAGACTACATATATATACATATGGAGGGGGAGAGAGAGAGAGAGAGAGAGAGAGAGAGAGAGAGAGAGAGAGAGAGAGAGAGAGAGAGAGAATGGTGTGGATTATCTCAAGTAAAGGAAACAGGAGAAAGCTGTTACAATGGAGCGGAAGAGCAGGAAGATGAAAGGGAATGAGTCAACCATATTCCCATTGGATTCGGATTAAGGAAGGAATAATATACACCCTCAATTCAGTACCTTACCCTATAGTAAAGTAGGGGGGAAAGGAATAAGAGCAGGGATGATAGAAGGGAGGACAAATGGGGGAGATAGTTAGAAGCAAACATTTTTGAAAATGGATAAGGTCAAAGGAGAAAATATAATAAATGGGGAGTGAGGTGGAGGGAAATATACTATGTCTTTCACAACATGACTACTATGGAAATGTTTTTAATAACTACACATGTATAACATATATTGAATTGCTTGTCTTCCCAGTGGGGGGGTGACAAGCGGAGAAGGGAGAGAATCTAGAACTTAAAGTTTTAAAAACAAGTGTCAAAAATGGTATTGTTTTTTTTTTTTTAACATGAAACTGGGAAATCAGATATATAGGCAGTGGGGTATAGAAATACATCTAGCCCTACAACAAAGTAAGGGGTGGCTGGGGCAGATATGAGAGCAGATTGGGGAAAGAGATATTCAGTAAGCTTGCCACCTTGGGGTAGGAGGTAGAGGAGAGATGGAAAGAAAATCTGTATAGGAGAGGGGGTATTCCTGTAAGCTCAAACTTTCCAATCAGGTTATTATCCTTTGTCATTGATCTTTCCCGTTCATAAAGGGGGCGGGAGCACAACTGATTGGTTGTTTGAGTAGGTCTGTGTCCATTTGGTAAGGATGATGATATTTTGTTTGGTTAGAGTTGTAATAACTCCATCAGTTTCAATACCAAAGGAAATAAGAGTGATATCCAAAAAGCCTGAACATCCTTGAATTTCTCTCCAGACAACATGACAATCTGGCTAGATGGATTCATCACTGGCAATAGTCTCATCACAACTGATACACTTGTTGAATTCTACAGAAGTTTCTGTATTTGGGAGACAAGAGTGGATTCCACAGACCAAGATAATGCCATCAGACTCTAATTGATATACTTTTGCATCCCTTAGGCCCATTTCCACATGGTCTTTTGTGGTCCATGGAAGAGGTCAACATTCAACTCTTCAAAATGGAAACATATGGGTGGGCCAAGGAACCAAAGCCTCTGCCACTTCCACTGCTGTGTTGCTTGTCTCCTGACACAGCAATTCTTTAGTGCTCCTTTGGAGTTGGTGCATCTGGGTCCATGGGGGCGAGGTGGGGTGTGGCAGGGTGGAGGTTTCACTGAAGCTGAGGCTAAGGCTGAGTCCAAGAACTAGAGTTCTGCCTGCTTTAAGAGCATCTTCCACTTCCTCAGGGAGACTGGCAATATTTGGGCCCATCTGCTTGGAGAAAGTAATCTTTGGGATATTTTTTTTTTTCTGGACTCTGTGTTCTGCCTCAACTTCTCCTGACTCTTTCACACCATCTGGTGTCATTCAGAAAAAGTCTCTAGGACATTTTCCAAATTCGACTATTCAGGGATTGTTCTACTGATCATGGGGAGCTTTGTTCTCTGACTCTATTACTCTTCTATTTCTCTACACAGACACAGCTCATCTACCTCTCCACTGTTCTGTGTCCTGGGCATCTCTGTCATCATTATGGCCCAGTGGAACTGTTTTGTTATAGCCAAACAGCAGCAAATGAGAACTGGGTGTGTTCCTGGGATTTGGTTGGAGTGCAGTTGTGCCCACAATGCACTTCACCATTGCAGAAAGCTTTGTCAAGGCCACAACTGTGGGCCAGATGGGTTGGTTCTTCTTTTTGTCTGTGATGTATATCACTGCAACTGGTCTATATGCTGCCCAAATCCCTGAGTGCTTGTTTTCTGCAAATTAGATGCATGGTTCCAGTCACATCAAATTTTCCATGTCTTGGTGGTGTTGGCAGCCTTTGGCCACTTTTATTGCATTTCTAACCTTTAGGAATTCTGTTATGGCCTTAAAGGTGGCTGCACTGATGACTCCCTTCTCTGAATTCCCCCACCACAGGGATAGAAGAGCTTCTCAAATGATTTTAAAAAACTTTATTTGCTTAAATAAAAGGAATACTTGAGTTATTTGTTTATGGAAGAAACTTCTTAGTAAATTCTATAACAACTGAGTCTCAGTCTATTCTTATACCCAATGGCATGTCAACTCTCAATTTAAATATGAAGAACTGTAGGAGATAGTCTGCTTAAGTCATTTCTCTCCTCAGAACAACAGCCAATTGCCTCACATGGACAGTGTTTTTAAAGTCATGTTCAAATTCCCTTCCACCCTCCTTTCTCCAGTCATTTTGGAAATAACTAAAGAATTGGGTCTCTAAAGAAATTGTTTCCGGAAGAAACTGATCCCTCATTCCTCCTTTGTAACCTGGGGTAGAATCCATTCTTTTCCTAGCACACTTTTGAAAACAATCGTAACTTCATCCTAACATTCCAGGGCCTTGATCTGCATATACAGCATTAGGAACAAAGCCATAAATTTTTACCAAGCCAACTATTCATGGATGTGTTTCCAGGCTTCATCTAACTTGTTTTGATTCTCCCACCACCACCATATCCTCCCGGCAAAATAATGTAAAATTAAAGTGAAATGAAATATTTAATAATTAATACTAAGCTTTAAAAAATGTGAGTGGATGATAGAAGTACAGAAGTTGATACCATCATAGAAGGAGTCAAACTCAATACTGGCCTGGGTATGGGAAGAGAGGGTACTCTTTGCGCATCCATGAGAGCTGTGCAGTTTACACATCCCTCTTGTTCTCATTTATGTCCTTCTTATGCTTTTGCTTCAACTCAGCAAAGAAATGGTTGACATTGTAATCATCAAAGTCTTCATCATCCAAATGTGTATTTCTAACTGTGGACTTGACTTCAAATATGTCGTCTTCAATGGTAAGAACAGATATCAAATTTGTACTTCAAAGATCAAAGATCAACACTTTTTTCTTGACACCAAAGTTTTTGTTCAAGTCATAGGTAACAGTTGTTTCATAGAAACAATTGTATCATTGATCTTTCAGAGCACATTTAGACTAGGAAAGCTTCCAGAATATTTTTCTGACCTAACACTGGGGAATCATTGAGACAGGTAAGAACATAGACAGTAGCATTTGTAATAGACTTACAAAAGAAAGCTTTGCTAATTTCTTTTATTTTGGTCAAAATTATAAAAGATACTTCTAGGTATGAACTTCTCCCTTTCGTCCTTATTCCATTTGGACTTTAGGCCTGCCTGACATTCACCATGATGAAAGCCCAATGTTTCTTGTCTAATTTTGCAACTGAATCACCAAAATTTTTGGTATCAAAGATTGTGCAAGTTGGATACATTTCAACTTAATTCTTTTCAGTGTCACCTGTTAAACATTCTATATGGGGGAATGCAGTGTAGATGAAAGTAGTCTTATTTCCTTGGTCATTAACAAGGATCTTCACTTAATGTTAGAGGGACCATGGGTGGACACACTAATACATTATTGGTGGAGTTGTGATACAATACAATCATTTTGTGAAGAAATTTGGAAATGTGTAAGTGAAGCAACTAAGATGTCTGGAGACTCCATTACTGAGTTTATAATTTAAGGAAGTAATTGATAAGAAAAAAATCTCTCTCTCTCTCTCTCTCTCTCTCTCTCTCTCTCTCTCTCTCTATATATATATATATATATATATATATATATATATATACCAAATAATTTGTAACAACATTTTGGTGACAATTAAAAATTGGAATCAAAGTAGATTCCTCTCAATTAGGAAATGTTTAAACAAATTGTGGTACATGAATGTTATGATATATTATTGTGCTATAAGAAATTACATGATGAATATATGAAAGTATAGAAAGATCTATGTGAACTAATTCAGTGTGAAGTAAGAAGAAAAATATAACAATATACAAAATAAATATAAACATTTCAGTGGAAAGAACAATGGTACAAAATAGCAGTTATTTATATTTTTGTATCAAAAGTATATGTGACAAATCATACTTGATTTGTCACATATCAAAATATCAGAAGTATATGTGACAAAATTATTAAGTTCAGAGAATCAAATAAATATGAGAAGACTCTCCCTAAACTATGACTTCATGAATTTGGGAGGTGTACAGGTATTACACATAGTTTCATACTTGAAAAAATTATTGATGGGTTTTATCGATTTTTTTCCTCTTTTTCATCTCCAAAAATATTATTTGTTATACAGGATGGATCTCTAGATGTGAGAGGGATGGGTTGGGGGAAGGATAAATAGGATACTCTAGTGATTTCAAAAGGAGAACATATCAATAAAATTTATTTAAAATATGCTAAAAAGAAAAATAGTCAAACAAAATGTTTTTGTCTGACATGAGTATTACCCCCCTTTATTGTTTTTTTTTTTTTAAAACGTTAACTGAAACATAATATATTTGGTTCTAGGTCCTTACCTTTACTTTTGTATTTCTCTGCTTCACTTATGTTTCTTGTCAACAACATATAGTCAGATTCTGGTTTTTAAACCATTCTTCTATCTGTTTCTGATTTATGGGTGAATTCATCTCAGTTACATTCACAGTTATGATTTCCAACTCTGTGTTTCCCTCCACCTTAATATATTTTCTCTCCTCTCTCTCTCTCTCTCTCTCTCTCTCTCTCTCTCTCTCTCTCTCTCTCTCCCTGTATCTCCTCAAAAGTCTTTTTTTTTTTTTCTGACCAACGCTTCCCCCAATTTGAGACGCTTCCCCCCCCTCCGCTTTTTTATCTCCCTCTCCTCCTAATTCCTGGTAAGGCAAGCTAATTTTCTTTATTCATCTGAGTGTGCATATTATTCCTTCTTTGAGTCAATTGTGATCAGAGTAAGGTTCAAACTTTACCCTTCACACTCCCCTGTAAAAACTTGTTCTTTTGTACCACTTTTATGTAAGGTAATTTACCCTATTCTACCTCTCCCTTTCCCTTTTTCCAGTGCATCCATCTTTCTCAAAGCTTATTTAAAAAATAAATCATCCACTCATAGTTAAGTCACACCTGTGCCCTTTGTCTATGTATGCTTCTTTTAACTACCTATAATGATAAAGTTCTTAGGAATTACAAGTATGATTTTCTCATGTAGGAATGTAAACTCTTTAACATTATTGAATCCCTTTTTCTCTTTCATGTTTACTTTTTTATACTTCTCTTGAGTCTTGTATTTGAAAATCAAATTTTCTATTCAAGTCTGATCTTTTCATCAAGAATGCTTGAGAATTCTTGGTTTAATTAAATATCCATTTTTTTCCTCTAAGAGTATAATCAGTTTTGCTTGTTAGCACAGTCTTAGTTGTAGTTGTAGCTCCTTTACCCTCAGGATATCACATTTCTAGCTTTCCTGCCCTTAATCTAAAAGCTACTAAATATTGGTTATACTAAGTGTGGCTGCCCAGTATTTGATTTTTTATGTTTTTGTCTACTTGCAATATATTCTCCTTGACCTGAGATCTGTGGAATTAGACTATACTATTCCTGGGAGTTTTCATATTGGAATCTCTTTCCTAAAGTTGTCAGTAGATTGTACAATTTCTATTTCACCCCTACGTTCTCAGATATCAAGGCAGTTTTCTGTGATAATTTCTTGAAATATGATGTGTAGGTTCTTTTTTCCATCAAGCCTTTTACGTATTCCAATAATTCTTAAATTATCTCTCTTTGATGTATTTTCTAGGTCAGTTATTTTTTTTTCAATGAGATATCACACATTTCTTTTTTTTCCATTTTGGACTTTGTTTTATTGTTTCTTGATATTTCATAAAATCACTGGCTTCCACTTGCTCAATTCTAATTTTAAGTAATTGTTTTCTTCATTGAATTTTTTGACTTTTTTTTTCATTTGGCTAATGCTGCTTTTTAAGGAGCTCTTCTCTTTTTAAGGAGTCCATTTTTGTGCCACTTTTACCATTTGGACAATTCACTTTTTTAAGGTTTTCTTTAGTATTTTTTGGTTACTCCTTTACTAAGCTAGTTACCCCCTCTTCATATTTTTCTTGCATTTCTCTTATTTCATTTCCCAATTTTTCTTCTACCTCTTTTATTTTATTTTTAAAATCCTTTCTGAGCTCTTCGGGAATTTCTATTTTGGGTCACTGACCAATTCATATTTTTCTTTGAGGCTTTGCATGTAACAGTTTTTTCTTCATTGTCCTCTTCTGAGTTTGTGTCTTGATCTTTCCTGTTACCATAGTGACCTTCTTTAGTCAGGTCATTGTTGTTATTGTTTATTCATTTTTTCCAACTTATTTTGTGATTTACAACTTTATGTTAAAGTTGTGCTCTGTTCCCAGGTTTGAGAGAGTGCTGTCCCAACCTTCAGGCCTTTCTTACTGCTGTTTTCAGAGTTGGCTCTGGAAGGTATTTAGCTTTCCAGTTCTTCCAAGGTGGTACTATTCAAGAAGAGGCAGGATAATTTCTGTCTTGGCCTATGCTCTGGTCTGTGAACAAACACAAGCTTTTTTCCCCACCCTGGAACTGTGACCCTGCATTCTTTCAGTCCCTTGTGTTAGTAAATAAGTGTTTCTCTTAGCTCTGGGACAGCAACATGGAACCATATATGGCCAATGTGACATAAGTGATACCCCCAATGCCAGAAACGAGTCCCCTTTAATCTTCTTGTGAACAGCTGTACAACACCCTTACTTATTATTGTTTGAGAGCTCCTAAAGCTACTGCTGCCACTGATGAATTGTTACTAAATCCTGCTGGTGGCAATCTGATATGCCTGCACTGGAGTCAGGTTTGATAACAACCCCATTGAGACTTACCTTTCCTGCTAACCTCCTAATGTGTCTTTTTCTGGAAAATTGTTTCACTTTGATCTTTTGTTGGTTCTGCCTCTCTAGAATTTGATTTGAGACATTATTTTAAGGTTTTTTTGGAGAGGAGTTTGGGAAAGGCCAGGTGAGCCTTTATTCTGCTATCTTGGCTCTGCTCCTGACCTGCTGTAACTAATTCACTCACTCACGCCTTCCCTTAGACAAGTGGCAAGGTTTATTGTGACTCCAATAGTAAACCTGCCACTTAATGGGGGTGATTCTAAAACTTATGTACAAAAGGAACAGGGAAATGAATGTTAAAGATCCTAATTAGGTAATGTAAGGGTTTCAGGTGTCTTTGGGAGCAGGCTTCAGTGATCTGTGGATGGGAAAATTCAGGGAGTCAGCAGAGACAACTTTGTTGATGTTAGGCAATAAAGGAGAAAAGGTAGTTTTTGGTTTAGTTGCCAGAGGCATGGACCTGGGGTAGACACCAGAGATAGGATCCTTCAGCAGTTACCCTAGGAAAGATTCATTAGACCAGCAACTTGAATGGATGGCAATTATCTGAAGAATTACAGGGTTAACTCTGTGCATGTAACAAGAAGAGAATTTTCTCATGATGAATGGGGTGGGGAAGAATGATTTACTAATGCATGGTCTTTGGACTTTTCTGGGTCCAGGTTCCACCACCTCATCAGTAATACCATTATAAAACAAAATCCGAAATTTTCTGCTAAACTGCAGAGGTGTGAAATATAGGTGAGGTAAGGAAAAATATTTCTTTTTTTCTGAGAATTAGAGAGGCTTCTTACCAGGTTGGCTTCAGGATAAAGAAAGTTTCAATCAGCGTGATTTAGAAAACTATTCATGAATTTATTTTAAAGGAGGAGGGAGTATTACCATATATGCTCATAAAGATCTACTTTATAATGATTAAAACTTTTAAGAAATATTACTTTTTATAAAATTCTACATATTAATGTGTTATTTTCAAATTAAAATTTATCAAATCATGTCTCTAAGACTAATTCTTAACGTTCATAGAAATTTGTCCTCAGAAGACAACATTGCATCCAATGGGTCCAGCCCTCAAGAAAGACTACTGTGCTTTATCATACAAACCCATCCCAAACCAATGAGACAGGCTATCCTGTATTGTTTCACATTTCAGTACTACTTCATCTTAATACAAAGAAAACTAAATGATAAGTTCTTGCTTTGTGAGGAGTTGAAAACTTCCTTTGTTTATAAGCAAATGACTTGCCACCCTAGGGTAATGGATAATGATCTGGAAGGTATTTCTGAGGCAATTAGTTGAACTTCTCCATTTACAGGTCAGGAAGCTGACAGTGAAGGAGCTTGTGACTTACCCAAACTCACACAGGTAGTTAATTTTAGAGTGGGGATAAAGCCCCATTCATATGAGTCCAGTCCAAGGTATTATTTCAATCTCTTACCATGCTTTCTTCTGGAAGACTTTAGTTTTAATCCTTTCTTAAACACTCCTTAGATTTGTAGTCCTAGGGAAATCACTTTCTTTTCTGTGCCTCATTTTTCTGATCAGTAAAAAAGCACATGATAATATGACCTACCAGAAAAAGTTCTTGTGATAACCAAAATAGTTAATATGTCTAAAGCATGTTGCAAACATCAAAGTCCTACTATATTTATGTTAGTGCATATATTTGAAACATCATAGGTATTATATGATTTTTACTCATGGTATATGAAGAATTCTTGTAGCTTATCCAGTGATTGGTACATTGGACCATAGGCAAAGGCTAGGCCAGCTTAACTGGTGATTTAGAATACACCTGATAATCAATCTTTAGAACTTTTATATTCTTTATAATAATAGGATGTTTTGTAATTAAAAGGCCTACTTGGAGTGTAGTGATAAAGACGCTCTTCTTTCTGCTTGGGTTTTGTCTAGAAATATCAAAGTATAACCAGCTGCTTCTGCATCAGCCATTGTGCAAGGTCCTCTAAGACACTTAAAAGTAGAGATACAGGGGGCAGAGTCAAGATGGCAGAGTAGAAACAGCACTTTCGTGGAGCTCCAGACCACACCACTTCCAAATTATGTAAAATGGGGACTATGAACGACCTCAGGAGCTTCAGAACACACAAAATAACACAGAGAAGCTATCCTCCTCCAGAGAACAGTCCTGTAGCCAGACAGGGAACAGCCAGCACAGAGCTCTGGGAGCTTAGCCTAGGGCCGCATGAGTTGTGGTTTTAGCCTGATGGAGGCCAGCAGCCGGCTGGAGGGACCCCAGAAAACCAGAAACAGTGGTGTTTCCAGAATTGCCAACATATATATGCCATGGAAAAAGTGAGAGGTCAGTGCCCTACAAACTTTGGGACTGGTTGGGAGAATGTGTCAGCTTCTTCCCCTGGGGGTGAGAATCCACTGAGGAGCTAGCAAAGCATGTGCCATGTTGCCGCATTCCAACTTCAGCTCTTAGCCTGCAAACTGTAGGGGGATCCATCCATCAGTCTGGAGGGTAAGCCTCTTGTTTTACCCTTCTTGGATCTGGATTGTGGTCTTGGGGTGTGTGACCAGCTTGCCAGAGTGTGTGGAGGCTTCAGAGAGGTCACCCAACTAATACCTCCAGCAGTTGAGAAAACCCCAACTTTTGGGACGGAAGTTCCCTTGGCTGGTGGCAAAGTCCTACTGTGGCAACAAGCCCAAAAGTCAAGTAACTGAGTGGCAACATGCCTAGGCAAAGGAAACAAAATAAACAGAAAAATGCAACATTAGACTCCTATTCTGGGGGCAAAGAGGATCAAAGCATGGAACAGGAGGAGGACTGTGAGGACAGAAATCCTGCAACAAAAGCCCCAAATGGTTAGAGTAGAGGACCTTAATAAGCAGATAAGAGAAATGGGGTAAAATTGGGAAGAGAAATGAGAAAGATGCAAGAAAAGTATGAAATAAGAGTCACCCACCTGACTGAGGAAAATAACACCTTAAAAATAGACTAACTCAAATGCCTAAAGAGGCCCAAAACGTCAATGGGGAAAGGAATGCCTTAAAAGGCTGATTTTGCCAGATGGAAAAAGAATCTCAAAAGCTCACTGAAGAGAATCATTCCTTCAGAATTAGACTGGAGAAAATGGAAGCTAGTGACATTATAAAAAATCAAGATGCTATTGAGCAGATCCAAACAAATGAAAGAATAGAAGGCAATGTGAAATATCTCATGGGAAAAATCCACTGACCTGGAAAATAGATCCAGGAGAGACAATCTAAAAATTATTGGACTACCTGAAAACCATGATCAAAGAAAGAATCTAGAAACCATCCTTCATGAAATCCTCAATGAAAATTGCCTGGATATTTTAGAACCAGAGGGCAAAATAGAGGTTGAAAGAATCCACTGATCACCTCCTGAAAAAAAATCCCAAAAAGAAAACTTCTAGTAATATTGTAGCCAGGTTCCAGAATTCCTAGATCAAGGAGAGAATATACAAGAAGCCAGGAAGAAACAATTTCAATATTGTGGAAACACAATCAGGATAACAGAGGATCTGGCACCTTCTACACTGAGGGATCAAAGAGCATGGAATATGATATTCCGCAGGTCAAAGAACCTGGGATTAAAACCAAGGATTACCTACCCAGCAAAACTGACTATCATGTTTCAGGGGAAAATATGGCCATTCAGTGGAATAGGGGACTCACAAGCATTCTTGAGGAACAAACCATAGTTGAATAGAAAATTTGACATTCAGATACAAGAAGCAAGATATGCTTGAGAAGGTAAACAGGGAAAAGAAATCACTATGAACTTATCAAAGTTGAACTATTTAAATTCCTACAGGGAAAAACAATAATTGTAACTGATGAAACTTTCCTCAGTCTGAAAATAGTTGAAGAAGGGTATATGGGCATATGAATACATATGTGAATGTGTGTATATATGTTTTCAGGTATACTTAGATAGAGGGCACAGGTTGAATTTAATAGAAAGGGATTATACTTAAAAAGTGAGCTTAAGAGGTGAGAGAGCAATGTGGTGAGGGGGAATGGGGAGAGACAATGGGGTGAAGTGTCTCCTATAAAGGAGGCAGGGGAAGGTGTTAGCAGGGGAGGGAAGCAACCGGAAAGCAAAAACGTAAAACCTTATTATCATTGAAATTGGATCAGGGAGAGAATGACATGCATACTAAATAGGGTGTCCCACCCTACAGTAGCATGGGGGGGGTGAGGGAAGATGGTGGAGGGGAGAGCTGGATGGAGGGGAGGGAAGTTGGAAGCACCCAGATTTGAAAAAGGACAGGATCAAGGTGGGGAGTGGACCAGGTGGAAGGTTGAATGGGAGAGAAGGAAATATAGTCAGTCTTTTACAATATATCTACTATGGTAATGTTTTTCATAGGTACACATGTACAACATATGCTGAGTTGCTTATATTCGTTTTTAAATCAAATTTTAAAAAATATATATTAATACTATGGTTAATATTATTTTGCATATAATTGGGAGATAAAGATGTGCAGGCAATTGGGCTCGTGGATTCACCTTGCCCTACTGGAAAAGTTGAAGGGGGTATGGCAAAAGAGATGGGAGAGAGCAGATTGCTTGAGGGGATATCCTGTATGACTGTTATTTTGGGGTGGTGAGTAGGGGAAAAATGGGGAAAAATTGTAACTGAAAATCTGACAGAAATGAATAATGTAAGCCAGAAGTTAATAAAGCATTTGGAAAAAAAAGTAGAGATACAATAAATATTCTTAACTTTCCCCTATTACTTATCTTGAAGCATAGTTCTCAATTTCTTTTGTCATTAAATCACATAAGTACCATTTTAATCTCACTTAGTGATTTTAGGACATCTAGGACACATCATAGTTCAATTAGCATCATTTCTCCAGCTGTATTCTAAACTAGCAATAGTCCATGGGCTGAACAGACATCAGGACACCAGGGTTGCAATCATAATCTTTTACTGCCAATAGATTTCTCAAGTTGATTTTCTCTAATATCAACCATATCAAAATTACCAGAATGTTTCCTTGTTCCAAGGAAGCTTAATATCTCCTTTCAACTATTAAAAACAAATGTTTAAACTGACTTTTAGAGAAACATATTACTGTTCTCTTAAATAAAAATACCAGAATGAAGACTGGAGAGCATAAAGTATTGCCCCATAATGGCTCCGATAGACATCAGTGTAGGTAATACTCACACAGAAATAATAGCAGTTCACATCATAGCATAGCAAAGTCTAATTCCTATATTTTTATGAAACATTATTGCTGTAAAGTTCAGATATACTTTCACTAAAGTAAAAATGATTTTGAATTATATTAATATCATATATTTACACAGTATATTATCATTACAAAGCACTTTACATAAATTATATCCTTGCCCCTTACAGTGATTAGTGTACCCTAGTTTTATATATATATTTCCCTTTAATCCAGGTGAAATATGAGAAAAAGTGCCACTTTTCCCCTATAGGTTAATTTTCTTTAATTAAACTTATCAGCTGCAGCCTTAGAACTTCATTTTATCAAGTAGCTTTTAAAGGTAATATTAGTTAGATTTTATTGACATTTGGACCTGGTAGCTAGGTTGAATATTTGTTCTTCAGAATTGGGGGTGGATCCATTCACATTTAAGCCTCCCAGTGAAGAAGAGAAATATTATTCCATTATAAATCAGCTTCCTGCTTTTAAGGAGAAAATACCATTCCATCAAATCTCCAGCCTAGTCTCTTTCCTCGAAACTATATTCTTGAGAAGAATCAACCCTGAGGCCAAACACTGAATGAAAACTGAACTGAACTTATTCTTTAATTATTAACATGCTACCTTAGTCATAACTTCCTCATCCCAAGGATCTACATTAATTAGTTAATTTTTTTTGTTTATTTTAGTTTTCAACATTCATTTCCACAATATTTTGAGTTCCAAATTTTCTCTCCATCTCTTCCCTCCCCCACCCCAAGATGACATGCATTCTGATTACTCCTTCCCCCATTCCCCCAGTCTGTCGTACCCTTTATCACTTCTGCATCCTCTCCCCCTCACTTTCTATTAGGGCAAGGTAGATTTCTGTACCCTATTGCGTATATATTTTATTGTCCAATTGGATGTAAAACAATTTTAACATTTGTTTTTTTAAAACTTTGAGTTCCAAATTCTATCCCTTCTCCCCTCTTCACCCACCCTCATTGAGAAAGCAAGCAGTACAATATAGGTTATACATGTGTAGTTATGTGAAACACTTCCATAATAGTCATACTGTGAAAGACCAATTATATTTCCCTCCATCCTATCACATCCCCATTTATTCTATACTTTTCTTTGACCTTGTCACTCTTCAAAAGTGTTAGCTTCTGACAACCACCTCCCCCAGTCTACGCTCCCTTTTATCACCCCCCCTGCCCCACCATCTCTTATGCCCATCTCCCTACTGTCCTGTATGGTAAGATACCCAGTTTAGTGTGTATGTCACTCCTTCTTTAAGTAAAATAAGATGAAAGTAAGACACTCATTCCCTCTCACCTCCTCTTTCTTCCTCTCCATTGTAAAAGCTTTTTCTTCCCACTTTTATGTGGGACAATTTACCCAATTCTATCTCTCCCTTTATTAAAATTTTCTTTTTTAGATATCATCACTTCACATTCAATTCATTCTGGCCACTGTCTATATATATCGATAGAAGTACAGCATAGCTCTATATATACATATATCTATCTATCAATCTATCTATCTATCTATCTCTCTATCTATCTACATTTCTAGATATGAGAGATATACATTCCTTCCAACTACTCTAATACTGAGAAAGGTCTCATAAGTTATAAATATCATATTTCCATGTAGGAATGCAAACAGGTAAATTTTAATAAGCCCCTTATGATTTCTCTTTCCTGTTTACCTTCTTATGATTCTCTTGATTCTTGTATTTGAAAGTCAAATTTTCTACTCATCTCCTGTCTTTTCATCAAGAATGTTTGACAGTCCTCTTCCATTGAATGTCCACTTTTTTCTGCTGAGGTATTATACTCAGTTTTGCTAGGTAGGTGATTCTTGGTTTTAATCCTAGATCCTTTGACCTCCAGAATATCATATTCCAAACCCACAATCACTTAATGTGATCTTGTGTTAGCCTGATTGTGTTCCCACAATACTTGAATAATTTCTTTCTGGCTGTTGTATTATTTTCTCCTTGACCTGGGAATTCTGAAATTTGGTTACAATATTCATAGGACTTTTCCTTTTGGGATCTCTTTCAAGAGGTGACTGGTGGATTCTCTGTTTCTATTTTGACCCCTGGGTTCTACAGTATCAGGACAGTTTTCCTTAATAATTTCTTGAAAGATGATGTCTAGGCTCATTTTTTATCATGGTTATCTGGTAGTACAATGCTTTTAAAATTCTCTTTCCTGGATGTATTTTACTGGTCAGTGGCTTTTCCAATGAGATATTTCATGTTGTCTTCTATTTTTATATTCATTTGGTTCTGTGTTATAATTTCTTGATTTCTCAGAAAGTCATGAGTTTCCATTTGTTCCATTGTAATTTTGAAGGAGTTATTTTCTTCAGTGAGTTTTTAGACCTCTTTTTCCATTTATCTCATTCTGCTTTTTAAGGCATTCTCCTCATTGGGCTTTTGAACTTCTTTTGCTCTTTGAATTAGTGTATTTCTAGGTTTTATTTTCTTTAGTATTTTGGGGGTTTCCTGTAGCAGGCTATTGACTCTTTTTTTTCTGATTTTCTTTCATCAGTCTCTTTTCTCTGCCCAATTTTTCCTCTACTTTTCTTACTTGGTTTTCAAAATCCTTTTTGAGCTCTTCCATGGCCTGTGACCAATTCAGATTTTTCTTTGAGGCTTTTGATGTAAGATCTTTGACTCCATTGTCTTCTTCTAGATGTATGTTTTGAGCTTCTCTGTCACCAAAGTAAGATTCTATAGTCTGAGTTTTCTACACTGTTTACTCATTTTCTCAGCCAAATACTTGACTTTATATCTCTCTGGTAGTGTAGGATTCTGCTTCTAGTGTGTATATGCTGTCTCAAACTTCAGGGGTTTTGTGCAGCTGTTTTCAGAGATACTTCTAAGGGCCTGCAAATTTTCAGTTTTTCCAAGATGGTATTATCAAAAGTGATGGGTTTACTCATTTCTTGTCCCATGCTCTTATCTGTGTGTGACCACAAGTACTCTTTTCTGTCTTGGAACTGTGAGGAATCCTTCTCCACTGCACCACAAATTCCACCACACTACTGTTTCTCCTCGCCACATAACTGCCACACAGAGGTGTGATCCAGATCCAAGCAGGTCAAAGCAAGAGATTCCTGCCTCAGCACCGGAAAAGAGATTGCTGCAATCACCCTCTGATCAATCTCTTGATCCCCATACCATCTGTGGGCTGAGAGCACTGGAAGGTGCAGTTGTGGCTACTGCTAGCATCACTGCTGCAACCTCCACAGCCCCAGAGCTTGTGTTTTACCATGCTCCTCTCTCAGCCTGGTCTGACAGAGTTTCCCCACTGACCTTTTATGCTGTTTTTGGTGTTGTGGGCCAAAAAGTCAGGAAAGCGCCACGGCTTCCAGTGATTCAGTCTTCTGAGGCTTGCTCTGGACCTGTCAATGCTGGCACAGCCCATGGTAGAATGTGCTCTGCTCCCCATCCCAGTGAGATAGATCTTTCCTGTCAACTTTCCCTTTCCTGTCAACTTCGTCTCAGGCTGGAGATTTGTTTCACTGTCATTTTGTGGGTTCTGCCATTCTAGAATTTGTTTAGTCATTTTTTACATGTATTTGGAGGGGTTTGGGGGGAGAGGTCAAGGAAGTCCCTGCTTTTATTCCATCACCTTGGTCCCAGCCCCTGAACAATGCACTTCTTAAATCTTTTCGTTTCCCATTCCTTACATCTTCTTCCTATAATGAGACCTGAATCCATTCAGCTTACACAAACATCCTTATCTTTACCAGCACCTGCTCAACTCTGACTCATTTCTCCCACTCATTTGTAAAATTGGGAAAGTTAGAATGGTCCTTGCTTCCCATTACCACTTCCAGATTCTCCCTTTATTAACATCACTAAGAAATTTCTCCTTTGAGGTTCATTCAATCCATATCTACTATCCAAACAAAATTCTGGTAACCCTCCTCTTCTGACCTCCAAGATATCCTTTCTTTACTGAATTTAGTGACTTGTCCACAGGTTTCTTCTCTTTGTCAACACTTGCCTATCAACTCTTGCCTATGTAGCAAGAGAATTCAGCACAGATATTGGTACTCCATTATGTACCCTAACCTTACTCTTCCTCAACTTTCATTTTTAGGAAAGTTATGTGACTGACCTATGACAACTCACCTAGCAGGTGCTGGAAGAAAGAATCAAATCAGATAGCAGACTCTAGGTCCAGTATTTTCTTCCTTATAAGAAGTTAGAGTGTTCTTCCTTTATCAGTGCAGTGTGTATTAATGAAATCAGAGGCAAATTGAAATAAACAATTGACTTTAAGGGGAGAGCCAAGAACAGAATAGCTAAAATTCTATCCTTGATTATGGCCGATCCTATCTGAGGTATCTTGGTCAAGTCATTTCACCTTTATAGCCCACATTTTCCTTTTCAGTTAAGTAAAAAATTTTAACTAAAGAATCTCTAAGGTCCCTTCTAAATGTACAACATCATCCTCGATTATGATATAAATCAAAATTTTGCTTCCACTTCACCCCCTGAAAATCACTAACTTACAGCCCTCCCCTTTTATTTTGTTTTTCACTCTGTTATTCTCTATCTCTCTGATGTCTGTATAGGGAAAGAAGTTAAGCACTTACTCAAGGAATTAATCACTGAATCTATTGAATTCACAACTTTTAATGCTATTCAATGGTTGAGAATTGAAGTTTATTATGCCTCCTAGTTCTATTATCTATTTATAGAAAATGAATTGCTTTAGGATACGACCCCCACGGTGGCAAGGGACACTTGTAATTAGTAGAAGGGCTTAATTCTAATGTAACTCATCTTTTATTCAAATATATATAAAGGATAGCTCAATTAGAGATGGATAACTTAATTTTGCAACTGGTTGCACTATTTAAATATACAATTACTCGGCTATGAAGACATTTGCTTCTACCATATAGAAATGTTCATTATATTTTTCTGGATATGTCATATTCCAATTTGAGATTGATTTATATTAATGACTTTTTAAGAATGTTTGGAAGTTACTGATTTTTAAAAATTTAATAGAAAACTGATTTCTCAGTTTTTAAAAATTTTGTCTCCAAATTCTTTCATATTTTTTTCCCATGGGCCTGCTTTCTTGGTAATTATTGTTTATGCGAAATATTCAAGTCATTGTTAGTATTATCCCATGGTTTCCATCAAAATGAGTATTTTTCCCATAAAATATAATTTTACAGTTTATCCTGGGTTTTTTTAAAGTCTCAACATAACATTGGAAGATTTTCTTAAGATGTCCATATCTCTATCTATCTATTTATCTATCTATCTATCTATCTATCTATCTCTCTATCTATCTAGCCATCTATCTATCCATCTATCTATTAATCTATCTATATTATTTTGTCCTAAGACCCTACAGAACAATACTGATGCATCACATTCAAAGAATAATTTATAACAATTTTCTGAATAATTTCTCATTGTACATTTTTATTCATGGCTAATTTATAATTTTGCAGTTTTTGTTTGCTTCATTTAGTTCATTATTAAATTTTCAATTGTTATTTTTAAAGTTTTCTTGACAGTATTGATATTCATTCTACTTTATGAATTCTCATCATCTGTAATTTGTTAGGAATATTTAGTTGTCTGAAATCATAATGATTTAAGTAACCAATGTTTTTTCCAGTGTATATGTAAACCACATGTATACATACATGTATTATATACATATGCATATATGCACATATATACCACACATGTTTACACACCATGTGTATACATATGTAAACATGCACATGCACACATGTGTCCACATATATACATGCATATTTATACACTGCATATACATTTAATACATATATGCACACATGCATATTGCATGTACATACACATACATATATCTACATGTGTGTACATATGTGTGTGTTTGTGTGTGGGTATGTGTGTGTGTGTGTGTGTAACCTGGTTTTCATTCCACTTTGAATTCAGAACTAACCATAAACAAGTTGAAATGTTGAAGCTTAATGTTCTCCAATGTTTTTTTAATTTATGATTAGCATACTGTATATGCTGTAATTGTGTGTGTGTATAATATACAATACAAATGTATAATGATATATGTATATATGTGTCTAATATATATATAAATATATATATGTTATATATATATATATATATTGCATATATAAATGCATATGATCAAGAGAAAATGTTAAATATTATTTTTGTGTGTAAACCACCAGCCAAGATTTTTTCATTCCAATTTTGTAGCATTTAATTTTGATTATTTTATTCTTTCCACATACATTATTATAGTCCTGACACAGTTTTCCTTATTCTCATCATGTATAGATAGATAAATAGATGGATAGATCGATACACATATACATACATACATATAAACATTTCTGATTTTAACTTGATCTAATATTTTATTATTTAGTGGGAGGACTCAGATTAAATGGGTTTGCCATCTATATCATATACATAGATTTCTACTTCATATAAATATTTTATGTAGATTTGTCATTTTATGATTTATTTTACTATTTGAGCAAGTACAAAGTCAAGTGGATAAATCTTTAATCTGAAGTAATAATTCACATTCTTATTTTAAAAAGCAACATATGAAATGTGAATGAACGGCATTCTTCTCTCTACTCTCTACTACTCAAGTAATTTTTGTGGGTCTCTAATTCATTTCTGTCTTCTTAACTAGTGACTAATTTATTAATGGAACAGCACCATGACATACCTAATAGAATTTGTCCAATTTATTTAGACTAATGAAAACCCTCAAAATAAACTGTTTTATATGTATTTGTTCTTTTGTTTTCTCAGAATCCCTGTTTTGCTTTGTATCTTCTCTTATCCTTTCAAGAGAACCATATTTAATCTCAAAAATAAAAATGTAGAGAAAATTGTCTTACAAACTCATACAAAGAGTCTAACATTATCTTAGTATAGAACACCCACAATTTTCTGCCTATGTAACAAAAATAGGATATTTTTTCATATCTTATTATAGTCAAGAGTTTTCACTCTAGTTGCATAGTAATCAGTTGTTTTGATTATTTTGTTGTTCATTCCATTATTATAGGATATAATATTATTATATTATTTTATTATATATCCTTATTATAGGCATGGACACTGTTTTCTTTGTTAAAAATCAGTTCATTTTTCGGGGCAGCTAGGTAGTGCAATGAATAGAGCACCAGGCCTGGAGTCAGGAGGAACTGAGTTTGAATCTGGTGTCAGACACTTAACACTTATTAATCGTGACCTTGGGCAAGTCACTTAACCCCAATTGCCCTGCTTTCCCCTCCTCCCAAAAGACAAAAAGAAATCAGTTCATTTTTTCAGTTTATATAATTTTGTCTATGCTTTTCTGTAATTGTATTTATTCATATAGCACAGTAATGTTTCATTTCATTTGTGCACCATAAATTGCTAGGCACTCTTTAACAGATAGGTAACTAATTTGTTTCCATTTCTAAATTATTTTATTTGTATGAGGAGCCTAGGTGGTGAAACAGGTAAAGTGTTGGGCCTGAAGTCACAAATACCTGAAATCAAATCTAGCGCCAGATACTTACTGTCTATTTCACCTTAAGTAACTAATTCACTAACTTCTATTTGCTTCATTTTCCTCAACTGTAAAATGAGGATAGTTATGATAATTATAGTGCCTATCTCCCAAGGTTGTTTTGAGGATCCAATGAAGTAATATTTGTAAAGTACCTATGTATATGCACAATGCCTGGCACATACTAAGAGCTTAGATATGTATAGCTTCCTTCCTTCCTTCCTTCCTTCCTTCCTTCCTTCTTTCCTTCCTTCCTTCTTTCTTTCCTTCCTTTGCAAAAAAGCACCTGACAGTGCAAACTGCAAATATTACTTAATTTAATCCTACGAGTATATCCTATAAATGGTAGCTCGGGACCATAGGGTATAAGCACTCAATATTTTCTTTGCATAATTTCAAATTGCATTCCAGAACAGTTGGACCACTTTATGATACGACCAAGAGTATATTAGAGTACCTGTGTTTCCACCACACTTTCATTTTTTAAAACTCATTTCATCCTTTGTCATCTTTCCTAATTTGCTTTATCTGAGGTAAAACTTGAATTGTTTGATCTTAATTTCTCCTATCAGTTGTGATCTGGAGCAATCTTTATGGTTATTATTCATTTGTAACCTTTCTTTTTCTTTAGATTACTTAATTATCCGTAGAACATAGTCTGAAAGGCAAAAGAGATCTCAATTGTCATATAGGCCACCTCCCAGCATCTAGATAAGACCTACAAAACAACATAAGGCCCACAGGCCACTTGCTGCCTGCCAAAGATTTCTGCTGGCTGTCACGTGACTGTGAAAATCAAGTCATGGTCTCTCTGTCTCTAGTCTAACATGTCTGTGGCCCAAAGAAATTTAAAAGTTGTACAGGTCTCATCTAGATTATGATTGAATTCACTTTGCAAAGTCATCAATATATATTCCTGAATCTACTAATTAACTATGGCTTCTGGTGGGCAAGAATCTTGAAAAAGAAAAAAAAGCATTACATTTGGAGTCAGGAGACTTAGATTTAATTTCTAGCTCAGCAAATTACTACAGTTCCCTTAGGTAAACCATTTCCCCTCTCAATATTTTTAATGCATTAACTGGGAAGAATAATAAAGTTATAATTTGGTTTAGAACAGAACCTCTAGATTTGTAGTCAGATTTAAACAAAGAGGCTTTGCATTCATCATTTTGGGGGGTTTTATTTTAATTTTAAAATATTTTTATCACCATCACTAGCACTAATATAAATACTAATATTATCATGCTCTTATCATTCTCATTTTAAAAACTGAACTGCTTTATCTTACCAATGTTTGAAGTATAGGAACATAGGTTTGATTCCACTCTGATATCAATGGGAGATTTGACCTGCCCGGTTTTTCAGCCTGAGCTTGTTTACCCTTTATTAAGCAAACTGGTAGGTTCTGATTCCAAAGACCATCATGTTAATACTGGACTTCATATGCATACCTGATCAGTTAGGTAATTGCAGTTCAGAATTTCTGAGCTCAAGTGATCTTCCAGCCATCCTTATACTCCCAGTAATAGGAATTGTTGAGTGATTGAATGATTGACTGATAATTCATACCACATCATAGCTCATCTACACTACTGAAACAGTATTCCAGTTGTCCTTTCAGATTCAACTGTCTCTCCTATCAAATTAATCTTCTACAAACCTTCCAAAGTGACATTCCTAAAGCATGTCTGAATATATCATGTCCCAGCTCAAGAAGCACCAGAGGCTTCCAAGTTCCTCTAGAATAAACATACAGCCTCTTCTTTTTGGTGTTTAAAAGTCCTTCATATTCTGTCTCCACCTTAAATATCTTAATTGTTACATACTGTAGTTTTCATATATTTTATCGTATAAACTGGGTAAATTTGTCATGACAGACCTCCTATTTCATCAGGTAATTTATAGTGGATTTCTAAGTGTTCCTTAGGAATTCATTCTACCATAATTTGTGAATTTATGTATTTATAATTTCTTGAATATAGTATTTTACTTTCTTCTGTATCTTTGCACAGGCTCTTCCCCATGTGTGAGTGTATTTTTTCCTTAATTTTGCTCTTAGAATGCTATTGTCCTTCATGGAAAAGTTCAAGTGATACTGCAAACTTTAATCTCCAGGTGTGATTTTCCCCCCAAATTACCTAATTTAACATACTTTTTGCATATTTGTGTATTTATTTATCTATGTGCATATTCTTTCTCCAACAGAATCAATGAATACTGAATACAGGGACTATATTTGCTTTAGCATTTTATCTTCTGCATCTAACAAAGTGTCTGAAATATAAATGGTGTTAATAAATGCTTATTTAATGAATAAATGGATACTTCTAACTTGGGGTTCAAGTATCACAAAAATGGAAGTGTGATTGGGGTCACTAGATACTATTTATTTAATTCTGTAAGCCTAGCTTTGAGTATCTTCTGTGGAAAAAGTATTTTGGCTCCTTAGAGAGTCACCAATATCTTAGGACTTATAAAAGTGTAAGAAAAAAGTCAGATACAATCTGAAATACACCCAAGTATTAAAAGATAGGAAAGACTGAAAGGGCTGGCAAAATAGATAAGAATGATAATTGAATCCATGGGTGTAATGGTAATGTAATCTGAATTTGAAGATCCCTTTGTATTGGCAAAGGTAGAAGGTACTGCACACTTAGTAATCGATCAAGCCTCTGTTGGGGAAACAGAAGGTATGAATTCCTGTCTCCTGTTGCTGACATAACAGGAAGGGGTTGACTGAAACAGGAAGTAGCTAATGCTGTGTATATAAGAAAAGCCCCAGAGAGGCACAGTCAGAATTTCTTGGGACAAGCATCTGGTGGCAGAGCAGCTACAGAAGAGAGAATTGAGAATTGAACCAGAATTTCCTGAGAACTTGTGGTGGTGGAACTTTTTCTGAACAGGAGCCAGGAGCCCAGAAACCCAGGTGTCAGAGGAGCCCAGGAGAATACTGAGGAAGCAGAAGACTGGGGAAGCATGACTGGGATGCTGAGACTTTGTCTGTTTGTGGCTTGGTTGAGCCTTGAATTTCCAGGAGCAGAAATTGTGAAGTATTTGAGAGGGACTGGACCCTGTGAAGTTCAGTGTGGAACAGGACCTACCCAGAGAACTGGACAAGGAACCAGGAGCTGTCGCCATTGAACCCCGGTGACAGTCTGGTTAATCCTGGTAGAATCTGGGACCATGGAAGGGGATCCAGGGAATCTGAGAACCAGCCCCAAGTCAAGATGAAAAGATCTCTCTGTGGGTACTGAGTAATGATGACATTGTAGTTTACTAGTGACCTCCAGGTGGAGGGTCAGTATTTTGTATTGTATTTAGTGATTAATTATATTTAGTAATTGATTGTTGAATAAGTGACTGATTAAATTAACTTAAGTGTGCCCCATGAGTGGAAGACTGACTATTGTACTTTGAGATGATTCTTCTTTGTTCTAAATATTGTGACCACTTTGGTGAAAATTATGTGGCAATTTTAATGATAAGCTGTTGTGAATACTATAGTGTGATTTTCTGTGATAAATTGTAATATTATGAATGCTGTATCTTGATTTTCTGTGGAAGTTTTACTTCGATTTGTTATGCAATAAATAGAGTTTTCACTATACTGTGTAATCAGAACCTTAAAAGATATTCACAGTAGCATTCTTCTGGAAAGTTGCTATTGCAAGGCATTACAATGGATGGTAATGAGACCATCCTATTAAGTAGCATAGAGGAAAACAAGAAGATGACCAAGTACAGAGTTTGGGGGATACCCATGGGTAGTAGATATAACTTGAATGAAACTTTAGCAATAGAGAATAATGAGTGGTCAGATAAGTAGGAGAAGAACCAGGAAAGAGCAGTGTCAGGAATGTCAAACTAGTAAAAAGCAAGAAGAAAAGAGAGCAATTAATAATATCACAAGTTGCGGAGGTCAAGAAGGATGAGGATTAAGAAAAGGTCAATAGATTTGACAATTAAGGGAACAATGACAACTTTGCATAGAGCTGTATGGAATCATGAAGCCACACTGTAGAGTGTTAAAGGGAGAGGAAAAGGAAATGAAGTGAGACAAAAGTAAAGAAAATTATGTGGGGATAGGTAAAAGGGAATGGATAGATTAAGTGATGTTTTTTTTTTTTTAATAAGAGACATAAATTTGTAGACAGTAGAGAAATTGTCATTGGACATGGAGATACTGAAGATTAGTGAGAGAAAGGGGATAATAGAGCGGAATGTTTCTTGTAGAAAATAAGATGGAATGAGATAAATTGTTCATATAGAAAAGTTTGCTGGAGGATTCTGGGAAGATGGCAGAATAGGTCAAAATTACAAATTCTCAAGGTTTCCCTCCACAGGAGTTAAAATAGCACCCTATGGCAATCAAAGTGTGGGTAGAGATAAATAAGAATAGGGCCACAACCGGGGTCTTTTACAGAAAATTTGAGAAGATCAGAAGAAAAATCCCAGTACCAGGTTTGGTCCTTGTAAAAAGTAAACACCACCTGGCTATGTTCTGTTTTAACAACAAGCAGCAAGTCCTGGGGTTAGTTGGTTTGAGAGGCTGCCTTGGTTCCAACTAAAGGAAGTTTTACCCCACAAAGTGCAGGGAGTTGGGTGTTTGAGCCTGGGAATATTGAGGGAACCTCTGCTGATAAGGAACCAGATCCAGCTGTGACACAAAGAGTGAAAGGGGTGAGAAAGTACTAGTACACAGCTGGTGAGCACAGAAAGCGTGGGGCAGAAAGTCCCTGTGTGCTGATGCACAGAGGTTTGGAGGTTTGGTTTTGCTTCCAGGCTAGAGGAGAGATCTGAAGATTTGGGGCAAGAGGCACAATTTCCAATACCCCAGGGCCAGAGGTGATTAAAAAATCAAGATATTACCACACAAAAAATGCACGAAGGAGAAAGAATCCATTGAAAGCTATTGTGAGGATAGAGATGACCTAGTTTCATCTTCAGAGGAGGATATTGAAGTATAGAAAGTACCAAAGAGTAACATCAGAATTTTTACCTGCCCAAAAAGAATTTGTAGAAGATATCAATAAAGACTTTAAAAAAGAAAATGACAAAGATCAAGGAAAAACTTAAAATAAATAAGAATGATCCAAGAAAAACAAGAAGGTTGTATAAGAAAAGTCAACCAATTCGAAAAAGAAATCCAGAAACTTAAGGAAGAAGATAATAACTTGAAAACTAGAACTGGGCAAAGTGAAGTCAGAGAAATTATAAGAGGTCAAGAAATAATTAACCAAGATATGAATAGTGGAAAAAAATTGAAGAGAAAGTGAAACATCTTATGAGAAAAACAGCAGATTTAAAGAATAGATGAAGAAGAAAAAATATAAAAACTATCAGAGTAAATTTATTATATTTATGAAATATGATAAAATGTATGAAATTTATGATAAAAACAATCTTGATACAATAATACAAGAAATAATTAAAGAAAATTGCCCTGAAACATTAGAACAAATGGGTAAAGTAGAAATAAGAAAAAAAATCAAGGGGCGGTTAGGTGGCATAGTGAATAGAGCACTGGTCCTGGAGTCAGGAAGAACTGAGTTCAAATCTGACCTTAGATGCTTGACACACTTACTAGCCTTGTGACTTTGGGCAAGTCACTTAACCCTAATTGCCCTACAAAAAGCAAAAAAAAACACACAAAAACCTTAAAAAAAGGAAAAAAAAACCCCAGTCATTCACCACTTAAAAGAGATCCTATGAAGAAAAGTCACAGAAATATCATAGTCAAATTCCAAAACCCCCAGCTCAAGGATAAAATATTGAAAGCATCAATATTGAATAATTTAAATATAGTGGTTCCACAATTATACTCACAGAAGATCTAGCAGCAGAGACATTAAAGAACCACAAGTCTTTGGAAAAAATCTTAATTATATATGTGTGTGTGTGTGTGTGTGTGTGTGTGTGTGTGTGTGTGTGTGTATAAGATTAAGAGAACTGGGGCTCTGGCCAAAATATCTCTGTAATATTGTATCTGCAAAGTTAAGTATTATCCTGACAGGAAAAAAAAATAGACATTTGATAAACTCTCAAGAGTTGGTTAATAAAAAACAATCTGAACATAATAGAAGATTCCACATACAAGAACCAAGAGAAACAGAGGATAAGGTACATCCAAATAATAAGGGATCCATAAGACTGTTTACTAAACACACACACAGATGCATATGTATATATATATATATACACACACACACATATATATGTATATATATATAATGTAAAATGTATGTCAAACATTCTTATTAATAATTGGATAGCTCATAAGAAAGATTGGGGTAAAATGAATATGATATGAATTTAAAAAGTGAAACAATTTTGGAACAGCTAAAAAGAGTATGTTTTACAAATTAGGTACAAGAGGAAGAATAAATACAGAGGAATTAGATGGAGTAGGAGAGCTGGTAGCTCTGGTAACCTACTTTCAACAGGAATGGGTTTAAGAAGGAACAATACATACATATTTAGAAGAGTACAAAAATCTTCTAAGGTCAGAAGAAATAAAATGGTAGGAAGGAAGGATAGGATAAGGGTGCAATCTTTAGAGGGAAGAATGAGCGAATAAATAAAAGAGGGTATAGAAAAGTGTTTAGATTGAAGGGAATGGGAAGATAGGGGAGGGATACTTACAGGGTGGTAAGAAAGTAACAAAAGGGCAAGGTAGTAGTTAAGTAGAGGAGGCAGGAGTCATGGGAAAGAAGAGATATGCACAAACCAAAACAAAGATCAGGAGTAGAATATGTTTGGGAATGTATATGTCAATATGTCTATTTATATATGTATATGTGTATGTATATACTTATAACTATAAAAAACTTATCTAACCTTTATTGTAGACTTCTGGAGGGGGCTCCGGATGGAAAAAAAAGACCAAGGTACAAAAGTACATAGCAGAAAACAAAAGAAAACTCACAAGGAAGCAAAGAAATATGGACAATTATTAACACAACATGTATTATGTATTATACAGACTTTCTTGAAATGAAAATTTATTATTATACATGTTGAATCTTCTCCTTATTTTCTACTTTGCACACAACATGCTCTTTTCTCTTTTTTCTTTTCTTATATTCTTTGAGTTCTTTTATTCTTATATTCTTTTCTTGTATGTGAGTTCCAATATTTAAGTTTATGATATGTTTTTATTTCTTTTCTCTATTCTGTATTTGTGTCCTGGCATTTGAATGTAAAATAAAATTTAAAAAAAAGAAAAGAAAAGGTTAATTGATTTTCCCAGTATCATACAACAAATCAGTGTCTGAGGCAGGATTCAAATTCAGCTTTTTCTGATTCCAAGTCTAATACAATAGATCTTAGCTGCAATTGTAAGTATATATATACACACATGAAACATGCAAATGTGTATATATGTGCATATATGCACATGTACACAAATGCCTACATAGATATTTCTGTATAATATATTAATATGAATGAATATAAATACATAAAGTGTGCATTGGACATCTACAGATAAGCATTTATGCACATAAATTCACACATATAGATTAGATAGATAGATCAATAAACAGGTAGATTCAGTAATTATTAAGAATATTCTATACTATATGCAAATTACTCTTTTAGGTGCTGGGGGAACAAAGAAAAAGATAAAAATAGTCCTTACCCTCAAGGGACTCAAATTTTATCAAAAACTGTGCACAGAAAGTGAATATGAAATGTATATAAATACCAAATACTAAGTAATTTGAAGGAAGGCATTAATCAGTGGGAGCAATAAGAATGGTCTACTGTAGAAGTTGGTTGCATTTGAACTCAGTCCTTAGGAATTCTAAGATGCATAGATGAAAAGAGACATCATTCCAGGAATGATGGTTTGCCTGTGCAATGACACAGAAGTGAAGGATAGAATATCATAGGAATATCTATGGATATAAATATGAATGAATTTATGGATATAATCAATGTAGAGGTATCAAGAGAGGGGTAGAGACAGAGATAGGTATCAAAAAATTTTAGCTTTATTTTTCATGACACTATGGAAAATTCTGCATCACTATTTTTTAAACAAATGCTTTATTAACTTCTGTTTACATCATTCATTTCCACCAGATTTTTACTTACAATTAATTTCCCCCATGTTTTTCCCCTACCCACCCTCCCAGAATAGCAGTCCCACAAGATATCTCTTCCTCCAATCTGCTCTCTCCCATATCTTCTCCCATACCCCCTTCGACTTTTCCATTAGAGGAAGGTGAATCTCTGAGCCCAAATGCCTGCACATCTTATCTCCCAATTACAAGCAAAAGAGTATTAATAATCATATTTATATATATTTGAAACATTTAATTTTGAGACCTCGAATTTCAGATCCATTCCCTTCCTCCCTTGTCACCCATTCCCTCTGGGAAGATACATAATTCTGTATATGTTGTACATGTCTAGCTGTGCAAAACATTACCATAGTAGATATATTGTACAAGGCTGCTTATAATTCTCTCCCACTCATCCCACCCCCAATCTAGTCCATTCCCTACTTGATCCTGTCCCTCTTCTATAGTGGGTACTTCCAACCTCCCCTCCCCCCCAAGGATGCTCTCCCATCCATCATCCTTCCTCTCATCCCCCTTCCCACTATTCTACTGCAGGTTGAGATATCCCATTTAGTATATATGTCATTCTCTCCCTGAACCAAATTCAATGAGAATGTGGTTTTGCCTTTTTGCCTTCCTATTCTTCCCCTCCCTTGCAGCCACTTCCCATTGCTTCTTATACATGAGATAGTTTACCCTACCCGGTTTCTCCCCATCTCCTCTTGCCACTTTCCTCTCTCACCTCATAATTTCACCCCTTCCCAACAAATTCAACCTATGCCCTCTATCCATGTATAACTGTAAACATATATACACACATTCACATATGTATTCATATGACCATACACTCTTATTCCATTATTTTCATACTGAGAAAGATTTCATCAGTCACAGTTATTGTTGTTTTTCCATATGGGAATGTAAATAGTTCAACTTTGATAAGTTCCTTCTTCTCAGGCATCTCTTGCTTCTTGCATCTGGATGTCAAATTTTCTATTCAACTCTGTTTTTGTCCTCAAGAATGCTTGAAAGTCCTCTATTCCACTGAATGACCATATTTTCCCCTGAAACAAAATACTGAGTTTGCTGAGTAGGGGACCCTTGGGTTCAGTCCCAGTTCTTTTGTCCCCTGGAATATCATATTCCATGCCCTTCAGTCCCTCAGTGTAGAAGCTGCCAGGTCCTGGGCTATTCTGATTGTGTTTCCACTATATTGAAATTGTTTCTTCCTGGCTGCTTGTAGTATTTTCTCCTTAATCTGGGGATTCTGGAACCTGGCTATAATTTTCCTGGGAGTTTTCTTTTTGGGATCTTTTTCAGGAGGTGATCAGTGGATTCTTTCAATCTCTATTTTGCCCTCTAGATCTAAAACATCAGGGCAATTTTCCTTGAGAATTTCTTGAAGGGTGATTTCTAGGTTCTTTATTTGATCATGACTTTCAGGTAGTCCAATGGTTTTTAAATTGTCTCTCCTGGATCTATTTTCCAGGTCAGTGTTTTTTTTTCCCATGAGATATTTCACATTGCCTTCTAATCTATCATTTGTTTGGGTCTGCTTAACAGCATCTTGATTTCTCATAAAGTCATTAGCTTCCATTTGCTCCACTCTAACTCTGAAGGAATGAACTACTCAGTGAACTTTTGAGATTCTTTTTCCATCTGGCAAATTTGAATTTTTAAGGCATTCTTCTCCTCATTGCCCTTTCGGGCCTCCTTTGCCATTTGAGTTAGTCTATTTTTTAAGGTGTTGTTTTGCTCAGTCAGGCTGTTGACCCTCATTTCATACTTTTCCTGCATCCTTCTCATTTCTCTTTCCAATTTTTCCTCCACTTCTCTTATTTGACTTTTAAAGTCCTTCTTAAGGTCCTCTATGGCTTGTAACCCACTCATGTTTTCCTTTGGGGCTTTTCGAGCAGGAATTCTGACCTCACAGCCCTCCTCCTGCTCTATGCTTCAATCCTCTTTGCCCCCAAAGTAAGAGTCTAAGGTTGCATTTTTCTATTTAATTTGTTTCCTTTGCCTTGGCATGATGCCACTTAATTTACTTGACTTTTGGGATTGTTGCCACAGTATGTCTCTGCCAGACAGGGGAACTTTCATCCCGAATGTGTGGGGGGACAACTTCCATTTCTGCCAAGCTGTAAACCCACCCACAACCTCTACCCCAGATCACAATCCAGATCCAGGGAGGTTAAAGCAAGAGCAATTACCCCCCAAGACCGATTGCTGGATCTCCCTACAGTTCACAGGCCAGGAGCTGGAGCTGCCTCTGAAAACTACAAAATGGCGTGTCTCCTCAGTGGCTTCTAGCCCCCAGGGGAGGACGCCAACACGTTCCCCAAATACTGGTCCCAAAGTCCATAGGGCACTAACTTCTCACTTTGTCCTAGGCATGTCTATGTTGATAATTCTGGAATCCTCACAGCTGCTGGTGATCTGGGGTCCCTCCAGCCAGCTGCTGGCCTTGCCACCCTGGGGCTAAAACTGATACTCAGTCAGACCTGTGCTTGGCTTCCCGCACACTGCGCTGCTGGCTCCCAGACAGCTGCGCTGGTCCTTCCTGCAGGGCTGCTGGGCTGTCCTCAATGGGAGGTTAGCTTCTCTGTGTTATTCTGTGGGCTCCAGAAGTTGTTCAGAGTTCTCTTTTACATAGTTTGGAGGTGATCTGGGGGGAGAGTGGCTTGGACACGGTGTTTCTACTCTGCCATCTTGGCTCCAATCCGGTGGGAAGATTCTTAAAGTGCATCACTATTTTGCATTCATCCTTGTTTACCTGCACCTTTTCTTTTTTTGAAGATGAAAGCAAGAGATACCCCAACTGTCCTTTTTTTATTGGTTTGTTTTGATATTTTTAAATTTTTAATTTACAACATTCATTTCCACAAGATTTTTAGTTGCAAATTTTTACCCTTTCTTTCCCCTACCCCCATACCAAAAGAGTGAGCCTACTAAATACCCTTTTCCCCAATCTGCTCTCTCTTGTATCCTCCCACATGGCCCCTCTAACTTTAGGGCAAGATGGATTTCTATACCCCAGTGCCTGTATAGCTAATTTCCCAGATGCATATAAAAAAACAAAAACAAAAACAATTTTTTTAACATTTCTTTTTAAAACTTTGATTTCCAGATTCTTCTGCTCCTTCCCTGCTCACCCACCCCCTCTGGGAAGATAAACAATTTAATATAGGTTGTATATGTGTAGTTATGCAAAACATTTCCATAGTAGATATGTTGTGAAAGACTAACTCTATTTCCCTCCATCCTATTCCACCCCCCACTTATTCTATTTTCTATTTTGATCCTTTTCAAAAGCGCATGCTTCTAATTACCCTCTCTCCCAATCTGCCCTCCCCTTTACCATCCCTCCTCCTATGCCCCTCAATCCTACTTTCCTTCAGGGCAAGACACCAAATTGAGTGCTTATGTTATTCCCTCCTTAAGCCAAATTCAGTGAGAATAAGATTGACCCAGCCCCTTTCACCTTCCTGTTCTTCCCCTCCATTGTAATAGTTTTCTTTTGCCTCTTTTATATGAGATAATTAAGCCTATTCTAACACTCCCTTTCTCCTTCTCTCATTGTATTCCTCTGTCACTTCTTAATTTTATTTTTTAGATATCATAACTTCCTATTCAACTGATCCTGTGCCCTCTGTCTATGTGTCCATGTACACACATATACACACACTCATATATACATATATATGTATATATATATGTATATATACACACACACACACATATACCCTTCTATATATACATATATATGTATGAACACACACATATAATATATATATATATATTTCTTCCACTCTAATTTTGAAGCAATTATTTCTTCAGTGAGTTTTTGAAATTCCTTTTCCATCTAGCCAAATATGCTTTTAAGGCATTCTTCTTCTCAACAGCTATTTTGGGCCTCTTTTTTTTTTTTTTTTGAGGGGGGAAGACAGAGCAATTTGGGATAAATGACTTGCCCAAGGACACATGGCTAATAGGAGTTAAGTATTTGAGGCTGGATTTGATCTCAGGTCCTCCTGACTTCAGGGCCAGTGCTCTATTCACTGTCCCACCTAGTCACCCCCTTTTTTGAGAATCTTTTGCCATTTGAGTTACTCTATTATTTATTTATATTTTTGAAGCAATTGGGGTTAAGTAACTTGCTTAAGGTTACACGGCTAGTCATTATTTATGTGTGGGTGCTCATTTTCTGAGGCTGGATTCGATCTCGGGTCATCCCAACTCTGAGCCTGGAGCTCTTACTCACTGTGCCACCTAGCCACCCCATAGTCTATTTTTAAGCTGTTATTTTCTTCAGTATTTTGGGGGTCCCCTTTAGCAGGCTGTTGACTCACTTTTCATGATTTCCTTGCGTCATTCTCATTTCTCTTCCCAAATTTTTCTCCACTTCTCTTCCCTGGTTTTCAGAATCCTTCTTGAACTCCTCCATGGCCTGTAAGCAATTCATATTTTTCTTAGAAGCTTTTGATGCAGGAGTTTTGACCTTGTTGACTTCTTCTGGTTCCAAGTTTTGATCCTTTTTTGTCCCCGAAAAAGGATTCTATCGACTGATTGTGCTTCCTCTGCTTGCTCATCTTGCTATCCAATTACTTGATTTTTGAACCCTTTGCCACAGTAGAACTCTGCTTCCAGAGTGGAGAGAGCTTTGTCCCAAATTTATGGGGTAATTGCAGATATTGTCAGAGGTCTGAGGAGGGCTCCCTCTCTACAGCCACAATAAGCTCTGGCACACTGGCATTTCTCACCCCAGGACCACCACATGAGACTCCAACCCAGATCCAAGCAAGTCAAAGCAAATTTTATTGCTCTCTGATTGATTGCTTGGTCCCCTATGATCTCTAATAAAGGAGCTCTGGAGGCAGACACACAGCCACCACACCTCTGCAATCTCTTGTCCTGGGGGCAGAGGCTAGACCCCTCTCTTCCACCACCTAGTTCCAATAGAGGTCCCCATGGACATTTTACTTTTTCTTTGGTGCTTATGGTTTGAAATGTCTGGAAGCCACCACAACTGCCAGTAATTTGGTCTCCTGAAGTCTGCTCTGGCTCGTTTCGCCACTGTTTGGGGAGGTGCCAGGTCTTGGCCTGTGTGGCTCATGCAGGACTGTGGTTGGCTCCCAGCTTAGTGAAATAGACCCTTCCTGTCAGCTTTCCAGGCTGCCTTCAGCAGGACGTTTGTTCCTTTCTGTCACTTTGTGGGTTCTGTAGCTTTAAAATTTGTTTAGAGTCATATTTTACAAGTAGTTGGTTCGGGTGGTTGGTTCGGGAGTTCGTGCAATTTCCTGTTTCTACTCCCACACCTTCTTGCAGGTTTTCCAGATGTTCTTTATCTTCTCCTTTTCCTATTTTTAGATCTTCTGTCATTTTTATGTCAGAATCTAATTTTTGAAGCAAACTCATGCCAAATATTTCTATCATTTTTGTGAGCTTTGAAAAATTACATGTAAGGGAGACTGAAAAAGGAATTTCCATAAACTATGTATATATGTTTTTCAGAGTTTTTTTTTTATTTAACAAGCATTTATGTTCTCCTGTATATATGCACAAAAATGATTGAAAAATGTAACAAAATAAATTTAAAGAAAATATTGTCAAGTAGAAGAAATCCCCACTAGACTATGTCCAAAAGTATATTTCATTTGGAATTTTGAGTCTACCATGTAATCAGTTTGATATGTTTATCTTTTGCCCTACAGTAAATAGACTCCTCTGATCACCTCCTTCCCCACACCCAGAATTGCCAGACCAACTCTTTTGTTCCATTCTTTGGCTTTTATGATGTCATAGACTGAAGTCATTTTCAAGGTATCCATGGAAACACATTGTGACCTTACTGTTCAGAATCAGGATAAAAGTAGGAATTCCTTAAGATATTCTCTGTTTCTGAAAAACAAACAAAGCAAAACAAAATAACAAAACAAACAAAAAAACCCCAGTTTTTTAAAAGTCTAGACTTAACTGAATACTGTTTTTAACTGACAGCCTCCATTTGGTGTCAAGATAATCAGTCTCCTAAAACAACCTTAACTTTTCTCCATGACATTAAACACATTTTTATTTCAGTTTATTAATTTCTAAAACATTGGTGTTATATGACCTCTAGGCTCTTTTCTAGTTCTAAGTTTTATTCTTGTAAGAAAAAAAAATTATTTCCTTTCTTTTTATCCTGCCTGTTATTCTTTTTTTTTTTTTTTAAAGCAATTGGGGTTAAGTAACTTGCCCAAGGTTACACGGCTAGGTTTTTTTTTTGTATGGATTAAGTGTCAGAGGCCGGCTCCGAACTCAGGTCCTTCTGATTCCAGGGCCGGCGCTCTATTCACTGCGCCACCTAGCCGCCCCTCTGCCTTTTATTCTTACTATAATGTTTTCTATTAGGAAAAATCCAGTGAAATTAAAGAACTTATTCCGCTAATAAATGTTAATACAAATCATATCTGAATCTCAAACAATGGACGTAGAGGGAGAAGAATACAGAACTCCTAGCTAGGAGGATTTATTACTCAAAGTACAAAACTGTCATTGAGGCAAGATGTGGTAAAAGTGGAAGATTTCAATTCTTATTTGCTTGAGCTTTGCCTTCCTTAAAAATAGGGAATCTGAAGAAGTCTTGACCTTCCAACAATTTAATTTTATCAAAAGTAGGGGAGATCATGGAAAGAACTTCTAAATAAATTTTGGTTATAACTCATGAATTTCTGAGTATTTCTCTATATGTATACAATTATATTCTCTCTCTTTCTAATCTACATTCCTTTTTGGGGGTCTGCTAGCTTCTGTGACATAGATTGTTGATTTTGTTGGAAATAACCTCTTTAGATTTGATCTCACAACCAATAATGCACCTTATTTTTCTTGTTTCTTAACTCAATTTATTCAAATAGGGAGGTGAGATGGAGGAGTGAAAGCAGGAACTTGCTTGAGTTCCCTCTCCAACCATCTCTAATACTTGTAAAATATAACTCTAAACAAATTTTAGTGCTACAAAACCCACAAAATAAGAAAAAGAAAAAAAAAATCTTCCACTGAAGATAGCTTGGTAGGTGGACAAGAAAGGTCTATAACACTGAACCGGGAGTACGATGCAATCCCACATGAGCCATGCCTACCCAGACCTGTGGCCCAGAGTGGCTAGAGAAGACTTCAGGGGAGTGAATTACCTGGCAGCTGTGGCAGTTTCCAGACTTAACCCATAAACACCAAAGAGAAAGTAAAAGGTCAGTGGTGAACTCTGGTGATCCTGGGTGAGAGAAGATCCTGGGGTGGCAGAGGTGGTAGTGAATGTGTCTGCTGCCACTGAGGTTGCTTCAAACTCCAGGACTACATATCAAGTGACTGTCCAGAGCGCAATTGCAGCAATCTCTTTGCTGGCACTGAGGCAGAATTCTCTTGATTTGCTCTGGTTAGATCTGGGTTGCAGTCATGGCGGTGCTCCTGGGGTGAGGAGTACTGGTGTGGCAGAGCTTGCTGACGCTGAGGAGAGAAAGTGCTCCTCAAAGTTCTAAGAAAGGTGCTAGGAAAGAGCTCTGAGAACAGCTGTGCAAAATTCCAGAAATTTGAGACACAGCACTCTCCACTTTGGAAGCAGAGCTCTACTGTGGCAAAGAGCTCAAAAGTCAAGTAATTGGTGTAAGGTTATGGGAATTAAAGATCTTCCATGCCCCTTGAATTTGCTGACATAGGAGGAAGGGGTAGGACAAGAGGAAGCAGAAGCCAAGTTACAGTGTCTGCAGTGACTGGAAGCCTAGTGGCAGTGGCAGCAGCAGCAGCAACAGCAGCAGCATGGTGGTAGCCGAGCAAACTCCTTCCTTTTTTGAGCCAGCCAGAATTTCTGCTAAGGGCTCCTGTTGAAGACAGGAACTGGGGGTGGGAGTGGGGGGTGGGGCTGCTGGAAGCATGCTTTCTGAATGCTGAACAGTTGCTGTGAGTCGGGAGAAGAGGACCTTTGCCTGAGTTAACCTGTTCTGTTTTGAAGGCTTGTGAATGTGGGTGTTTGTTACATTAACTACATGCCCCAACTTCATAACTACTGAGATGGCTTTGACTTTATGATTTGGGGACTCAGTTTTCTGGTATTTGAATAAATATTCTAGCTTTATTCCCCATGTAGAGAGCATGGTATATTTTGTGATTAATAACCATATCAGCACATTTATAGTTACCGTAGGCATTGTGAATATTGCATCGTTGATACAATTGGCTAGCAAAATGAGCAAACAGAGGAAACACAGTCAGACAATAGAATCCTTTCTGGAGACAAAGAGGATCAAAACATAGAGCCAGAAGAAGACAATAAAATCAAAACTTCTGCATCAAAAGCCTCCAAGAAATATATGAACTGGTTACAGCCATAGGGGATCTCAAGAAGGATTTTTAAAATCAAGTAAGAGAAGTGGGGGGAAAATTGGGAAGATAAATTAGAATGATGCAAAAAATAATGAAAAGAGAGTCAGACTAACTCAAATGGCAAAAGAGGTTCAAAAAGCCAATGAGGAGAAGAATTCTTTAAAAGCAGATTTGGCCAGATGGAAAAGGAATTTCAAAGAGTTACTAAAAAAATAATACCTTCAAAATTAGATTGGAGCAAATGGAAGCAATGACTTTATGAGAAATCAAGATAGTATAAAATAAATCCAAACAAATGAAAAATATGAGGCAATATGAAATATCACACTGGAAATACCACTGACCTGGAAAATAGGTCCAGGAGAGATAATTTTAAAAGTATTGAACTACCTGAAAGCCATGATAAAAAAAGAGCCTAGAAATCATCTTTCAAAAAATTATCAAGGAAAATTGCCTTGATATTCTAGAACCTTAGGGCAAAATAGAAATCAAAAGAATTCACCAATTGCCTCTTCAAAAAGATTGAAAAAGTATACTCTTCAGAATATTATAGCCAAATTCCAGAGTTCCCAGATCAAGGAGAAAATATTACAAGCAGTCAGGAAGAAACAATTTGAGTATTGTGGAAACACAATCAGCATAACACAAGATCTAGCAGCTTCTACATTAAGGGAAAAAGGGCTTAGAATATGATTGTAGAGGTCAAAGGAGCTAGGATAAAAAGCAAGAATCACCTACCCAGCATGACTGAGTATAATACTTCAGGGGGAAAATGGTTATTCAATGAAATAGAGAACTTTCAAGCATGGCTGATGAAAAAAACAGATCTGAACAGAAAATTTGACTTTCAAATACAAGAAGCAAGAGAAGCATGAAAAGGTAATCAGGAAAGGGAAATCATAAGGAACTTATTAAACTATTTACATTCAATTTATTATAATACATTTTTCGAATTCTTTGAATTACATTTTCTTCTCCTTTCTTGAGAATTAAGATGGGTCTAATTCATCATTAAAAGAAAGGCTTAAACATTTCTTTAAAAATTTAATCTATTCCCAGTACCCATGAATCCTTCAAGAAGAGGAAAAGCAGCTGTAGCAAACGCAGGAAAAGAAAGTGGATAAAGGAACTTCTGTGCTACATTTAGTTTAGTTATTTTTTTTAAAGCAAATGGGGTTAAGTAACTTGCTTAAGGTTATACGGCTAGTCATTATTTATGTGTGGGTGCTCATTTTCTGAGGCCGGATTCGATCTCAGGTCATCCCAACTCCGAGGCCCGTGCTCTTACTCACTGCACCACCTAGCCGACCCTTTAATTTAGTTATTTGCTGACTTCTTAAAGGAAAAAAAAGAGAGTGATGAATGAGTATTTCATTCTCAGATAGTTTTGAAAAAATAAGTGAACTTCTGCCTCAAAGCAGATCTCAAAAAAAAAAATGATATAAGAATTTACCTCTCTGGTGAATTTCACAATTACTTGCAAATGTTATAGTTGCTTAACAAATAAGATTCATAAAATGGATTGAAGATGCAATGAATGATGCATACTAGGTTACCCAAGCAAGAAGATCTTTTTATTATTTTTGACCTTTGAGACATTATTAGAAGAGTTTATTAATTATTGAAAACTTTCAACTTCTTTCAGAATTTAATTTTGTCAGAAAAGATAAATCATAGAAGAACATCCTTAAATTCTTAACACAATTTTATGTGATTGTAAATAAATCGATCAAATGTCAAGGAAATACATTTAAAATATTATATATATATATATATATATATATATATATATATATATATATATATATATATAGAGAGAGAGAGAGAGAGAGAGAGAGAGAGAGAGAGAGAGAGAGAATTTCAGCAAATAACATAGTAAAAAGTTCATCTAGGTACTGATTTTTTTTAATATGTTCAGTAAGATAACTTGTAAATTAAGTTCTGAGATACTATTTAATGTTCTTCTATAGTGAAGTGTGTTTAATAAAATGATGCATTATATCACTCACTTTCTTAGACCATTTTAACAATATAGGCATGTATACATCTTTCCATAAAATAGTATGATAATAGGGTATTAGAAAGGGAGATTATAGAAACTTTACATTTTTGTCAGGTAAGAAATTAATCAACTTGATGTAATTATAGGGTAACTATAACCATCAGAAAGAAGAAGGATCAATCACACTATTGATCATCTTCAAAAGCATAAGGAAACCCTGTCTCTCTAAGAATTCATCACTCATAGTGCCTAAGAGAGTCTGATGAAAAAAAGCCCTTGAGAAGGAATCATTCTTTGTCTTTCCCTTTCCTATGATATTAACTGAAAGATTGTTTAATGGATTTAATTATTTTAGTTTATGATCAGAGAGACTGATTGCCTTATTGTCCCAGGAATTCAGACAACATTTTGACAGCTATGTCAGTATTCTAAAGAAAATTAAAAATATAAAAATAGAAATTTTGAAAAATTCAAAATAATTTATTTTGGAGTACCATTGTGGTTGCCTAGGAAACAAAAGCTATTTTCTATCACACTTTAACTTTGAGAAATAATGGATAAATATAAAACCAAAACTAAAACACAAATGTACAGTGCATCATCAAATCATTAAAGGTAAACTCATTACTTATCCCTCCTCATCTGAAAAGGATTTTGTACTTCTGAAGAAGAATAAGAAAAATATTTTGTATCAAGGATATTGAAAGATAATTATGCATCTTATTTTTTAAACATTTAAGGTCAATAGCAAATTGTACTGTGCTATTCCAAGAGAGATTATTTTTAACATTTTCTGCTATAAATCAATTTTACAATTTTGTATTTCATGTTTATCAATATAAATAAAAAGAGAGATGTAGATGTAAATATGTACTTGGATATGTCAAAGTGTAGATTTAATCCTTTAACAAGGCCAAATATGGTGACATAAATTTAGAATTAAAAAGCACCATAAAGGGCATCAGAGCCAACCACTTCTCTTACAAATAAGTAAAGAGAGAACTATGCAGGTTAAGTGTCTTGAAAAAGCTCACAGTTAGTGATCAGGATATAAATACAATTTCTCTGATTCCAAATTCAGAACTATTTACACAACATCTTGTCAAGTTTCTTATTCTTGTTGTTTGCTTTTTAAATTCTTTTGCTCTTTTATCTTGTTACTTTTAAATGACTTAGAATCTATCAAAAAGTTCTGAAACCTCTTACTACTGGTATGTTTATCTAACATTATCACAATTTAAAAAAAATCCCAGTGTGTAAACTATGCTGGGGCACCTAGTGCAATGGATAGAGTATGATGCCTGGAGTCAGAAAGTCTTATATGCCTAAGTTCAAATATAGCCTCAGACACTTACTAGCATTGTGATCCTGGGCAAGTCATTTAACTATATCTGCCTCAGTTTTCTTATTTGTAAAATGAGTTGTAGAAGAAAATGGCAAACTACTCAAATGGTTTCTTTGAGAAGAAGACTCCCAATCAGGTCACAAAAATTGGACATGACTGAAAAATGACTGAACATCAATGACAAACTGTGATGTTCTATTCTAGAAATCAATTCAGATTTTTTTCTCCCTACTTTTTTCGGTCATTTTTTCCTTAACTAAAACAAAAAAACAAAAAAAAAATGAGGGTGGAGCCAAGATGGCAGAGTAGAAACAGCACTTCCACTGAACTCCAGCCCACACCACTTCAAAATTATGTAAAAGGGGACTCTGAACAAAATCTGGAGCTCCAGAACCCGCAGAACAACACAGAGAACGTAACCTCATTGTGAGGACATCCCAGCAGCCCAGCAGGGAGAGGCCAGGGAAGCACTCTGGGAGCCAAGCCCAGGACCACGTGAGTCAGTTGTTTTAGCCCCAGGAAGGCCAGACCAGCAGCTGGCTGGAGTGACCACAGAACACCAACAGCTGTAAGCATTTCCAGAATTACTGACACATAGATGCCTAGGACAAAGTGAGAGGTTAGTGCCCTATGGACTTTAGGACCAGTATTTGGGAGTGCATCAGCTTTGTTCTCCTGGGGGCAAGAAGTTGCTGAGGAATGGCATCAGAGCCACCACTTTGGAGCTTCAGTTGCAGCTTTAGCTCCTGGCCTGCAGACTGTAGGGTTATCCAGCGATCAGTCCGGGGAGTAATCACTCTTGCTTTACCCTTCTTGGATGTGGATTGCGTTCTGGGATGGAGGTCTTAGGGAGTGTGACCAGCTTGCCAGAGTGTGTAAGGACTTTAGGGAGGGCACCCAGCTAATACCTCTGGCAGTTGAGAAGACCCCAACTTTTGGGACAGAAGCTCCCCTGTCTGGTGTCAGAGTCTTACTGTGGCAACAAGCCCAAAAGACATGAAATTAAGTGGCAGCATGCCTAGGCAAAGGAAACAAAATAAACAGAAGAATTCAACATTAGACTCCTATTTGGGGGGCAAAGCAGATCGAAGCATGGAACAGGAGGAGGACTGTGAGTTTAGAACTTCAGCACCAAAAGCCCCAGATGAAAATACAAGCAGGTTACAGGACATAGAGGACATTAAGAAGGATTTTAAAAACCAAATAAGAGAAGGGGAGGAAAAATTGGGAAGAGAAATGAGAAGGATGGAGGAAAAGTATGAAATGAGATCCAACAGCCTGACTGAGGAAAATAACACCTTAAAATATAGACAAACTCAAATGGCAAAAGAGGTTCAATGGTAATGGCAATGAGGAGAAGAATGCCTTAAAAAGTCAATGAGGAGAAGAATGCCTTAAAAAGCAAAATTTGCAAGATAGAAAAAAGAATCTCAAAAGCTCATTGAGGATATTCATTCCTTCAGAATGACACTAGAGAATATGGAAGCTAATGATGTTATGAGAAATCAATATGCTGTTAAACAGATCCAAGCAATTGAAAGAATAGAAGGCAATGTGAAATATCTCATGGGGAAAAACACTGACCTGGAAAATAGATGCAGGAGTGATAATTTAAAAATTATTGGACTACCTGAAAGCCATAATCAAAGAAAGAACCTAGAAATCATCCTTCAAGAAATTCTCAAGGAAAATTGCCCTGAGGTTTTAGACCCAGAGGGCAAAATAGAGGTTGAAAGAATCAATTGATTATCTCCTGAAAAATATACCAAAAAGAAAACCCCTAGGAATATTGTAGCCAGGTTCCAGAATTCCCAGATCAAGGAGAAAATACTACAAGCAGCCAGGAAAAAACAATTTCAATATAGTGGAAACATAATCAGAAGAGGACAGGACCTGGCAGCTTCTACACTGAGGGACTTAAGGGCATGAAATATGATATTCCACAGGGCAAAGGACCTGGAATTAAAACTAACAATCACCTACACAGCAAATCTGAGTATTTTGTTTCAGGGGAAAATATGGTCATTCAGTGGAATAGAGGACTTTCAAGCATTCTTGAAGAAAAATCCAGAGTTGAATAGAAAATTTAACATTCAGACAGAAGAAGCAAGAGATGCTTGAGAAGGTAAAAAGGGAAAAGAAATCAAAAGGAAGTTATCAAAGTTGAACTGTTTACATTCCTACATGGAAAAACAAGAACAGTGACTGATGAAACCTCTCTCAGTATGAAAATAGTTGAAGAAGGCTATATGGGCATATGAATACATATGTGAATGTGTGTATGTATGTTTACAGGTATACATGGATAGTGGGCACAGGTTGAATTTGGTGGGAAAGGATGATACTTAAGAGGTGAAGTTAAGAGGTGAGAGAGGAATGTGGAAGAGGAGATGGGGAGAGACATGGGGGGGTAAACTATCTTATGTAGAAGAGGCAAGGGGAAGATGGTTGCAGGGAAGGGGAAGAACAGGAAGGCAAAAAGGTAAAACCATATTCTCATTGAATTTGGCTCAGGGAGAGAATGACATACATACTAAATGAGATATCTCACCCTGCAGGAGAGTAGGGGGGAAGTGGATGAGAGGGGGGATGATGGAAGGAAGAGCATCCTGGGGGGAGGGGAGGTTGGAGGCACCCACCTTTGAAGAGCGACAGGATCAAAGTAGGGAATGGTACAAGTAGGTGGGTGGGATGGGTGGGAGAGAAATATAGCCAGTCTTTTACAATATATCTACTATGGTAATGTTTTGCATAGCTATACATGTTCAACATATACTGAATTGCTTATTTTCCCAGCAAGAGTGGGTGACAAGGGAGGAAGGGAATGGATCTGGAATATGAAGTTTTAAAATTAAATGTTTCAAATATATATAAATACCATTATTAATACTATTTTTCATGTAACTGGGAGATAATATGTGCAGGCATTGGGGTTCAGAGATTCACCTTGCCCTAATGGAAAAGTCGAAGGGGATATGGGAGAAGATATGGGAGAGCAGACTGGATGAGGGGATATTCTGCGTGACTGCTATTCTGGGGTGGTGGGTAGTGGCAAAATGGGGACAAAATTGTAACTCAAAATCTGGCAGAAATGAATGATGTAAACCAGAAGTTAATAAAGCATTTGGAAAAAAATATAAAGCCCAAAAAAGAAAAAAAAAAACAGGAAAAGCAGACTGCATATTAGAAAGCTTCAAGTGCAAGCCATGATATATGTAATCTGCAGTCTTCTACTTTGCTCCTTTTGGCTTATTTTTTTCTAGTTTGTTATTAAACAGGTGGGTGGGAAAATATGTTTATATATTTGGGAATAAGGTCCAGCTGTCATCAGAGCACATGGTCTGCTATTAATTGTGGCTTCTAATTCTGTCTCCTTGTTTTTAGTTCATGGACTCATGTTTCCCTAGGAACACTGAATTAAGGCATCTCAAATGCTATATTGAGAGAAACTTTTGCTCCATCACCACCCCCTCAACTGAAATCTGCTAGTGTTCTGTTTAGCTCTATTTAAGAAAAAAAAGGAGCCTCAATTTGAAAATTGTCTACTAATCAATCAAATATATTAATTATTTTGGCACCTTCCTCCCAACAAAATAAAACATAGGTTAACGATATTTATGTCTAGACTTCTAATTGTTCTGTTCTAAGCTTACCCGAGGTTTACTGGTTTTATCATAGGACTACTTAAAGTGATGTGATCAGTAATTCAGTCAATAAATGTTTCTTACATGTCTTCTGTGGGCTAGGCCCTATGCTAGGTGCTGGGAATACAAAGAAAGGAATTATACAACCATTGTTCTCTAAGAGCTCAGTCTACTGAGTGGAAAAAAATGCATACAACTATGTAAAATACACTATATATGGGATAATTAGAAGATAATAAAAGTGGGGAGACAAGGAGGATTTACAAAAGGTTTTTTGTTAAAAGGTGAAATCTTAGCTGGAATGTGAATGTAGCCAGAAAAGGCCTAGTTAAATGGATAGTTAAGATGGGAGTGAGAGAAATCCAAACATGATGACAGTCACTGAAAATTCAAGAAAGATGGAGTATCTTGTATAAGGACCAGCAAGCATGCTAATGTCAATAGATCTCATAGTATGTGTGTTCTTGAACAAAGTATGAGAAATGTGTAAAATAAAGGTTTTGAATGCCAAAATTTTATTCTACACTTGATCCTAAAAATGATAGGAACTACTGGAATTTATTAAGTAGGGGGTGACATGGTCAGACCTGTGCTTTAGGAAGATCACTTGGACAGTTGAGTGCAGAGTGAATTAGAGTGAACAAAGACTTGTTGTAGGAAGAACAATGAACAGGGTATTACATGGACTCGATGTGAAGTTTTCTACAAAGGCATAAAAGTGAGAAAGGACTTTAAACTTTAATGATCATTGAGAACTTCACGAAGTTTGCAAAGCACCTCATATTCATTATCTCATTTGAATGTAGGTACAATAATGATTACCCCTGTTTCACAGAGGAAGAAAATGAGACCCAGGAGGATTAATGGGTCTACTTATTTTAAATTCAGGAACATTTATTTAATATTTCTAAATCACAATCACTGGTAGAGTACTGGTACCTGAGAAATAACTTTTTATTTCAATAAGTTTGATGTTATATTTTTAATACAGTGTTCTCAATGAAGTCCAGCACACTTTCCTCTTCTTATTCAATTCTGGACTCAATTTATTATTTAACATTATTGGACATGTTAGATACATTATAAACAAATTCTATAGCTTGCTCATTCTATTGATATTTTGATATAATATTGATATATTGCTTGATAATCTGGGAAATAAAATTTCTTTTTCCACTTCCATCTTTTGTGGATGGGTGCCTAGGTGTCACAAAGGATAGTGTTGGATTTCAAGTAGGAAGACCTAAGTTCAAATCTAATCTCAGACATTAGAAGCTATCTGATTTTTGACAAGTCACTCAATCCATTTTCCTCAACTGTAAAAGGGAAATAGTAATAGCACCTTACTCACAGTGTGATTGTGAGGACCAAATGCATAGTCCTTGGAACATAGTAGGTGCTGTTAATGCTGCTATTACTATTATTGTTTTTGTCATTGTTTCATCCAAACTCATGAGTGGTTACAGATCAATTCTAGCCAATTTTACTTTTTGTATATTATTTGCTTACTTTAACTTTTCTTATTCCTAATTCTTTACCAATGTGTTCAATATAATTTGTCACCTGTTCTTACTTTTGTGTTGAAGTTATTCACTATCAAATATATGTAATTTGGATTATCTTATGGAGTACTTTGTAGAAAGTTTTTAAATTTTCTTCCTCTTCACCTGATGTTGGTTATTATACTACTAGTATTTTCATGTAGTTATTTTACAAATACATATGGAAACAAATACAAAAAGAACAAATATTTCATGGCATTGGGAGTAGCTAAGTGGTCCAGTGGATAGTGACTGGGTTTGAAATCAGTAAACCTGAATTCAAACTGTTATGTTTGAAATTAAGGTAAACTGAAGCATGGAGTTCTGAGAATGATCAATTTAGTGATTAAAATGAATTTATTAATGAGGAAGGCCAATGTCTACCTCAGCTATGTAGCTTCAAGACTTAAAAATAGTACCACACATCTTGGTATTTACCCAAGAGTCAATGGTATAGAAGATGTTAACCCTTCCTTTTAATTACAATGACATCATCAAGATCACCTTTAAACTTGCTCAGAGAGGGAAGCTAAATTCTTGAAGTTAACTAAAGGACACAGAAGGAGACTTAAGTAGATAACAGAATGATTTACAGTATAAAATCAATACAACATAGAATCAATTACAAAGTATAATTAATTTAATTTTTTCAAAATCTGACCTCAGACATTTACTAATTGTGTGATTTGGAGCAAATAATTTAACCTCTGTTTGCCTCAGCTTCCTTATCTGTGAAAATGAATAAAATTATCATCACTAAGACAGTAAGCAATCTGATGTAGGTTAAACATGTACAATCATGTTAAACATATTTCCACATTAGTCATATTTAAAAGAAGAAGTAGAATGAAAGGAGAAACCCATGAAAACAAAAGAACAAAAATCAATGATTAAAAAACATTACAAAGTAGCCAGTTTAGATGATAAGCACCTGTATACTCAACTAAGATGGTCCTTGGAGAGAAAACTTGACCTTTTGCTAAGTACCAGACTTTCCAGTAAAATAAAATATGTTAGGGTCCATACTATGTTGGCATAGCTTTCAAGAGAGATATGTCAATTGCAGTGGTCATTTCCACACTACCATGACACATTAGAGTGATATTTTGTGTAATTTGGTAATTGTGTTATTGGTAATTTGTATAATTGGATAATAATTGTATAATTGTGTAATTACAATGCATGTAAAAACAGTATTAGAAGCTAGGCATTTGTCTGTGGGAGTTTTAGGGATGGGAACTTAGATTTATAGACTCAGTGTCAAGTGTCTTTAAATCATGACCCCCAATCATTAGTGTAGTTGTAGCGCCAACATAAAAGAATGAATGAAAAAAAAGTACCCGCTATGTGAAAAGCACTATGCTAAGATTTGGAGATGATGTCTCTTCCATTAGACTGACATCCTTAAGGGTTGGAAAATATTTTGCATTTTGTTGTATTCCAAACAGTACAGTTCCTGTCATATGGAAGGTACTTATTAAATGTTTGTTGCTTTACTGACTTATGTAATAATAATTTTCTAAAACAGTTCCCCCACTTCAATATTTCATTAATAATTTGTTAGCATGCCTGTCTTTACTCAATCCTCCTAATATTATTTCTGTATTTTGTCATCTTAGTACATTTACTAGATATGAGATGCAACCTCAAGGTTGTTTTGATGTACAATTCTCTTATTATCAGTGATTTAGAACATTCTTTCAGGCAGTCCTTAATTGCAGTTCTTCCTATAAGAATAATTTTATTCATGTCATTTTACCACTCATCATAGAGGACATAAGGATCTTTCTATCTCTAGTAGAAAAATTACTAACAATATTGTCTGGGATAAAGTTGAGGGCCAGCGGTAGGGTGAATAATAAACTGAAATCAGTCATGCAGATATTCTCAAAGATGAGGAGAAGGGGAGGGGTTGACTGCATAGAAGACAAATTGCCCTGCTTTGATTAAATGCTGCCAGGAAACCACTTAATACAATAACCAATCAAATAGAGAAGCAAAGAGGAAAGAGGTGGCAAAGAATCAATGAAGCTATCCCATTTCAATCACAGCACAATCATACTGGCCACCACTTAGGATTAGGTAGAGAGGAGTAGCATTGGTACAAAGGAGTGGTGAAAAAGACCACACTCTTGCTGGAACAGAAAGAAAATCCAAAAGCCTTGGTTATAAGGCAAGAAAAATTCACCCCACCAGGAAGGGTTATTGATGTTGAACAAAACTCATTTGCCATTTATGTCATCCAAGTTGACACCCAATCTAATGTTGTGTCTGTTGAAGTATACCACCTGTCCTAATGAAACAAGATCAAGTCAGCATCATAATCCAATTGTCTATTTTCTATCATACTATACAGCACCCCTGCCCCCAATATGCAGGCCTGCAATTCCATTTTTGAAATACAGTTATACTGAAGTACAAAAGATAATCCAGAAAATAAATCTGCCTCTCCCCTAGCTCCCCACAGATGGTTTACAGTAGAATGTTAAATTCCTAAGTATTTGCCAAAAAGCAAGCCATAGTAATAGCACAAATACAACATCCATGTATCTCCATACTATCTATATTTATATGTATGTATATATATATATGTGTGTGTGTATATGTGTGTGTGTATAATCATATTTGTTTGTGTACATGTATATGCATAGTCAAAAAGGGGACTTACCTCCACTCTTCCTCATTCCAATATTAGACTTACAAATCAAGCTCAGACCAAAGGGCAACTTGAATAAAGGCCAGACTACCCTGGCTTTCTTAGTATTTCTCCATCTCTGTTGAAAAAAACTGACTTCATTCCCTTAGGTAAAAGCAAAAGATACCAGTGGACAGACTTAGGTTTGTTCAATAAATTCTTGCTTTTTTTAAAAAACAAAAGATTTTTAAGATTTTTGAAAACAAGAAACTCTTTGTTTTTTTTTGTTTTTTTTTTTTGGAGGGCAATTGGGTTTAAGTAACTTGCCCAAGGTCACATGGCTAGGTTTTTTGTTTGTTTGTTTGTTTTGTTTTGTTTGTGTGTCTGTTAAGTGTCGGAGGCCGGATCCGAATTCAGGTCCTTCTGACTCCAGGGCCGACACTCTACTCACTGCACCAACCAGCCACCCCAATCTCTTTGTTTTTAATCCATCTCTGCCAAACTGTTCTCTGAGGTGAATATGATTTTGAAAGACAATGCAGTTTGGATGTTCAAAAAATTCAAATTGAACAGTTATTTAGGTACATATAACGGACAAGACAAGCACTGGGTTATGTTCTGTGGAACAGAGATGAAAAGAAGCCTTTCTCCCCTTAAGGACCTCATGGTCTTTTGAAATATTTATTTATTTATTTTTAGTTTTCAACTTTCATTTGCACAAGATTTTGAGTTATGAATTTTCTCCCCATCTATCACCTACCCCCAACCCAAGATAGAAAGCCTACTGAATGTCACTTCCACAATCTGTTCTCTCTTATATCCTCCCTCATCTCCCCTAATTTTCTAGTAAGACAAGAAGGATTCCTCTACCACAGCACATGTGTATCTTATTTCCCAGTTGCATATAAAAAAACTTTTTAAAACATTTTTTTAAACATTTGTTTTTTAAATTTGATTTCCAGATTCTTTCCCATCTTCTCTCCTCACCCACCCCAACTGGTAAGACAATAATTCAATATAGGTTGTACATGTGTGGTTATGCCAAACATTTCCATAGTAGTTATATTGCAAAAGACTAACTGTATTTCCCTTTATCCTATCCCATACCCCCAATTATTCTATTTTCTTTTAGACCCTGCCCTTTTATAAAAGTGTGTGCTTCTAATTACCCTCTCCCCCAATCTCCCCTCCCTTCTATCCTCCCCATCTTATCCCCACCCCCTACTTTCCTGTAGGGTAAAATACCCAGTTAAGTGTGTATGTTATTCCCTCCTTAAGCCAAATTCAATGAGAGTAATGTTGAACCATTCCCTTCCACTTCCTGCTCTTCCTCTCCATGGTAACATTTTTTTCTTGTCTCTTTTATATGAGATAATTTACACTCTTCTATCTCCCCCTTCCTCCTTCTCCCAATATATTCCTCTCTCATTTCTTAATTTTATTTTTTAGATATTATCCCTTCATATTCAACTTATCCTGTGCCCTCTCTATGCATACATGTACACACACATGCACACACTTACATGTCTATTTATAAACACATACACCCTCAAATACATACATACATATATATATATATATATATATATATATATATATGTTTCTTTCAACTATCTTCATACTGAAAAAAGTCTCATGAATTACAATTATTATATTCCCATGTAGGAATATAAGTAGTTCAACTGTAATAAATTCCTTATGATTTCTTTTTTCTGTTTAGCTTCTCATGCTTCTCTTGCTTCTTGTATTTGAAAGTCAAATTTTCTGTTAAGCTTTGTTTTTTTTTTTCAAGTTCTTGAGATAACTTCAAAGTTCTCTATTTCATTGAATGACCATTTTCTGGGTAAGTCATTCTTGCTTTTAATCCTAGCTCCTTTGACCTCTGGAATATCATATTTCAAGGCCTTTGATCTGTTAATGTAGAAGCTGCTAGATCTTGTGTTATCTTGATTGTTTTGCCACAATACTCAAATTGTTCCTTTCTGACTGTTTATAAAATTTTCTCCTTGACCTGGAAACTCTGGAATTTGGCTATAATATTCCTAGGAGTTTACTTTTTGAGATCTTTTTTGAGAGGAGATTGGTTAATTTTTTCAATTCTTGTTTTGCCTTCTGGTTCCAGAATATCAGGGCAATTTTCCTCGAGAATTTCTTGAAGTATGATTTCTAGGCTCTTTTTTTATCATAGCTATCATGTAGTCCAATTATTTTTAAGTTATCTCTCCTGGATCTATTTTCCAGGTCTGTGGTTTTGCCAATAAGATATTTCATATTTCCTTATGTTTTTTCATTTGTTTTTGTCTGTTTTATACTATCTTGATTTCTCATAAAGTCATTAGCTTCCATATATTCCAATATAATTTTAAAGGAATTATTCTCTTCAGTGAGTTTTTGAAATTCCTTTTCCATTAAGGCAACTCAGCTATTTAAGGCATTCTTCTCCTCATTGGCTTTTTGGATCTCTTTTGCCATTTGACTTAGTCCGTTTTTTAAGGCATCATTTTCTTCAGTGTTTTTTGGGTCTCCTTTAACAGGTTGTTGACTTGCTTTTCATGATTTTCTTGCATCATTCAATTTCTCTTTCCATTTTTTCCTCTATTTCTCTTACTTGATATTCAGTATCCTTCTTGAGTTCCTCCATGGCATTTTACTAATTCATATTTTTTTCTTGGAAGCTTTTGATGCAGGACTTCCTCTGGTTTCCTGTTTTGCTCCTTTTTTGTCCCCAAAAAGGATTCTATGGTCTGATTTTGCTTCCTCTGCTCACTTATCTTGACAGTCAATTACTTGACTTTTGAGCTCTTTGCCATGGTAGAACTCTGCTTGCAGAGTGGAGAGAATTGTGTCCCAAATTGCTGGGGTTTTCACAGTTGTCAGATTTCTGATGAGGGTGCACTCTCCACAGCCCCCACAAGCTCTGACACACTGTCCACACATCCCAGGACCACCACCCAAGACTGCAACCCAGATTTAAGCAGGTCAAAGCAAGAGTGATTGCCATCTGAATAGCTGCTTGGTTCCCATCTGATCTGCAGGCCAGGAGCTCTGGAGGCAACCATGTGGCCCTGATGCAGGTAAACTCTCACCCTGGGGGCAGGGGCCAGACTAAAGCTCTTCTCCACACAGTTCCAACAGTATTCCCTACTGACCTTTCACTTTCTTTTGCATTATGTGGGTTGAGATATCTGGAAATTACCATAGCTGCCAGTGATTCACTCTCCTGAAGTCTGCTCTGACTGGTCTTGGCTGCTTGTCTGACCCACCACTGTTAGAGGCCACCCTGGGTCTAGGTGTAGGTGGCTTATGTGGGGCTGTGCTTGGCTCCCTCTTGGTGCAATAGAACCTTCTTGTTTGTCTTCCAGGCTGCATTCAGTGGGATATTTATTTATCTCTGTCACTTGTGGGTTCTGTACCCATAAAATTTGTTCAGAGTCATATTTTACAGGCATTAGAGGTGATTGCAGTGTGTGCTCAGTTAAGTTCCTGCTTTTGCTCCACCATCTTGGCTCCACTCCCAATGCTTTTTTTTTTTTTTTAAGGATCTCTTAAAGGAGTATTGAAGATAGATGCAATCATGTGATCTTTGAAACATGAGGAAAATGAACCACCACAATTCTCACAGATGGTGTCCATTTCAGGACTTGCCAGGAATCAGATGGTGTTGAAAAAATTCTGGACATCCTGTTTTACCAAAGCAGACATCACAGTCAAGCAAAATAGAGCTACAGTGATTTGTCCATTGGCTATGGTGATTGGAAAGTGAACTTTATGGTGTGATGCAGAAACTGCTTAAATTTTAGCTCACTCTCCCTCATGGACCAGGGTAGTATAAGAGTGTATTTGTCACCTGGTGTGTGGGGATGCCTTGTAAATTCTGTTTTTGTTATAATTTCCTAGTATATATCCTATTGTAAAAACGTATTGATGTTATGAGTTAAATGAAACTAAGGCACCAATCATAGATGGTTATTAACATTGGGGAGAACATACCAGAATGAGAACTAAAACAGATAGAATTAGGGAATCATCCTACCCTTTCAGAGATGACTCTAGAAGACTCCTGAAGGATATATGTAGCTTTTCTAGCACTGGAAGGCCAATCTACTAGAGTATAAGTAGGTTAGGGATGTAAATATAGAGTGTTGCAACAGTAGATTGGGACCAGATGGTGAAACTTATTAAATGTCAGCCTAAAGAGTTTGTTATTTGCCATATAATGCTCAAACAAAGGTGCAATATGGTAATAATTGTGTTTTCAGAAGAGAATTTCAGTTATTGCTTGAAAGATTAATTGTAGAATAGAGATATGGGAGACAGGGTGACCAGTTAGAAAAATTTTAAATGGTCTAGGGAAGAGGTGATGAGGACCTTATGAAGAAAGATACCTGGGTCCAAATAATAGGAGGCATGTGTGAGATATTTGGAGGAAAAAAACAATAGAATTGTAATACTAATCAGATATGAGGAGGCAGTGAAACATAAGGAATAATTAAAGATAACTGTGATTTTTTTTATTCTTTTTTTTTTTGAGTAATTGGGGTTAAGTAACTTGCTCAAGGTTACACAGCTAGTCACTATTTTTGTGTGGGTGCTCATTTTCTGAGGCTGGATTCGATCCCGGGTCATCCCAACTCCGAGGCCGGGGCTCTTACTCACTGCGCCACCTAGGCGCCCCAATAACTGTGAGTTTTAAATGCTAATAAATGGATTCATAGTTCTATCAACTAAGTAGAATAGGGCCCAGACCAGCAGAGGCAGCAGCCAGAGCAGCTGCATCCCATGGGCTCTCCCACTGTCCTGCCCTCTGCCGCCCTCTACCCACCCCAAGGTCACTCTTCCCCTTCCTCCTCCACACCCTTTCCTCATCTGCCTGCCTGTTCCTGCCTTCTAGCCTTCCCACCCATCCCTATTGTTCCACCCCCAGCCTCCCTCCCTTCCCTTTCCTACCCACTCACCCTTTTCCCTTCACTTGCCTCACAACTGAAGTTTTTGGCTTCCACTCCCACCAGCGACCAAAGACTTTACCACTTTACAAAGTTCAAATCCCCAAAACACTGCTCGAAATGGACATGGGTGTGACTGAAGGTGAATTAAATGTCACTCTCACCATGCGGCTACTTATGCATGGAAAGGAAGTTGGAAACATCATTGGAAAGAAAGGAGAATCGGTCAAGAAGATGCGTGAAGATAGTGGCATGCAAATCAACATCTCAGAAGGGAATTGTCCTGAGAGAATGATTCCTCTGGCTGGCCCCACCAATGCCATCTTTAAGCCTTTGCAATGATCACTGACAAACTGGAAGAGGACATCAGCAGCTTTATGACCAATAGTACAGCTGTCAGTAACCCCCCAGGCAATCTGAGGTTTGTGCTCCCTGCTAGCTAGTGTGGCTTTCTTATTGGAAAAGGATGATGCGATATCAAGGGGATTAGGGAGAGTACAGGGGGCTGAAGTCCAGGTGGCAGGGGATATGCTACCAAACTCAACTGAGCGTGCCATCACTATAGCTGGCATCCTGCAATCTATCATTGAATGTGTCAAACGTATCTGTATGGTCATGTTGGAGTCTCCCCTGAAGGGTGTGACCATTCTGAACTGGCCCAAGCCGTCCAGCTCTCCAGTCACCTTTGCGGGTGGTCAGAACAGGTACAGCACAGGCAGCGACAGTGTGAGCTTTCCCCACACCACCCCGTCCATGTGCCTCAACCCTGACCTGAAGCGACCACCTCTAGAGGCCTATATCATTCAAGGATAGTATGCCATTCCACAGCCAGATTTGACCAGTTGGCAATGCAACAGTTTCATTTTCCCATGACTCATGGCAACACCAGATTCAGTGATTTGGATGCATCTGCTCAGACTACTTCTCATAAACTCATCATTTCAAATGACTTACTTGGCTGTGTAATTGGGCATCAAAGTGCCAAAATAAATGAAATTCATCAGATATCTGGTACTCAGATCAAGATTGCCAATCCAGTGGAAGTATCTACCAATAGGCAGGTAATCATCACTAGATCTGCTGCCAGCATTAGCTCGGCCCAGTATCTAATCAATGTCAGGCTTTCCTTAGAGACGGGTGGCATGGGGAGCAGCTAGAACAATGCAAATTCACCCATAACCCCCTTTTACTGTTCACCACCTATGATCCATCTGTGTAGTTTCTGAACAGTCAGAAATTCCAGGTTTTAAATAGTTTGTAAATTTTTAGTTTCTACACAACTTTTATTATTCACTCGTGATTTTTTTTTAATTACAGTGTTTTAATTCCTTTCTCTGTTCAGCCATTAATGCTGAGAACCATATTTAGTTTTATAAGCTTCCCCATTTTTTGTTGTTGTTTTGTTTTGTTTTGTTTTGTTTTTATTAGGGGGGCTCATGATTTTTTTTTCTGTTTTTGTCATTGAAATGTAAGAGTAGAATTTTAATACTTTTCAGCTTAGTTCTGTATTGTCAGGAATTTTTTCAAAAAAAAAAAATAAAAAACGGACTGGAGCTTTGTCCTTGTGAATAGGAAAAAAAAAACTAACTAAAATAGGAAAGTTGGAGAAAGGGCCAGATTTAGCATGTAAGGCAAGGAGAATAATTTTGACCATGGTGATTAAGAATTTAAAGCTAACTATCCAATTTATTCTAATAAGCATTCAATAAAGCACCCATCCCTGTACAAGGCCCTCCTAAGTGTGTGGAAATATAAGGCAAAACCAATGCAAGTCAGACAAAAACTAGTGCATAACTCAAAGAGCTTATGTTCTACTGGGTTTACAAGAATTAGACTCAGAGAAAACACAGACAACTTTGAGGAGAAAGAAAACATAAACACTAGAATAGTCTAGACTAGAGTTTAAAGGGACCTTTGGGATTATTTGCTCCACCTCTTACATTTTACAAAACAAAATGGAGTTCTAAGTGAGTTGTCCAAGATCATAAACAGTAAATCACAGTCGTGACTCACACCCATCTTCTCTGACTCCAAATTCTAGATTCATCCCACCATGATTCTCACAAGAAATAGCATCTGAATAAAATAAGGATTCCAGAATTGCTAGAGATTACATGGCAGGCATGAGGCACACCTCTGCAAAGACATGGAAGTGAGAAAAGGGATGCTCTAATTTGAGTAACAGCAAGTAGGTAAATTTGATTAGAATATATGTACCGAATGCAGAGTACATGAGAAATCAGTGTGGCTTTTGCCAACAAAATATTTACTCATGTAATTATATAAGTACTTTTAAGGGCAGCACTGCAAACAGCCTATCCCATTAGCTTTGATTCTTTAAATAGGAGAGATAACATCTCAATCAATTAGTCAACCAATAAATAAGACCTTAGATTAAGTGAATATTCTTTGAAAGTCATTGGATAAAGTAAAATGATAACACAAATAAATTCTTTTTCAATAGGCTGTAAAACTTGGTTAATCCCCCAGAGATCATCTCTAAATTACCAAGGAAGTTGAAAAAGAAAAAAAAAAATCCAAAAGTAGATCATATGGCTCCTAACCATATCCATGAGGGGGAACCATAATTTGGGGGAAGGAGGGGGAAGAACCTTTACTGTATCTCTTTCCCATCCCCATCCTAGAAAACTCTAGAGTATTCTGAATTTTCCATCTTCCCATTGGTATCCTAAAGAGTATCAACAGATCAGATGATGGCTGTGTCTACATTATCAGGAGCCAAAGACAGACTGAACTTAAGGCTCCCAAAGGAGCTGAGCAAAGAGACAATGCAGTGCCTTAGGCAAAACTATTGAACAAAAGTCAAGTCAACTGACATTCTTTAAGTGCTTATTGTGGTCCACACACCATGCTAAGCACTGAGAAGAAAAATAGAAGCAAATAGAAAGATAGCATACCCCAAATTGGATAAAAAGGCTTCTGCTGAACTAGAACTTTCAGTTACACCTTGTGGCATGTGCTTTTTGTGCTTGAACTCACTTTCCATTGGATTCAGCATGAACTTATGGTACCATGTATTACACAGGGTGAGATTTTACATACCATTAAAAATATTATACTGCCTCTTTAAATACTAAACAAACAAACAAACAAACAAAACCTACCTAAGACTGAAGAGAGGTAGTAGGCTATACATTCAGAATGTGTTATATGTTGTGACATGTAGCAGTGGATTGATTTATTTTGATTTATTATAAGACTTTGTTACAAAGAAGTGTATTAATGTGTGTAGGGGGCATAAATTATTGAGAAGTGACAGCAATTGCAAAGAAAATAAAGTAAAACATCAAAAAAAATTTTTGATGTGGTATTCCCACCACTGAGGGAATATCATTCCCTTTATGTCTTAGTAGATGTTTTCATTCACTGCCATGGACTGTTTATCTGTCTATCCATCTATGTATCCATATCACTAGGAAGTCAATCTCCCAGAGATAAATAGATCATAACATTATTAATGTCAATTAAAATTGAATTTTTCTCTTTCCACAAATTATAATTTTAAAATATAACTTTTCAGCAATATTATGTCTTCCTGTTCAAGGCCCAGCTTAGATGCCACCCTTTACATTCTTTTCTGGGAACCAGACTGAACCAAACATGGCAGGGTTTCCAGTTTTGAGAAGGTCATTGACAAGGCAGACCTGGAAAGCTTTAGTAAGATAATATAAAATGGTTTAAAATTAAGTAATGATTCAGAGAGATATTATAACCTTTTTCTAAGCCCTTATAATACTCATTAAATACAAAACAGCATCAAATCCAATAAATAAAGAAATATAGCCACCAAAAAAAAAAACCAGAAGGGAGAGGTAAAAAAAAAAACACCATTTCAAGAGAGCAAAGAAGGAATATATAATCAAGATAAAAGGAGGAACCCTATATTATGAATAAATATTTTAATTCTGTATTTTATACTTGTATATTCTTATAATCTCTTGGTTGGAAATCATGCATTTATTTGGATCAGGTTCAATCTTTGGAGCTTATAAAATTTAATCTAGTTTTTAGACCATTCCTTTACCTAGTTTTCCCCATAGGAATATTGAATAAAGTTCATGTCCCCATTTCTACAGAAAAGGAAAAAGAGCCCACAGTTCCCTGTGCAAACAAGCAGGTTAACAACACATTAAATGCAAGAGCAGGTTTTTCTTAACCTGACTAAAACAAAACAAAATAAAACTGAAAGGACTGCTACCTGAGCATGTAAACAGTCAAAACTATTATCCTCCATTATCTGATTAATCTCCAGATTCCCTACAGACCAATATAGTACTCCCAATCTAATATCCTACATTAAAGATTTTCTCCAAAAAGGGGAAGAACTCAGAATATTAAAAGGCTTTATTTTGTTTTTTTGTTGTTGTTTATTTATTTGTTTTTATTTTGTCAGTGGATGCACCCCATACACAAATCTCAGTACTAGTAAAGATTAGGGTCTGTGTTAGATCCGTTGTGTTATGGCTCTTCCTGTTGTAGCTATACTGTTTTAGTTCCTACTTTTTCTGGTGCTCTTCTTTAATGCAGGACACTTCTTTTAAGGAAACTTGATTCCAAAACTCAATATTGTACATAGACTCCTTTTTCATATTCAGAAGAACTCATCCTGGAATCCTTCCAGAAATTCTTTACCAACCCTCAGCCTCCTCTAACCAATGCAGTCTTGGGGACCATCAGGTCACATGGTTAATGTTATCTAGGGGATATGTGTTAAGCCTACAAAGGACATGCAAATGGAAAAGATAAGTTTCCAAGGAACTGGGTCCTATATATTTTGTGTAGACCTTTTCCTGTCTGCTTCTTTTAACTCTAAGTTTCTTCCATTCTTAAAGATAAAGTCCTAAAATATTTACATGATTTATTTATATGATGGGAAAAGGAAAAAAAAAAAAAACAACAACTCTTTGAATTTTCATCATAAAGTTGATGGAAAAGGCAGAAGGTATTCCATAAGGGAAGAAACTCAGTTGGATGAGAATGATATTTTCTGAGTTCTCTTCTGATTTTGAGATTGCTTCACTTTATTATCCATTCTATGTTATAATCTAATGCCAGTTGTAGAAATGGTGACAGGCTTTTTTTTTTGGTATCTCCTTTGTGCTTAACATGGATATTACAAATAATTCACCACTTAACTTTTATTCTTTTTTTTGTGGGGGGGACAAGTTAAACAAAATTTTTTTCAGTGGATAGACAAATAAAAGGAGACATTATTAATCTACATATATCCACCTAGTAATTGTATTTCTTCTTGGCAGTCTTTTCAAAAAGAAGTCAACAACTTTAAATCTTGAAAGCCAACGAAAATAAAATCTAACAAAAAAGTATAGTTTTTAATGGAATTATATGTATATATAAAGTTCAGGCCTGTGTGAAATATTTAAAGTTCTAAATAGAATATATTTTACTTCATAAATAAGGATTAATAAGTAAAATGAATTTTCAATGAAAATTGCAAGTAATAAAACTTAAAAATGCATCATAAACAAGAAATCATGAGTTAACTTCATTTTAATAATTATAAATATACTGTGTAAGAATTATAGTTATTTATGAGTAAATTGGGTCAGAAACCAGATTTAACTATATGTGTGTGCATATATCACAGTTAAGAAGAATTGAAAATATATTAATAAATTAGCACTAAAGTAATAGTGGCTCAATTTATCCACTCGTTTGAATCAAATCATATTCCCTTCATTTACATTATGATTGCTTCCTAGTAATCATAGTGGAGAAATTTCACAGTTATGAATGAATTTTACATATTTTTTTCATTTCTGAGTAGAATCTCAAACCATTTTCCATATTAATATTTTTACACAATGACTACTGTTATCAAATTAATATTTTCCACTTATACTAATGGTTTTCTTCATAACAGAATTAAACAAGGAACTTAATCAATTCTTACTAATCATACCTCCCTAAGCATCTCTTTATACTTTATTGATAACTTTTGACTGAATATTATACTGTAAGTGATTATATGAATAGTACACCAAATGTTTCTGTTTAGTGAAATTTTATTCTTTTATCTTAAATATGTCAAGGAGAGATGAGAAAAAGTAAAAGTATAGTGGGAAGAATAATTCTGGCTTTGGCATTATGACACCTGTGTTTGAATTCTGACTAATATATTATCTGTTGGGTTTTAACCAAGTTACTTAACATCTCTGCACCTCAGTTTTCTTATCAATAAAATGAAGATCTTGGAAGCTAGATGACCTTTGAGTTCTTATTAGCTCTAAATCTCTGATCTTGTGGCATTTTGATTTTATTGGAGGAATGTCACAGAACTGACATTTAAATATTTTTTATTTTTATTATTATTATTTTTAACAAATGCTTTATTAGCTTCTGGTTTACATCATTCATTTCTGCCAGATTTTGAGTTACATCTTTCTTCCTATCTTTCCCCATTTTTCCTACCCACCACCCCATAATAGCAGTCCCACAAGATATCCCCTCATCCAATATGCTCTCTCCCATATCTTCTCCCATACCCCCTTTGACTTTATCATTAGGGCGAGGTGAATCTCTGTGCCCCAATGCCTTTACATCTTATCTCCCAATGACATGCAAAATAGTATTAATAATAGTATTTATATACATTTGAAACATTTAATTTTAAAACTTCAAATTTCAGATCCAATCCCTTCCTCCCTCTTCACCCTTTCCCTCTGGGAAGATAAGCAATTCAGGATGTGTTGTACATGTATAGCTATGCAAAACATTACCATAGTAGATATATTGTAAAAGGCTGCTTATAATTCCCTCCCATCCATCCCACCCCCAACCTGGTCCATTCCCTACTTGATCCTGTCCCTCTTCAATAGTGGGTACTTCCAACCTCCCTTCCCCCTAGAATGCCCTCCCCTCCATCATCCCTCATCTCATCCCCATTCCCTCTACTCTCCAGCAGGGTGAGATATCCCATATAGTATGTTTGTGATTCTCTCCCTGAGCCAAATTCAATGAGAATATGGTTTTGCCTTTTTGCCTTCCTGTACTTCCCCACCCCTGCAACCACTTCCCCTTGCTTCTTCTACATGAGATAGTTTACCCTACCCTGTATCTCTCCATCTCCTCTTGCCACTTTCCTCTCTCACCTCATAACTTCACCCCTTAAGTATCATCTCTTCCCACCAAATTCAACCTGTGCCTTCTATCCATGTATAACTGTAAACATAAATACACACATATGTATTCATATGCCCATATACCCTTCTTCAACTATTTTCATACTGAGAGATGTTTCATCAGTCATAGTTATTGTTTTTCCATGTAGGAATGTAAATAGTTCAACTTTGATAAATTCTTTTTGATTTCTTTTCCCTGGTTGCCTTCTCAAGCATCTCTTGCTTCTTGTGCCTGAATGTCAAATTTTTTATTCAACTCTGGTTTTTTTCCTCAAGAATGCTTGAAAGTCCTCTATTCCACTGAATGACCATATTTTCCCCTAAAAGAAAATACTCAGTTTTTCTGGGTAGGTTATGTTTGGTTTTAATCCCAGGTCTTTTGCCCTCTGGAATATCCTATTCCATGCCTTTCGATCCCTCAGTGTAGAAGCTTCCAGGTCCTGTGCTATTCTGATTATGTTTCCATAATACTGGAATTGTTTCTTCCTGGCTGCTTGTAGTATTTTCTCTTTCATCTGGGGATTCTGGAACCTGGCTATAATATTCCTGGGAGTTTTCTCTTTGGGATCTTTTTCAGGAGGTCATCTGTGGATTCTTTCAACCTCTATATTGCCATCTGGGTCTAAAACCTCAGGGCAGTTTTCCTTGAGAATTTCTTGAAGGGTGATTTCTAGGTTCTTTCTTTGATCATGGTTTTCAGGTAGTCCAATAGTTTTCAAATTATCTCTCCTGGATCTATTTTCCAGGTCAGTGGTTTTTCCCATGAGATATTTCACGTTGCCTTTTATTCTTTCATTTGTTTGGATCTGCTTAACAGCATCTTGATTTCTCATAAAGTCATTAGCTTCCATTTGTTCCAGTCTAACTCTGAAGGAATGAATCCCCTCAGTGAGCTTTTGAGATTCTTTTTTCATCTGGCAAATTTGACTTTTTAAGGCATTCATCTCATCATTGCCATTTTGGGCCAACTTTGCCATTTGAGTTAGTCTATTTTTTAAGGTGTTATTTTCCTCTGTCAGGCTTTCATACTTTTCCTGCATCCTTCTCATTTCTCTTCCCAATTTTTCCTCCACTTCTCTTATTTGATTTTTAAAATACTTCTTAAGGTCCTCTATGGCCTGTAACCTGCTCATATTTTCCTTTGGGGCTTTTGGAGCATGACATCTGACCTCACTGTCCTCTGACTGTTCCATGCTTTGATCCTCTTTGCTCCCAAAATAGGAGTCTAATGTTACATTTTTCTTTTTATTTTGTTTCCTTTGCCTAGGGAGGTTGCCACTTAATTACTTGACTTTTGGGCTAGTTGCCACAGTAGGACTTTGCCACCAGACAGGGAAGCTTCCGTCCTGAACGTTGGGGTCTTCACAACTGCTGGTTTTGGTAAGTTGGATACCCACCCCACACCTCCCCTCCCAGATCTCAATCCAGATCCAAGCATGTTAAAACAAGAGAGATTAACCCCCAAGACTGATCGCTGGATCTCCCTACAGTTTGCAGGCCTGGAGCTGATGGTGCCACTGGAGCTGCAAAATGGCCAGTGTACCTTGTCTCCTCAGTGGCTTCTAGCCACCCAGGGGAGGAAGCAGATGTGTTCCCCAAATACTGGTCCCAAAGTCCATAGGGCACTAACATCTCACTTTGTCCTAGGCATGTCTGTGTTGATAATTCTGTAATCACCACAGCTGCTGGTGTTCTGGGTCTCTCCCACAGGCTTCTGGCCCAGTTGCCAGAGCGTTGTTCTGGCCACTCCCTGCAGGGCTACTGGGCTGTCCTCAGTGGGAGGTTAGCTTCTCTGTGTTGTTCTGTGGGTGCTGGGGTTCCAGAAGTCATTTAGAGTCCCCTTTTACATAGTTTGGAAGTGGTCTGGGGAGAAAGCACCTTGGAATTGCTGTTTCTACTCTGCCATCTTGGCTCCGGCCCCCATTTAAATATTTTTAAAAAGTGTTTGCACTTATTAGAAGGAGTGGGCAGAATTTACAGACAATACAAATTAGAGAATGAGAAGTGACAAATAACTCCAAGCCATTTATTGTACAAATAAGACCCAGAGAGATGGGTGATGCAGATGCAAAATCCCATTCCAGTGAAATCCAAGCATTTAACAAGTACCTACTATGTGGAAGATAGTGCAATGATTCAGATATAGAAAGATGGAGGAAAAACACCCCCTCCTCCAAGGTGCTACATTCTTATCAGGGACACAGCAAAGAAAGAGAAAATGGAAATGCGCGCGCACACACACACACACACACACACACACACACACACAATGATAGAAAAAACTTAAAACCAAAGATCTGGAATTGAAAGGGACCTTAAAGGCCATAAAGCCCAAACCCCTCACTTTCTGCATGAGAACACTGAGACAAATAGAGTATAAGTGACTTTCCAAGCATCACACATTTAGCAAGATCTTGAGGTGGGATCTGGAATTTTCCTTACTTCAAGTTTAGTGCCTTATCCACTGTACTATGCTGCCTCTTAAGGGAACTGAAGTGGCTAAAATTATACTTGGAAGACCTATGTTCAAATATTGATTCTTCCTTCTACCACCTGTTTAACCTTGAGGAAGATACTCTTTGGGCCTTGATTTACTTTGTTATAAAATGAGAGGCTTCAATTATAATATGTAAATTATCCTATATCTCCATATTTATAGTCTTATGAACTTATTGAAAGTGAGCATCTATATCTATAGGTATTAGGAAAAAGTTTCACACAGTCTTCAGAAATTATGTGAGTCTTAAACGAAATCTGGAATTCTTAAAGTGGAGTTGAAGAAAAGGTGAAAACACCCAAAAGGTAAGATGGATTGCCAAGTTTAGAGAAGAACAGGATATTCTTTAAAGAAGTCAGCATGATTGGAGAAATAAGGTGAAATAAACATACACACACACACACACACACACACACACACACACATACATAGAAGAAAGAAATGTGATAGAGTATTCCAGAAAAGAAAGGCACAGAGTTAGAATATGAAATGGAATTTTCATCTAGTGGAAGGAGACATCGAGGATTCCCATCTCTGTTCATCTTCTGCTAAAGATAAAAACTAGGCCTCTAGGATCAAATACAAACTTTCTGTTTGGTATTTAAAGGCTTACAAAATCTTGATGCAGTCTATCTTTCCAAAGATATTGCATATGACTTACCTTAATCACTCTATATTCCAGCCAAATTTATTTGTTATTCTTCTAAAACAATATTCCACAAAACTTTTCTTGTACCTTTACAATGCCTTTGATCCAAATATGGAATGTATTCTCCTCAACTGTATCTCTTAGAATAGATAAGCCTCCTATGTGAGGACATCCCTGATTTCCTCTAGCAATTGATATATTATGTGTAACCCTCAAAATACTTTGTATTTAATTCATATATATTTCACATTTACTTTATGTGTACATGTTGTTTTCATATGTATATACATGTATGTGTATACACACACACTTATATATGACTGTTATCATATCCTCCATAACTTAAATATGATATTAACCTACTTTTGAGATTATAAAAGCATAAATGACTATTATTAGGATCAGAGATTTGGAGCAAGAATGGGTCTTTCAGGTTATCTCATTTTATGAATGAGGAAACTGAGCCCTGGAAAGATTGTGTACAAAAGAGAAGTCAGTTAATGTGAATAACTCAAGGTTGAAAGGCAGATGACTCTAGACTAGATGTAGATATAGGTTGAACCAGATACTTATAGGACTGAGGGAACAAGGAAGGTCAAAATAAGGGTAAAGGAAAAGGATAGAAGGGAAGAATTCAATGTCTATAAAACAGGTATCAAAAAAGTCAGGACAATGACTGAAGCTTAAATTTTGGGCTCTAATTTCAGGAATTGTAACTGGAACTCTTGGCTCTACTCTTGAGCAGTTATAGGGGGGACAAGTTTCTGATAAAATTGGTTCTTTTCTACTTCAAAAGCATTTTGCATGGTATGCCTAACTTTCATGGAACTCCTTAGGTGGACCACTGAATTAAGTACTGGGCCCATAGTCAGAAAGTCCTGAAATAAATCTAGCCTCAGATACTTACTAGATGGTTGACCCTAGTCAAATATGTTTACCACTATCTACCTTAATTTTCTCAACCGAAAAATGGAGAAAATAATAATAGCACCTACCATCCTAGATTATTTTGAGGATCAAATGAGATAATATTAGTAAAGCAGTTAGCACAGGTAGGTGCTTAACAAATAATTCATTTTCTTTCCTTCCTACTGGCAAAGACTCCTATATTTTTCGTTCTCTCCACTCTTTCAAATTTCTACCGGGTTCATTGACCACCCTTCCCCCTCAAATCCCTTAAAATGTAACCTTATCTGGTTCCAATTTATCTATAAAACCTACTCATATATGTATCCTAATCCCCAAATCATTTCCAACCTTTTTTCTATTTTCCTTTCTAACCCATACTACTTTTCAAAATGCAAGGCCTCTTCTTATTCTGCCATGAGAATGAAGGCCATGGACCAAGGATTCCTTAATTATTAGATGAAATTGATCCAATTAATGATGGATATAATCTCATCCTAAATAAGAACATCATTAAAAGCAGAACTACCATCTTAGAACTAGTGACTACTTAAGTGGAGGAAAAAAATTGGACTGCCTTTCAAAGATCTTATTGAGGTAAATTCCTTCAATGGGGTCGTTAATTGGAATAGTCAATAATAGCTAAGCTAGTCAATAATAGCTAATATTTATACAGAGCTCTGAGGGTAATAAAAAACTCTTGTTGCAACAACCTTTAGATACTGGGCTTCAGAAAGGTTAAGCAGTTTTACACTGTGAACATCCATAATTAGTATGAGAATGGGGAAATTTAACAAGGCTTGTCCCAACTTCAGATTTATTCAGGTTTTTCTTAATATGATATTGAGGGAATAAACACTTAATTCACTAAGTTTGGAGTCATTAATTTGAATTTGAATCCTATATTTTAGATATGGCTTTGAGATAATGCATGTCACAAAGTTTCAGAGTTACAAATGCCTTATTTATAAGATACATCCCTAAACTTACAGTGTCGCTATGAAGAAAGTGTTTTGCAAACATTAAACCACTACATAATTATGTAATTATTAGTGTATATTTTTGCCTAAGTAACATAACTTATTTCAGCCTGAAATTTAAGGATAGTTATTAAGAACATATGATAGTATATGATTGTGGTGGCATACTAACTGTGCTATAAAAAATGATAAGCTTTGGGGCGGAGCCAAGATGGCAGAGTAGAAACAGCTCATCCAAGCCACTCTGCCCCCAGATTCCCCCCAAACTATGTAAAAGGGGACTCTGAACAACTTTTGGAGCCCCAGCACCCACAGAACGACACAGAGAAGCTAACCTCCCACTGAAGACAGCACAGCAGCCCTGCAGGAAGGATCAGCGCAGCGCTCTGGGAGCCAGCAGCGCACAGAGCACAGGAAGCCGAGCCGAACCGGAACCCAGGTCCCCGTGAGCCGAGGTCTTAGTCCCAGGGCGGCAGGGCCAACAGCCACCTGGAGGAACCCCAGAACACCAGTAGCAGTGGCGACTCCAGAATTATCAACATAGACATGCCTAGGACAAAGTAAGAGGTTAGTGTCCTATGGACTTTGGGACCAGTATTTGGAGAATACGTCAGCTTCCTCCCCTGGGGGCTAGAAGTGGCTGAGGAGACACGCCATTTTGTAGTTTTCAGAGGCAGCTCCAGCTCCTGGCCTGCAGAACCGTAGGGAGATCCACTGATTAGTCTTGGGGGGTAATCGCTCTTGCTTTAACCTCCCTGGATCTGGATTGTGATCTAGGGTGGAAGTAATGGGTGGGTTTACAGCTTGCCAGAAACAGAATTTGCCCCCCACACGTTCGGGACGAAAATTCCTCTACCTGGCCTTAAAGCCATAGTGTGGTAACAAGCCCAAAAGTCAAGTAATTAAGTGGCAACATGCCAAGGCAAAGGAAACAGAAAAATGCAACACTAGACTCCTATTTGGGGGGCATAGAGTGCGAAAAGAACTGTGAGGTCAGGAGTCCTGCTCCAAAAGCCCCAGGGGAAAACATGAGTGGGTTGCAGGCCATAGAGGACCTTAAGAAGGACTTTAAAAATCAAATAAGAGAAGTGGAGGAAAAATTGGAAAGAGAAATGAGAAGGATACAGGAAAAGTATGAAATGAGGGTCAACAGCCTGACTGAGGAAAACAACACCTTAAAAAATAGACCAACTCAAATGACAAAGGAGGCCAAAAGGGCAATGAGGAGAAGAATGCCTTAAAAAGTCGAATTTGCCAGATGGAAAAAGAATCTCAAAAGTTCACTGAGGAGATTCATTCCTTCAGAGTTAGACTGGAGCAAATGGAAGGTAATGACTTTATGAGAAATCAAGATGCTGTTAAGCAGATCCAAACAAACAAAAGATTAGAAGGCAATGTGAAATATCTCACTGGGAAAAACCACTGATGTGGAAAATAGATACAGGAGAGACAATTTAAAAATTATTGGACTACCTAAAAGCCATGATCAAAGAAATAACCTAGAAACCACCCTTCAAGAAATTCTCAAGGAAAATTGCCCTGATGTTTTAGATCCAGAGGGCAAAATAGAGGTTGAAAGAATCCACTGATCACCTCCTGAAAAAGATCCCAAAAAGAAAACTCCCAGGAATATTATAGCCAGGTTCCAGAATCCCCAGATCAAAGAGAAAATACTACAAGCAGCCAGGAAGAAACAATTTCAATATTGTGGAAACACAATCAGAATAGCCCAGGACCTGGCAGCTTCTACACTGAGGGATCGAAGGGCATGGAATATGATATTCCAGAGGGCAAAAGAGCTGGGAATGAACCCAAGGGTCACCTACCCAGCAAAACTGAGTATTTTGTTTCAGGGGAAAATATGGTCATTCAGTGGAATAGAGGACTTTCAAGCTTTCTTGAGGAAAAAACCAGAATTGAATAGAAAATTTGACATCCAGACACAAGAAGCAAGAGATGCCTGAGAAGGTAATCAGTGAAAAGAAATCAAAAGTAACTTATCAAAGTTGAACTATTTACATTCCTATATGGAAAAGCAATAACTGTGACTGACGATATCTTTCTCACTATGAAAATAATGGAAGAAGGGTGTGTGGTCATATGACTACATATGTGAATGTGTGTGTATATGGTTACAGTTATATATGGATAGAGGGCATAGGTTGAATTTGTTGGGAAGGGAGAATACTCAAGGGATGAAATTATGAGGTGAGAGAGGAAAGTGGCAAGTGGAGATGGGGAGAGACAGGGTAGGGTAAACTATCTTATGTAGAAGAAGCAAGGGGAAGTGGTTATAAGGGGGGGAAAAATAGGAAGGCAAAAATGCAAAACCACATTCTCATTGAATTTGGTTCAGAGAGAGAATGACATACATACTAAATGGGATATCTCAACCTGCAGCAGAATAGGGGGAAGGGGGATGAGAGGAGGGAAGATGGATGGGAGGGCATCCTTGGGGGGAGGGGTGGTTGGAAGTACCCACTATAGAAGAGGGACAGGATCATGTGGGGAATGGACCAGGTGGGGGGTGGGATGAGTGGGAGGGAATTGTAATCAGCCTTGTACAATATATCTACTATGATAATGTTTTGCATAGTTAGACATGTACAACATATACTGAATTACTTATCTCCTCGGAGAGAATGGGTGACAAGGGAAGAAGGAAATGGATCTGAAAGTCGAGGTCTTAACATTAAATGTTTCAAATATATATAAATACTATTATTAATACTCTTTTGCTTATAATTGGGAGATAAGATGTGCAGGCATTGGGACAAAGATTCAGCTTCCTCCAATGGAAAAGTCGAAGGGGGTATGGGAGAAGGTATGGGAGAGAGCAGATTGGAGGAAGTGATATCTTGTGGGACTGCTGTTCTGGGAGGTTGGGTAGGGGAATAATGGGGGGGAAAATGATTGTAACTCAAAATCTCACGGAAATGAATGATGTAAAACAGAAGTTAATAAAGCATTTGTTTAAGAAAAAAAAGAAATGATGAGCTTGATGATCTTAAAAATAACAAACATGAATAGACTTGCACGAAGTAATGAAGAATGAAATGAGAAGAATCAAGAAAATGTTTTTAGTAACAACAATAGTGTTTCAAAAAATTTTGAGTGACTGAGTCATTTCCCACTTCTGTGCATACCCAAACTAACTACAAAAGATATTGAAGAAAGAAGGTATTTGTATCCAGAGAAAGAACTTACCAATAAATGTATGTCTGGAATGGTTTTACCTAAATATTCATATATAATGGTGTATATGTGTGTGTGTTTGTGTATGTACACACATTTGTATATAATGGTAGCCATCTCTTTGGTGAAGTAAGGTAAGAAAAAAGGGGAAAACCTAAATGTACACGATAACTTCATTGCATATTTAAAAGGAATAGCAAGTTTTATATAATATATTTGTAGTTTTCTGTACAATTATCATTTTTTTTCTATTCTGCTGTTATGGAAATGTGTGTTTTATTTCTCAAGTTCAGAATAAAATACATAAAATTACAAAAAAAAAAACAGAATTGTTGAAAGCATGGCTATTTTACCAGCATATTCTGAGATTTGTATGGAGAGGGAAGAATCAAAATGAAATGTAAAATGCCTAAGGCAGGCCTACAAATTGCTTTATATTCTGAAGAAGTTTAATTAGATACCTAGGAAATTATAATAGTAGTTCTGAGTTAAGTTACTAAAGGCTATTTAAGCCATAACACTGTCATTTATTAAAGTTCAGCATTTCTTTTATGTGTGATTCATACTGGCACAAACAAAATCAACTGATGAACCAACCAAACAAACAAACAAAAAACTATGATGTGTAAAGTAATGGATTAGATGATAGAGATTTTTGTTGTTTGATAGGACTTTTTGTTTGGCTGAAATCTGTTATTTCATTTGTATAGGGAATTTGTCAAAAAGAAATACACTGTCTCACTCAGATAAACACCTCTTTTGTAGTTTATACTGTTAAGACAGTTGGGATAAGAATTTAAGTGGTGTTTCCCAGAGTAAAAATCAAAGGTGCGAATTGGGTCTGGGTCTTCCTTACTCTGGAGCCTGTTCTCAATCCTCTACCCTATGCTGACTCTTCTGCTGGGAATAAAAATACCAAAAGAAAATTGACCCTACACTAAAGGAGTTAGTATTTCCTGGAGGAATTTGGTAAGTGTGCATGCATATATATGTGCATGCATGTTTATAAGCATGTATACAAATATTTACACACATATACATACATATGTGTATGTGTATTATATTTATATATGTGTATAGATGTACATATGAGATGTATGTGATGCAAAGTAAATGGAGGAGAGAGAGAATACTCACAAATGTGGAGATCATGAAAAGCTTTCTATAATAAGTGGCAACTAAGCTGAGCTTTAAAGGATGACAAGTCTTCAAAAAAGACAAAGAAAAGGAGACCTGAGGGCCACTGTAGGGAAATGCACAGAAGTGGGAGATGGAGATGAAGATGGAAAGTAGAATGTGGGAAATAGTTAAATAAGGGATAGTCTTTAAGGTCTTTAACAATTCTAAATACTATGTTCTTATTGTCTGAAAAGATGTAAGATTCTTTGGAAGAAGCTAAGAATATAAAATGTGATACAAGTTGCCAATGATGATGTTTTAATAGATTTAGATAACTATAGAGTCAGGTAAAAAGAGTGATGCTAATATGAGGAACTGGAAAGAAGATTTCCTTTATTTTGTGGAGAAGGTAATAATCACAACTGCTCATTTCTAGTACTTGCATGACAGTCCATGTGAGGGAGGATGCACAAGTATCACCACACTATCCCTTTTTACAAATGAGGAAATTGAGTCTTGTAAAGTGTGACTCGCCTATGGTAATACAGCTAGTAGTTATCATAACATGTATTTGTACCTATGTATTCTGGTGCCAAATCAAGGCCACTTTCTAGTTTTTTCCATTTACATCTCTGCTATAAAACTGCCTCTCAGATTTAAGAGTGCAGTAAGTTTGCAATAGGAAGACAAATGTTGACACCTATCTCCATATTTCAGCACAAGTAGCCTAGATCCTTTCTGTACTGTTCTAAAGGTTAATCTGTTTAATTTGTTCTACTGTCTAGATGGAATGAAAATTAAAAGAGCATGGAATCAACTAAGGAAACATGAAGAAGGGAAGTTTTTAGAAACCAAACAATTCTAGGTAGGATGAAGAGCTCTCCACATATTAGACAAATACGGAGAATAAACATACAAATAGAAATTATAGGTAAATTTTTCTTGTTTTTGAAATCTTAAAAAAACAAAGTTTGCCTACTACATAAGACTCGAAAAATATTATTGCTATAGAAAATTTATGAAAACAAATGTTGAAGGGTGAGAGCCAAGATGGCAGAGTAGAAACAGCACTTCCAAGGTGCTCCAGCCCACACCAATTCAAAATTATGTAAAAGTAGGACTCTGAACAACCTCTGGAGCTCCAGCACCCACAGAACAACACAGAGAAGTTAACATCCCACTGAGGACAGCCCTGCAGCACAGCAGGGAGCGACCAGCACAGTGCTTTGGGAGCTGAGCCAAGGACCACATGTGTTTGAGGTTTTAGCCCCAGGATGGATGGACCAGCAGCAAGCTGGAGGGACCCCAGAACACCAGCAGCTGTGGGGTTTCCAGAATTATCAACACATAGATACCAAGGACAAAGTGAGTGGTTAGTGCCCTATGGATTTTGGGACCAGTATTTGGGAGCATATCAGCTTCTTCCTCTGGGGGTGAGAAGCAGCACAGCCGCCATTTTGCAACTTCAGATACAGCTTCAGCTCCTGGCCTGTGAACTGAAGGGGGATCCGTTGATCAGTCTGGGGGGTAATTGCTCTTGCGTTAACCTCCCTGGATCTGGATTGCAGTCTGTGGTGGAAGTATTGGGGTGTGTGTCCAGCTTGCCAGAGTGTGTGGGGGCTTCAGGGAGGGTACCCAACTAATAACTCTGGCAGTTGAGAAAACCCCAACTTTTGGGACAGAAACTCCCCTGTCTGGTGGCAGAGTCCTACTGTGGCAACAAGCCCAAAAGTCAAATAATTAAGTGGCAACACGCCTAGGCAAAAGAAACAAATTAAACAGAAAATGCAACATTAGAATCCTATTTTGGGGGCAAAGAGGATCAAAGCATGGAACCCGAAGAGGACTGGGTGGTCAGAACTCCTGCACCAGAAGACCCAAATGAAAATACAAGCGGGTTACAGACCATAGAGGACCTTAAGTAGGATTTTAAAAACCAAATAAGAGTAGTGGAGGAAAAATTGGGAAGAGAAATGAGAAGGATGCAGGAAAAGTATGAAATGAGAGTCAACAGCCTGCCTGAGGAAAATAACTCCTTAAAAAATAGACTAACTCAAATGGCAAAAGAGGCTCAAAAAGGCAATGAGGAGAAGAATGCCTTAAAAAGCCAAATTTACCAGATGGAAAAAGAATCTCAAAAGCTCACTGAGGAGATTCATTCCTTCAGGATTAAACTGGAAGAAATGGAAGCTAGTGACTTTATGAGAAACCAAGATATTGATAAACAGATCCAAGCAATTGAAAGAACAGAAGGCAATGTGAAATATCTCATTGGAAAAACCTCTGACCTGGAAAATATATCCATGAGAGTCAATTTAAAAATTATTGGACTACCTAGAAATTATCCTTCAAGAAATTCTCAAGGGAAATTGCCCTGGTATTATAGACACAGAGGGAGAAATAGAGGTTGAAAGAATCCACATATCACCTCCTGAAAAAGATCCCAAAAAGAAAACTCCTAGGAATATTATAGCCAGGTTCCAGAATTCCCAGATCAAGCAGAAAATACTACAAGTAGCCAGGAAGAAACAATTTCAATAGTGTCGAAACACAATCAGAATAGCACAGGACCTGGCAGCTTCTACGTTGAGGGATCAAAGGGCATGGGATATGATATTCCAGAGGGCAAAGGACCTGGGATTAAAACTAAGAATTACCTACCCAGCAAAACTGAGTATCTTGATTCAGGGGAAAATATGTTCATTCAGTGGAATAGAGGACTTTCAAGCATTCTTGAGGAAAAAACCAGAGTTTAATAGAACATTTGTCATTCAGACACAAGCAGCAAGAAATACATGAGAAGGTAAAAAGGGAAAAGAAATAAAAAGAAACTTATCAAAGTTGAACTATTTACATTCCTACATGGAAAAACAATATCTGTGATGGATGAAACCTTTCTCAGTATGAAAATAATTGAAGAAGGGTATATGGGCATATGAATACATATGTGAATGTGTGTATACATATTTACAGCTATACATGGATAGAGGGCACAGGTAGAATTTGGTGGGAAGGGATGATACTTAAGGGGTGAAGTTAAGAGGTGAAAGAGGAATGTGGCAAGAGGATATGGGGAGAGACAGGGTAGTGTAAACTATCTCATGTAGAAGAGGCAAGGGGAAGTGGTTGCAGGGGAGGGGAAAAACAAGAAGGCAAAAAGGCAAAACCATATTCTCATTGAATTTGGCTCAGGGAGAGAATGTCATACATACTGAATGGGATATCTCACCCTTCAGGAGAGTAGGGAGAAGGGGGATGAGAGGGAGGATGATGGATGGGAGGGCATTCTGGGGGGAGGGGATGTTGGAAGTACCCACTATAGAAGAGGGTCAGGATCAAAGTAGGGAATGGACCAGGTAGGATGGGTGGGAGGGAACTACAAGCAGATTTTTTATAATATATCTACTATGGTAATGTTTTGCATAGCTATATAAGTACAACACATACTGAATTGCTTATCTTCCCAAAGGGAGTGGGCAACAAGGGAGGAGGGGAATGGATCTGAAATTCGAAGTTTTAAAATTAAATGTTTCAAATACATATAAATACTATTATTAATACTATTTTGCATGTAATTGAGAGATAAGATATGCAGGCATTGGGGCACAGAGATTCACCTTGCCCTAATGGAAAAGTCGAAGGAAGTTTGGGAGAAGATGTGGGAGAGAACAGATTGTATTAGGGGATATCCTGTGGGACTGCTATTCTGGGGTATTGGGTAGTGGAAAAATGGAGAAAATATTTTAACTCAAAATCTGGCAGAAATAAATGGTGTAAACCAGAAGTTAATAAAGCATTTGGAAGATTAAAAAAAGATAAGTTGAGTTTCCCCAGCAAATTAAACCAAACATTATTAATTCATTTTAAAATCTGGAAAATTTACTTTCCTATAATGTACTTTACTTCCTTTGGTATAACTGTAGTATAAAAACATCGTTGCAGTTTTGACATAAGCCATTAACCTTCCAAATGATCTTTATAGAACACTTCCTAGAAAATAAAACAGTCTGAATGAAAAATGAACTTGGAATCAGAATATATGTCTCAGAATCTCTGAACTGACTGGATTTAAGAAGATAAAACACATATGATATTTCAACCTATGATGAGTCATGGAAGGATTTATCTGTGACAAAGACAGCTAATATTGAGAAAGGAATCATTGACTCTGCAGCATCCTCAAAACAGAAAGCTGGTGCTGAGGGAAGCCCCAAGGAAAGTTAACTCTTTCTCAAATTTCCTTTCTGGATGCCTGTCAGTCCCCAGACACTGTGTCTGAATTTTGCCTCAACCACAAAGGAGATCATCATTAAACGAAGGTAGTTCTAATGTAAAGTTATACAGAGAGAGATACTAACTTCCATCTAAATTTTGGAAAATTTTCTAACTAGTTACTCAGAGTGACTGCAACTGAACTCAGAGCCCTAAATTACTCTTTAAAGCTAAAGTGGAAGGAAGCAAGGAGACCATTCTCGAAAACATTTTCTTCTCCTTTTCCTTCTCTTTTTGCTCTTCCTCCTCTTCTTACCCTCCTTCCTCCACTTCTTCCTCTTTCTCTGCTTACCCCATAAACAGTCCTCTAGCCTCACACTTATGGGCTTCATTATCAAAATACTTATTTAAAATTTGGAACTCAGTATTCGGGTTAGTCCAGGACTGTCTCTACCACTGAGTCTTTAACAGGAGCATCAATGTTTTCCTTAGGTAGAAATTGTTTTTGTTCTTTGTCTTTTTTTGCTTTTTGGAGGGCAATTGGGGTTAAGTAACTTGTGCAAGGTCACACAGCTAGGTTTTTGTTTTTGTTTTGTGTGTGTGTGTGTGTGTGTGTGTGTGTGTGTGTGTGTGTGTGGTAAGTGTCTGAGGCTGGATCTGAACTCAGGTCCTTCTGACTCCAGGGCCGGCACTCTACTCACTGTGCCACCTAGTCGCCCCATAGAAATTGTTTTTAGATTATTTCCTTCATCCTTTGAATTTAATCCTTTCACTCTTATTTTTCTTTTATGGAAATTTTTTTTCTGAACCTCTATTTTTCCTCAATACATTCTGTCATATTTTTAAAATTTTTGTATGTATATATTTTTTCTTTTTATGTAAGTTCTTTGAATTTAGGATTGAGTTTTATTTTTCATTTCTGCATACCCATTACCAAGCATTGAAACATGGTCTATGAAGGTATTAGTAAATGCTTATTGAGGGGTGGCTAGGTGGCACAGTGAACAGAGCACTGGTCCTGGAGTCAAGAGGACCTGAGTTCAAATTCAACCTTAGACACTTAACACTTATTAGGATGTGATCTTGGGGGGGCGGAGCCAAGATGGCCAAGTAGAAACAACATTTCCAATGTGCTCTGCCCCACACAAATTTCATAGAATGTGAAAGGAGACTCGGAACAACTTCTGGAGCCACAGCACCCACAGAACAGCACAGAGAAGCTAACCTCCTGCTGAGGACAGCCCAGCAGCCCTGCAGGGAGCTGCCAGCGCAGTGCTCTGAGAGCAGGCAGCACAGTGCTCTGGGAATCTACAGCGCAGTGTGCAGAGCTGAGCCCAGGTCCACAGTTTTAGCCCCAGGGTGGCCGGGCCTTCAGCTGGCTGGAGGGACCCCAGAACACCAGCAATTGTGGCGATTCCAGAATTATCAGCACATATATGCCTAGGACAAAGTGAGAGGTTAGTGCCCTATGGACTTTGGGACCAGTATTTGGGGAACACATGGCTTCCTCCCCTGGGGGCAAAAAGCTGCTGAAGAAACAGCTGCACAGAAGCCATTTTGCAGCATCAGTAGTGGCTCCAGCTCCTGGTCTGCAAACTGTAGGAAGATCCAGCAATCAGTCTGGGGGTTAATCGCTTTTGCTTTAAACTGCCTGGATCTGGATTGTGGTCTGGGGGGGGGAGTTTGGGGTGGGTATCCAACTTGCCAGAGTGGGTGGAGGCTTTACAGAGGCCACCCAACTGGCAGAAGTTGTGAAGACCCCACCTTTGGGCGGAAGCTCCCCTGTCTGGTGGCAGAGTCCTACTGTGGCAACAAGCCCAAAAATCAAGTAATTAAGTGGCAACATGCCTAGGCAAATGAAAAAAAATAAACAGAAAAGTTCAACATTGGACTCCTATTTTAGGGGCAAAGAGGCTCAAAGCATGGAGGAGGACTGTGAGGTCAGAACTCCTGCACCAAAAGCCCCAAATGAAAATAAAAACTGGCTACAGGCCATAGAGGACCTTAAGAAGCAGATAAGAGAAGTGGGGGGAAATTTGTGAAGAGAAATGAAAAAGATGCAAGGATGTGATCTTGGGCATGTCACAATCCCAATTACCCTGCCTTCCTACCTCCAAAAAGCAGAAAAAAAGAATGCTTATTAAATTTCATTCAGCTAGAATTATTTATGAGACAATAGAAGCATAGTTCATCTATACCATTTTAGTATTGTACCTATTCCTGAATTAACCAGACCTGGATGGGATATATCTTATGCATTCTTGGTTCCTAGTTATTTTGGGGCGACCACAATTTTTAAGAAAAAAATGGACCTTGATTTAGGATTTATGATAAATGTTTCTAAAAAAAAAAAACCAGTATCTATCAGTAAGTTTATACTTTAATTAACTAATTAATGAATACTTTAATGTCTTTCAACCTTTAATCTAGCATTTGCAATTTAATATGCTATAATTCATTTATATTATAGCCTTATTTAAATCTCAAAACAGTAAGGTATTTGTGAAACTCTGAAAACATTACAGCGACACTTATAATACCATTTTCCCAGTAACGAATCACCACTTAATTTGGCCACCACTGGTATGAAATCCAAATGACAGACTTGGGGTGGGGGGAAAAGCAAACCATCAAAAGCAGAGAAGGAAAAGCTTTTAGTTACTTAAGTAAAATCTTGGCCTAAAGGGAATTTTTACTTGTATGATTTTTCAGTTCCAATCATAGCTCTCAGGAATACATTAAAGTTTATTATAAATAATGATTTTGCTAAGTCTATTCTTGAACAGTTCCTCATGGGTATTTACTATAAAGGCTCTGCTGTCCTATGCATTTTATACGAGGTCTAGACAAGTCTGACCAAACTTGACTAGAAAATTGAATCAATTGCATGAACTGTCTGGACATATATATATATATATATATATATATATATATATATATATGTATGTATGTATGTATGTATGTATTTTATAACTTGGGTAAACATTAGGGATTGGGAAGCCATTGGCATGCAATAAACTGAATAAGTTTGTTTTTTTATTAATTTATTTGTTTACTTTTAGTTTACAAGATTCAATTCCATAGTTCCTTGAGTTTCAAATTTCCCTTCCCTCCCTCCCCCCACCCCCCACAATGGCATATAGTCCAGTATAGGATCTGCAAATACTTTCACATTAGATGTTAGTCAGGTTACGAAGGCATATTGTACTAGATGGAATGAAAAATGGTAAAGAGGAAATAAAACCAAACAATGAAAAGAAAAAGATCAAGTAGTTTGCTTCCATCAGGATTCAAACTCAGTTCTTTCTAGTTATTTCTCTGGATGTAGGCATCTCTCTCCTTCATGAGTCTTTTCGGGATTGACTTATATCACTGCATTGCTGAGTAGAGTCCAGTCTGTCACAGTTGGTCATCACACATATGTTGTGTCTGTGATTCTATACAAATTTCTCCTCATTCTACTCTTCTCACTCAGCATCAGTTTGTATAAGCCTCTCCAGGTAAATATGAAATCTGTCTCTTCCTTGTTTCTTATAGCACAATAGTATTCCATTACATGCATATACCACAACTTGTTTAGCCATTCCCTGATTGATGGGCACCCCTTTAATTTCCAATTCTTTGCAACCATGAAAAGAGCTGCTATAAATGTTTTTATACATATGGGTTTTCCTCCCACTTTTATGATCTCTTTGGGATATAACCCTAGAAGGGTTATTTCTGGGTCAAAGGGTATGAAATTATCTATAGCCCTTTGGGCATAATTCCAGATTGCTCTCCAGAATGGTTGCAAGTTCGGTTTTTAAATATACTCTAATTCATTTGATGGCAGAGAAGAAAGTGACTAAACAGGACATCAAGAGACCTACTTTCTCCTTCTGGATTTTCTATAAACTAGATGTCTTGCCTTAGGCAAATGGTTTAAGCTCACTGACACTGAGTTTACTAATTTATAATATGATATACTTCAACCAAAGTATGTTTAAAGTCCATTCCAGCTCTGCAACTAAATGTTGCAATTCCTGGTCCAAGTCATTTTCTATTATGGTGACATGTTTGAGCATTTAGAAGAGGTATCTTAACTCTGGCTTCAAAGATAATCTTTAATCCCTGGTAGCAAAAATTTACTCAATATTTCTCAGAGGAACCATTCATCTACTTAATTATTAAGATCATATCCTAAGTTAAAACTTTCTAATTATAAAGAACCTGTGAACCACATTCTCAGAGACAAAACAAGCCTGAGGCATACTGGAGCCACCATGTAGCCTACAAGCATTGTAACAGGAAATATTTTCAAATCTAAAGTCATTCTCTTAGGTTAGCGCTGGATGGGAGAGAGCTCTGGTTCTGGAGGACTTATGTAATTGCCATTTCAGTATAATTCTAATTTTTTAGCTATTATGAGCTTTCCAACTGTCCCTAGAAATGTTCCACCTTCTAAGCATTCAAAATATTTCCAGGTGGGTGCCAAAATGTTGTATGTTTTCTTTTTTCACCCTGGTATATTCTGTTCAAATTTATTTTCCTTCTTTTTTCCCCAAAACAAAAAAGCAGAAAATCATTCAAAAGCTAATTGATTATGCTACAAAGGCAGTAATCTAAGGCTTGGGAAGCATCAAAGGATGTAAAAAAGATATATAGGGCATTCTATTTTGTGAGCTTCCAGAAATTAGGAATATAGTTCGATTTTTATAAATGCTTACCAGAATAAAAACAGAAATAGCATGGTGAGATAAGTAACTACCCTTTCTTGCTCACTTGGCTTCAATCTTTTTTTTTTTTTTTTTGCTTTTTGGAGAGCAATTGGGGTTAAGTGACTTGCCTAAGGTCACACAGTTTTTTTGTGTTAAGGGGCTGAGGCCGGATTTGTACTCGGGTCCTCCTGACTCCAGGGCTGGTGCTCTTTTGACTATACCAGCTAGCTGCCTCTGGCTTCAATCTTAAAGAAGTTTTTTATTTAATTCTTGTGATGAAGAATTTTGCAGTGTATTTCAATGAAACATTTAGAGTCTCACTCTTAATTTTCTGAAATTTCATCCATTTAAATTGTCACAGCTTAAGAACTCTGCATTACAAGCATGTAATTTGAAAAATGCATGAAAATCAAAAGAGAGAAAATAACAGAACTACACGAATCAAATGGATTTTGAGAATTAAGAATCACAAGAAAGGGGGGCTCACTTTGAGAAGTGTTTTGTGATTTGACCAGATGAGACCCTGGGAAGCCGTTGTTGAGAGCCCCCCGGCTTTGAAAACCCAGATGTTGATGCTTCCCTCTCTGGTAACTGTGATTTGGTATTGATATAATGTTTGGACAGTTTGGAAGCCTGTCTTTGATCTGTAAGTTCTGTAACTCTGAAGTTCGGGGTGCTGACCTTTTCCCCCCTGAACTAGGTAATATATGTTTGTTTGATTAAAGTAAGCTTGTTAACTGATTTTGAGTTGCTTTCCTTTACAAAAGCAGATCTAAGAACCTGTGTTGGCAGTCACTCTGGGGATATTGGGGTGCTTGCTGCTACAAAATGGCGACGAGAGATGGGATCTGCTGAGTAAAACGAAAGTATGGGGGCTGGGATAATTGTTTGTTTCCCAGTTGTGGTAGCTGTGATTCTGTGGAGCCATGGAGGAGAGAAAGGCCTGCATGCTGACTTCACTGAGCTGAGAGCAGGAATAGTGAGCTGCCTGCATGGAGACCTGTGGAGAAGCCTGGAGCTGCTGCCTTCTGCTGGAGAAGAGGGAACCCAGGAGTTTGGAATTCAGCCACAGGACAAGATAAGGACTGTGGGGCAAAGCAGGGGCACTGAATGTGTTTCCTTGTTGCATCCCACAGTTTGGGACCCAGGGGGAGGATGGACTTGTGACTGGCGGGTGGGGTGAAGTGCCATGGACCCAAGGACCCCACTTTGGTTTTGTTGCCCAGCCCCCTCTCTGGACTTGAAAGCAGGGGCTGGAGCAGTGTTATGGGAAGGACACCCCCCTCCTCCCAAGAGAACTTTATGTGATAATACTTTGTATTTTGTGAATTGATGTGAAAATGCAGTGTACTTTGTTTAAGACCCAGTGGCCACTTTGGTAACTTTAGATGTACCTTGAAAATATGACTTAAGAGATGAATAGTGCTAATTGAAATGTAAATTGTCTATGCTATGGACATAGTAAGACTTTACTGAATAAGTGACTAATTGTACTTTGAGATATTGTTACAGATAACAGACTAATTGAGTTAATCAAGACTTTGCCCCACAAGTGGAAGACTTGTACTTTGAAAACTGATGTAACTGATTGAGTTAACTTAAGAGTGACTATTTTTTGATTTTACTGATAAGTGACTGAGGTAACATTTGCCCCATGAGTGGAAGACTTGGATTATTGTATTTTGAGATTATATTGTGATTTTCTTATGTACCTGGAAAATGTGACCTAAGAGATGTTTTAGTGCTAATTCAAATGTAAATTGTGTATGCTAAGGGCATGAAAGATCTTGGGGCCTAATGAATGGAAATGTAAATTTAAAGATCTTTCCCTGCCCCTAGCTTAAGTGCACCTGGAGCCAGTGGTGGGAGGCTTGTTTTTCAGAAAAGCCCACACCTTGATACTTTGTGATTGGGCAGTGGGTCCAGAAGGTTGTTACATTCTCTGAGCCAGGAGAAAGCTATATAAACCCTGAGAAGAGGCTTTGCTTTGGGGCAACACATGTGAAGTGTTTTGTGATTTGACCAGATGAGACTCTGTGAAGCCATTGTTGAGAGCCCCCCAACCCCCCGCTTTGAAAACCCAGATGTTAATGCTTCCCCCTCTGGTAACTGTGATTTGGTATTGATATGATGTTTGGACAGTTTGGAAGCCTGTCTTTGATCTGTAAGTTCTGTAACTCTGAAGTTCAGGGTGCTGACCTTTTTCCCCCTGAACTAGGTAATATATGTTTGTTTGATTAAAGTAAGCTTGTTAACTGGAAAAAAAAAAGAATCACAAAAAAGATACATTATATTGTAATGTCCTCTTAAATCTGGTATTACAACATTCTTCCCTTAAATATATCAAATAACCAAAATGGAAAACTTAAAAAATGTACTAATTATAAATTAAATATTCACTCAAGTTATAGATATTCGAAGCTCTCTCTATATATATCCTACTGCAAATGCATTAGAAATGTCCATTCTCCAAATTGATGTTAGAAATGGACATTTCTATTTTTGCATCAGAAAGGCAAATGCATGTCCATTACTACATTTTACATGATTATTGTTATCAGATCTACTTGGTGATGTTAAAAAGGAATAATTGGAATTTATTCTTCATATCAGTAATATTGTTATCTTTCAATTTCAAGCAGAACCCATTTCTCATTCCCCCCCCCCGCCTTGCTCCACCTCACCATCTGTTTCTCTCTTTTTTTACTGTGCTTGTTAGGGAGAACAATGAAAACAGTTTTACTTGGGAGAAACCTGGATTTTTAAAATATTATTTTATGTTTTTTTTTCCTTTCCCTACCAGAGTTTTTCATGTCAGAATTCCATCCAGTTTTTGGTTGCATTCCGAATGTGTTATTCTTAGAGATATTTTTCTTTGAGGAACTTTTGTATAGGGATTTAATGTTGGATTTTGTATTTTCATGAAATTTCATTCCTCCCATCAACAGTAAGACTAACAGATTCCCTCTGAAACTTGACAGAACTACAGATTGTTTACTTCACTATTAAAATGAATTTGATTTATTTCCAAGCAATGCAGAAATTTTTTCTTTAGCATTTCCACATAACCCTATTTCAAGAATGAATGAATAAGTACTCAAAATATTTAAAGCTATCGTGTCTTTATAATAAAATAAGAGAGGAGAAAAAGATCACATATGTAATATATACACATATACATATATACATATAATATGTATGTCTATATGCATACGCACATGTATATATACTTGAATATATGAATATAGGTATATAAACACATATGTAAAATATTCTATATACTTTTATCAGTTTTTTTCCTCTGGATATAGATAGTATCTTCATATGTTCTTTAGAGTTAAATTGAGTATTTACAATAGAAAAAATAAATTAATCACTCTAAGTTGTTCTTATAACAATATTACTGTTACTATATAAAATATCTTCTTGGTTCTTTTCATTTCTTTTGATTTTGCAAGTCTTTCCATGTTTTTTTCCTAAAATCATTTAGCTCATCATTTTTTATATCACAGTCCTATTCCATAACCATCTTATGCCATAACTTGGTCAGCATTCCCCAACTGGTAGACATCCCTCAGATTTCCAGTTCTTTGTGGCCACAAATAATAGGTTCTTTTACTTTTTCCTCTAATCATCTTCTTAAATAGACCAAGTAGTGGTATTGCTGTATCAAAGGGTATATGTAGTTTAATAATTCTTGGGCATAATTGCAGATTGCTCTCCAAAAGAGTTGGATCATTTTACAATTCTACAATTTTTCCATATCCTCTTCAACATTTATTACTTTTCCCTTCTATCATTCTAGCCAATTTGATTGGTGTAAAATGATATCTCAATGTTGTCTTAATTGGCATTTTTCTGATCAATAATGATTTAGAGCATTTTTATATGACTATAAATTGTTTTGATTTATTCATTGGAAAACTGCCTATTCATAGCCTTTGACCAATTGGGGAATGACTCATATTCATTAAATCTTAAGGAAGATGATAGTGCAAGATTATGAATGGTCATTTTCCACAGAAAATGTAAGAAAAAATGGAGGAAGATGAAAGTTTACAGAAAGAAGACGAGAATCCTAACTATGCCATCTACTCAAAGAAATATTTAAAGATAAAGTAGAAAAGCCAGATAAAAACATGGAAGGTAATGTGAAAGGTTTCTATCACCTATTCTCTTCCTCATCACCAGAAATATCTATATATAGATATCTGTGCAGATAAATAGATGGGTGTTAAATAGATGGAGGGAAAAGTTTATAGAATAGACTTGTAAATAGAAAGATAAGAATAATTTCCTTCAGTGGTATTTTCAGTTTAGAGTCACTAGAAATATATAACATTAGACAGACACTAATAGTTAAATCTGTTTAATAAGTTATCTAAAAACTCTATGATTCTTAATACTGTGTGTCATCTTTTCTAGTGCCCTGATAAATTTCTCTTCAGAAACAGAAGGAACCTATGTAGGAATGAATATAGGAATGAGATCCATTTGTTATTTTTATGCTATTAAAAAGAAATAAATATATCCTGGCAATTATACTGACCATAAGTCTTTCAAATAAGGCTGGTGGCAAAGTGAATAAAGGGCTGGGTCTTGAGTCAAGAAGACCTGAGTTCAAATCTTGGTTTGCCAGTTGTTAGCTCCGTTGACTCTGAACAATTTACTGTTTCCCTCAGTTTTCTCAGCTACTAGATGGGGATAATAACAACACCTACCTTATAGGGCTGTTGGGAAGATCAAATGAGATATTTGTAAAAAGCACTTAGCAATGTGCCTAGCACATAGTAAGCACTACATAAATGCGTGCTTCCTCTCTCACTCCCTGCTATACTTACATTTCCTGAGCAGCAGAAAGCAGGCACAAACTATTGCCAAAATTTGTAAGATTATAAATGAAGTTTATCCATCATATTAGTAGTACCTTTCAAGGTAAGTATCCTACTGGTCAAAACTTTGACAATATAGTCACCTGCATCCAATGATGAGGCATAATTTCCACATTATTCAAATGGGAAAAATTTAAAAAGTTATTTCTTTTAGAGAAATAACACTTTCTGTAATATATTGTGACTACTTTGTAATCCATTTCCCACTAGACAAAGTTGTAAAAGATAATGCATGTTTTAAATATGCTAATTTCTGCACTGAATAAAGGCATTAACAGGTGTTAGTATATAATTGGTGTCCACAGAGGAAAACATAGTTACAGCAATAAGAGGATTCTTAAAAATACAAGAATGTGCAAAGTGATAAGGCTTGCTTTAGTGAAACTAGTAACGACAATTAAAAAAGTGAAAACCAGTTGAGTCTGAAAGACTGTAGGGGATGGCAATTAGAATTAATTCAAACAGGGAGAAAAAACTTGGATTTGATTGGTAATATTTAACCCAAGAGTATTAGTTCATGGAAACAAAAATATGTAAACGTGAAGTTGGAGGAATATTATTTCATAGCTTAAGTGTAAAAATTAATGTACATCTTAAAATGGAGTTTCCAGGTTTTAATATAAAACTACAAATATGTACTGATCAGCATAGAGTATGTTGTGACTATTTTATCCCTCATCCTAGACACTATGTTTATTAAGGCTATTTTGTCAACTACATAGTACTTTTTCTAATTATTAAGCTTGGAATCAAGTAAAGCCCCCAAGCACTTTTCACACTTTTCATTTAGCCAGTTCATCCTCTATTTGTGAAATTGACTTTTTTAACCTAAGCATAAAACTTTATATTTATCTTTATATTGTTTACTCTCTTTGGTTTAACCAATCAGTCTTACCTTTGAGGCAAGATATACATCTCTATATGTACATAATTTTAAATATTTATACATTGAGACTGCAGAATTACATATATACGTATTATAGATATACTATGTTTATGTGTATGTATGTGTATATGTATATAGTATGTTTGTACATTTGTATATGTGTGCAGTGTGTATATTGTCATCAAAGGATTAACTATGACTTTCAATTTTGTATCAGATTTAATAATCTCTTCAATAACTTCTGATAGGGTTTCTATATTTTCTTCTTTATTATATCCTATAGAATAGAAATAGAATGACTTTCAGATCTTTAATCTTCAATAGAAACTGATTAAATTAAACTGGAGAGTTTTTAATGTTGGTCATTTTCCCTAGTATTTTGGCCATATCAGGCCAGTTTCTTATTAACTTCTACTATTCACAAAAAGATACAAATCATGGTACTCCTAACAAAGTATCCCTGTTCTCTGAGGAATTAAAAAAAAATATCTATTTGCCAAACATCTAAGCCAAAAACAGATAATATGAGTGAACAAAGACATAAAATTTAGCTGAGGGAAGGATTCTATACTTTAAAGGAAGGAAATTTTTTACTTCATATAGTTCTATAAATTTTTTTCAGCTGTGAAATCACAAAAAAAGTGTTTGATTTTCAATAAACCCTCTTAGTTCTCTTTCCAAACCTCCACACTTGCAATTCCAACTTACTATGGGGTACTTCCACATAGAGTTCCAAGATGTGACTCAAACTCATTTTTTTTTCCAAAATAGAAATTAGTATAGTTTTCTGTAAGTCAACCCCCTATTTCTAACTTCTATATTTTAATAAATGGTGGAACCATTTCCTCATGTGATATCTGCTCTTTTGCCCCCCACATCCACCTAGGTTTCAAGTTTTGGCAGTTTTACCTCGATAATAATATACAATTGCATTTTCTATTCCAACCTCACTGTTAACACTTTTATCAGCACTCATTAATACTCAATGAAATCGAATCCAACAAACATTTATTAAGTATCTACTTTGTATACTATATACAAGACAATATGTATAAAAAAAAATAAAAGTAAAATAATCCTGCCTTTAAGGAATTTGAATTCTGTTTGGGAAAAGAAGGTAGATACAATATTTAAAGAGCCACAAAATAAACATGTAAAAAGGCAGCTAGGTAGCATAGTGGGTAGAGCACTGTGCCATAAATCAGGAAAATCGAAGTTCAAACCTGATATCATGTACTTTCTAGGTGCATTATTTTGGGTAAATCACTAAACATTTATTAGCCTTAGTTTTCTCACCTGTAAAATGGGATAATAAGCAGTACTTCTCAGGGCTGTCATAAAATACAAATAAGGTAATATTTGTAAATATTTTTAATTTTGTATTGTGCCTGGTACATATTAGGCACTTAATGAATAGTTGTTTTCTTCCTTCTTTCCTGAATCAATATGGATATACATGATAAGGTAATGAGGGTGAAAAAAAGTAGTAGCAACTGATGTAATTAAGAAAAAAATGTTCCCTAATAGACCTTTGTAGATTATTATTGTAGCTTCATTACATGTGTCCTGGTCTCCAATTTTTCTCCCCTCTTTTATAAGTCTTATAACATGGTCAGATTAATCTTCCTTATCTATAAATATGGTCATATTCTTCCTTCAATTGTTCATGCCTCATGGCTCCTTTTTGACTATCAAATAACTCCAAGCTCAAGCTGATATTCAAAACACTCTGAAACATGTTTCTGTATCTTTCTAGCTTTACCTCATATACCTCTCCCTCGATGCTTGCACATGTCTTGTGCAGTTCTAACCATTGTAACCTACTACTCAAGAAATTAAAATATGACATTGCCTTCCGTCACTTGATGACCTTATCACATTCCATCATTCTGCAGAAGACTTTCCAATCAATATATCTAGCACTAATTGGCCTAAATTTCAGTCATGTATTTCCCACTGACTTTTGAATACTGCAAACTGGATGAATTTGCCAATGGGAAACTCAAAAAAACTAAAAATTTAATTCTTTAATTACTCCCAAAACTTATTGCTTTTCAGATGTCCCTATTTCTATCAAGTAGAGGATCATCTAATATTGCAAACTCAACATCTTAAACTCCTGATTCTCTCTCAATGAACATATCTAATCCATTGGCAAATTTTGCAATTTTTACCTCCATATTTTTCTTGAAAATGTCTTCTCTCAATTCAAGGTCCCACCATCAGAATTCAAGATTATGTTTTTACAAAGTAGTCCTCCTAGACTTAAGTATCTCCATATAGTTGACAATTGATTTTTCCAAAAGTATAATTTTGAACATGTAACTCTCCTACTCGATAAACTTCCTTATTGCTATTGAATCAAGTATCAGCTCCACTCTTCAGCTTTCAGAGACTTTCAAAAACTGGTCACAACCTACTTTTCCAATCTTATCATACATAGTTTTCTCTGTTCCACATTCAAATAGTCCACTCAAAGTAGTCTTCTTGTCATTCTTCATACACAATATGTCACCTCCTTCCAGTCTCTGTGTCCTATGCTAGAATGTACAAATGTATTCATATATGCTAGATCACCCATATTAAATTTTAAGTTTCAAGAAGGTAGGGTCCATGTACTGAGGTCATAACCATCCTAGAACCACAATCATAGCCATACCCATACCCATATGTACACAACATGAAATAATCATTAATGGAACTATATCCTTTTTTTTCTTTTTGGAGGGGAGAGGACAGGGCAATTGGGGTTAAGTGACTTGCCTAAGGTCACATGGCTAGTAAGTGACGCCAAACTTGAACTCAGGTCTTCCTGACTCCAGGGTCAGTGATCTATTCACTGATCTACTAGCCCTGCCCTCTGTCCCATTTGAACTATATTTTAAAATCAATAGTTCATTCCATAGTTACTCAGAGTATTGCTCACTTTTAAGTCATAATGAGTTCAGTAATTTATAAAATATTGACTCAACACTGGCCAAGGACAGAGATCCAGGGCAAAGTATCCCTATAATACTTCATCAAACCATTAATTAAAAAAAAACTGATTACTTTATACAAATTGATGTAACTATACTAAGAAATAGAACTATATTTTTATGTCTTGTCTGTGAGTATACCATGAAGGTCTTTTGAAATGGACTTATTAGATTAAAAGAAATTATGCCTATATTGTAGATGTTCCGTCATCTACTGGTTTAGTAAAATTTCCAAAGAAGAATGTAATTGAAAATTTAGCCCCATTGAATACACACATGAGTATAATGATTGCTACTTCTCTTCCTATATTTGAACAAGCTATGCATTTAATATTATGCTTTAAAGTTTTCCTGAGGAAGTTATATCAAAATAACTGGACTATGGATTACAGAATTCATTTTTACACCTGATCAACTCTCCTCTCCCTTTTACAGGGAAAATTGGATTGAGATAAAGAGATTTGTAATTGCTGTCACTTAGGTCTTTCTTTCAAAACATCTTGCAATCTTATGGAATTGAGACCAAAAGCTGAGAATGAATTAGGCATTAGTAGGTATATATAATTTGAAACTTAAATAAAATCATATAATCAATATAATATTTATTTTAGACATATACCATATAATATATTAAATATATATAGATTTCAGACAAAGAAATTTTTGACATATTTTGCCCTTACTGTAAATAACTATCATACCCAAAAGAAAACTGTCCAAAAGAAAAACATAAGAAAGGCTATCAACATCTTTGTCAGCAAGCCTCTTGAACAAATCTGAATTCCAATGAATGATTTCTACATTTAAACTAAGACATAATTTATTTTAGTTTTGGGTTGTACCTGTCACTTCTTAATATTCTAGAATGTATGACATAATGATTTCATGAAAGGAGCTGCATCAGTCAATATTTTTGCCATCAACTAGTTATTGACAACAAAATTATGTGTCATAATTTAATTAAAACAATCTGGTAGGGAGTAGAAACAGCACTTCCACAGTGCTCCATCCCACACCAGTTCAAAATTATGTAAAAGAGGAATCTGAACAACCTCTGGAGCTCCAAAACCCACAAAAGGACACAGAGAAGCTAACCTCCCACTGAGGACAGCCCAGCAGCCCTGCACGAAGCTGCCAGCACAGAGCTCTGGGAGCTGAGCCCAGGCCCTGTGAGTTGGAGGTTTTAGCCCCAGGGTGGCCAGACCAGCAGCAGGCTGGAGGGACCAAAGAACGGAAGCAAAAATAAAATTGAAATTTATAAATACTGCATCATTGCCATTAAACTGTCTGAAATTATCTTGTAGAATGGTGTTCTACATTAGGAAAATAAAACATACTATTTTAATTTAAAAAAAAAAGACTGTGGAGCCTATAAATTATAAATCAGTAGAAGGAGTTTATGTCTATTCACAAAAAGAATCAAGTCATAAAGTCATCATATCTTCATTGAGAACATGTCATGCTTAACAAAGCACATTTCCACTTAAAAATAATTTCATTTTACATTTAAAAATAAAAATAATTTATTTTCTCTACCTCCCATCTACTTTTCCATCTTGGAAGGAGCACAAAAAATTTATGGGAACAAAAATAATCCAAATATATTACACATATAAATAATCAAGGAAAACAAATAGCCACATTGGCTACATCCAAAATGCGTGTCATTCTTCATTTTGAATCAATTTCCAGGAAAAAAATTGTAGATTATTCAACAGTTAACCCAGGAATAACTTAGCCATTGAAAAAGCATCTTCAATAACTATTGTCATTGAGATCTCCTAAAGTTCTAATACTGGTCAAAATTTCCATTATGGTTCACTAGGCAAACATATAGGAACCTCTCTGTCTTCTTATTTTTACTTTGCTTACAGGGGATTAGAAAATACATCAGCACTCAAAGTCCTTAGTACCCTGAATCAAATAAAACTCTAGGAATACTTCAAAACCTAGACTAAGCTACCTATGGGGCTGGCAGTGGGTGTAGTGAGAGGGTTAGGATATTGCTTCTACCACACTTACTATTTTATGTGAGAAGGTGGTCTAATTTGTACCAGACTGTTTTTCAGTTTTCCTGTAGTCTTTTAATAGGGAAGCCTTGCCCCAGTATCTAGAGTCTTTGGTTTTATTCAACACTAGGCCACTAGATGAATTTGATTTTGTATATTTAAATTATTTTACTAATTACCCTCTCTATTTTAAATCTGTACCAACTGTTCTGGAAGTTACTCCTTCATACCCTCCTTTGATATTTGGTGTTTTAAGATACTTATACCTTCTTTTCCGCACTTCCACATCTCCTATTCTTTTTTTTTAAGTTAATTTATTTTTTAGTTTTCAACATTCACTGCCTTAAGTTTTAAATTCCCCCCCTCTCCAAGACAGCATGCAATCTGATAAAAATCTTCACATATACCTTCCTATTAAATATATTTTCACATTACTCATATGGTATAGAAGAATTAGAATGAATGGGAGGAACCATGAGAGAAAACAAAACAGGACAAAAAATAGTATGCTTCTGTCTACATTCAGACTCCACAGTTCTTTCTCTAGATGTGAGTAGTATTTTCCAACGAGAGTCCTTTGGAATTGTTGAAGGACTTTGCAATGCTGAGAAGGGCTAAGTCTATCAAAGTCAATCATAATAAACTGTGGCTGTTACTGTATACAATATTCTTCTGTTTCTGCTCACTTCACTCAGCATCAGTTCATATAAGCCTTTCTGGGTTTTTCTGAAGTCTGCTTGCTAATCATTTCTTACAGCACAATAGCATTCCATTACATTCATATACCACAACTTGTCCAGCCATTCCCCCATTGATGCATTGATGGACATTCCTTCAATTTCCTGTTTTTAGCCACCACAAAAAGACCTGTTATAAATATTTTGTACATATAGGTCTTTTCCCATTTTTATGATCTCTCTGGGATGAAGCCCTAGAGGTCCATCTCCCATTTTCATTATTTTCCATGAGATTCTTGACCTTTGGTTCCTCCCAATAAATTCTGTTATTATTTTTTTCTAGATCTATAGTATACTTCTTTGGCACTTTGGTTGGTATGGCATTGTATTTTATGGAAATTTTGATGATATATGTTGATTTGACATCTACAAAGGAATGAAACTAATGTTTCAAATAATTTTAGTTGACAAACTAGGATTCTCTAAATGAATCATCATATCATTTTCAAAAAAGCAATAACTTTGCTTTGTTGTTTTTCACTCATTTCAGTTGTGTCTGACTCTTTGTAACCTCATTTGGAGTTTTTTTGGCAAAAATAGTGGAGTAGTTTCCCATTTTCTTCTCCAGTTCAATTTGAATATGAAGTAACTGAGACAAACATGGTTAAGTTACTTGAACAGAGGTACACATCTAGTAATTGTCTGAAGCTGGGTTTGAACTTGGGTCTTCCTGATTCTAAGCCTGGAACTTTATGTACTCTACCACCATAACTTTGCTTACTCATTCTCTAAACTTACTCCATGAATTTATTTTTCTACTCCTGGGAAACTGCCCTACTTAGCTATATGGGATCCTTCTCATCACTGAAATTACTATACTTCTGGATAAATTTAGTAGCTAATGTGTGGACTCTGTTATGAACTGTAATTTCCTAGGTAGAAGTATACCACTGTCCATAAACTTTGTTCAATAAATTCCATCTATTCTCAAACAAACTGAGTTTTTGCTATTCTTAATCTATAGCATTCCATTTCCTATCTCTGTGTCTTTTTCTTTTTTCCTTTTTGGAAGGGGAAGGCAGGGCAATTGGGGTTAAGTGACTTGCCTGAGTTCACATGGCTGGTTTTGTGTTAAGTGTCTGAGGTCAGATTTGAACTCAGTTCCTCCTGACTCCAAGGCCAGTGTGCCACCTCGCTGCCCTCATAGCTGTGTCTTTGACCTGGCTGTCTTCCATGTTTAAAATGTATTTGATTCTTACCTCCAATTACTGAATTCTTATTTCTTTCAAAATTCTCTTAAATGACAGCAATTCCTCTGAAATGAAGCCTTTCCTGATTCAAGCTAAAGGTTGTTCTGTGTGAGTGTGTATACATGTTATATAATATATTCACATACAGTAAAACATATATATGTGTGTACATGGGTATACAAATGTGTATCAAAGTACATATAGTCCCACAAATACATAAACTCATTGTGAGCAGGGACTTTTTTTTTTATCTTCCATTTTCATTGACTAAAACAGTGTCTTATCACATAGTAGGTGCTATACTTCATGATTGTTGATTGACTGATGGATTGATTGACTATATATATATATATATATATATATATATATATATATATATATACATATATATATAGTTAAATTGATCTAGTTAAGCTATTTTACATAGTTAATCTAGACCTGCTCAGCAGGTCAGGTCTCATTCTAGTCTAGGTTTTGGTCTAGCATATAAAAGGTACCAATGATAGATATTCACTCTAGTCATCATTAAAACCTTTCTTTTTTTGCACCAAATTGTAAATTCATTTTAATTTAAATTCCTCTGAAGATACATCTCAGAATCCAGGCAGTGACCCAATAGAGAAATGACTTCCTTTATATACAGTTACCCACCAAGAGTTAGTTAATAAGGAAATTTGCTTTCAAGTGATTTGCAATGACAGTCATGCTAGTAAGACTATATAAACTCACAACTGACCTGGGAAGTTCAGTAGAATTTCAAACAAAGGTTTTTGTTTTTGTTTGTTTTGTTTTGTTTTATTTTATAGATGATTAAACAATCAGATAGAAAGGGCAGGAAAACAGATATTCCAATTTGTAAGAAGAACTGGTTACTTGATTCTGAAGTAGAGAAGAAATTAAATTAAAGACCTAGAGACCAAAAGCTCTTAAGTGAGTCTGTTATTCAATCAGCAAACCTTGATTAAGTACATATTAGATTCCAAACACTATACTAAGCCCTGGGGATATAAGGAAAGCTAAAAGACAGTCCCTGTGCTCAAGGAGCTCATAATTTATTGAGGAAATAGTATGCAAATAACTATTTACAAACAAGTTATATATGGGATAAATTGCAAATAATAGAAAGAAGTCACTAGAATTAGCAAGGATTTGGAAGGGTTTTCTGTAGATGATGGGGTTTTAGACGGAATCTGAAGAAAGCCAGGGAATGCAGGAGATAGAAATGAGGAGAAAGAACATTCCATGCATGGGAGAAATCTAATGAAAATGACAAGAGTAGGGAGGTGTAGTGTCTTGTTTGAGCAACAAGAAGGAGCCAACTGTGACTATATCCCACAGGACATATGTAAGAATACTGAAAGGGGTGTGTGAGTGAGTGATTGAGTGACTTTGTGTGTTTGGGTGTGGGGGGGAGCAAATTATGAAGGACTTTGAATACTAAAAAGAAATATAATGAAGAAGGACAAAATGTTTATAGAAAAGACTAAGAACCAGCTCCGAAAAATGTCTGATATTTCAATTCACTTTTGATCCTAAAACAAAGAGATCCTAATTTGAGAAATAAAAGGGATTTTTAAAGGTCCCCTAGTCCAGTTTTCTCATTTTAAAGATGATGAAACTCACACTAAATGGACAGAAGTGACTTGCCTAAGGTGCAATGCCAGAACTAGGATGTGAAAGCTAGTGGTCTTCTCCCTATACTATTCTGTCTTTGCTCATCTTTGCTTGTTGAAATACTTTTGTTCCTTCAGAACCTAATTCTGGTCTCACCTCCATTAATTATTTTTAGATTTCACTTCCTCTCTCAAATTAAAAATAATTTACTCTTTCTTGAAGCTCTAATGGCGATTTGTATGAATTATTCTTTCACCTTTTCTAGCTTTTATATATGTTTTGTTTTACTCAATAGGTTGTAAATTCCTCAAGGAGACTTTTGTTTATCATTCTTGAGGGTCAATGATATCAACAGGGTGATGTCTTTACTTGTAAGTGAATTGGATTTGTGAGACAGGACTGTGGAAAGTCATTAGTCTCACTCTCTCCACCAAAGTCTTCTGAGTCCAGTGGCAAGACATAGGTCTAGGCAAGGTAATAGCCCAATAATGCAGTGGGAGACCTGGCATTTTTAAGCTAAAGTGTCTCTCAAGTCTGAAGCAAAGCCCATTTAGTAATTAAAGGCTAGGTAAGAACTGAGGGAAAATATGATCTAGCTTGCCTTCACAAACGAATCAGTCTGGAAGGGGCAGACCCTCAGAGTTTCTGGCCAAAAAGAAACAATTACTATTTACACTTAATTCTGAACCATTAAAACTCAAATAATGAGCAAGTGAGGCTTGAGCTAGGACCTATTATTGGCCAACCACAGAAAGCCAGAGTGATTTGGGTATAAAGGCATAGTCAAGTAGCTAAATTTGAATCACAATGGATTTTAACAAAGTCTACTTTTTCTGAGCTATGTTTCAAGAAATCATATATGAAAAGAACATGAGGCAAAAAAGTTAACTGTCCTAGTTTTTCAGGAAAACAAAATAGGATAGGGAAGAAAAACAAGATCTGTCCCTCAAACCCCAAGATACCTTGCAAAATATAGGATGTCATTTTTATTTGGAGGGCAATTGGGGTTAAATAACTTGCCCAAGGTCACACATCTAGGTTTTTGTTTGTGTGTGTGTGTTAAGTGCCTGAGGCCAGATCCAAACTGAGGTCCTCCAGACTAAGGGGCAGGCGCTCTACTCAATGCACCACCCAGCTGCCCCAAGATATCAAAATTTATAGTCCTTTGGACATAGCACTCAAATTTAAGGACATGACTCCCCATATGGATAAAGGGAGAAGAGGAGGAGGAAAAGGAAGCATAGGACAAGACATTGAGGAGAAGGGCTATATCTGAGATGTAACAGAGTGAAAGGTAATTTTATAAGCACATCCATTTTGGTAGATGTATCAATAGGTCAGGAGGTAGTAACTTCTAGTCAATCAAAAAAATTATTGAGTGCCTACTATGTGTCAGTCACTGTGCTAAATTTTGAGGATATACAAGAGGCAAAAGGAAGTTCTTGTCTTCAAGGAACTCACAATCTAATAGAGGAGAAAAGAAACAAACAAATCTATACAAACAAGCTAAATATAATATGAATATGATTTAAACCAAACAGGAAAGGAACTCAAAATTAGAAAGCTTGGAAAAGGCTTTCAGTAGAAGATGGGATTTTAGTTGGGACTTAAAAGAAAGTTTAGATTGTCAATAGACTGAGAAGAGAAGAGAGAACCTTCCAGGCATAGGAGAAAACCAACAACAATAGCAGAGAAAGCACATGGAATTGAGAGATGGAAAACTTCGTTTTAACCATGGAGCAGCAAGGAGACCAGTATCACAGGACTGAAGAAGACTTGGAGTTATAAGATGATTGAAAATGTAGGAGGGAGATAGGTTATAAAGGACTTTGAATGGCAAACAAAGCATTTTGTATTTTTTCTTGGTGGTTTTTTTGAGTAGAGAAGTGATATGGTTGGATTTGAACTTTAGGAAAATACTTTACATGGAATGGAATGGAGAATAGATTGAAATGGAAGGGGACATGAGATAGGTGGCACTATTGCAATAGTCAAGGCCTGAGGTGAAAGGGTTTGTACCAGAGAGGTGGCAGTGTCAGGAGAGAGAAGGGGGTTTATTTGAGAGATAGCACACAGGTAAAACTGACAGGCCTTGAAAACAGATTGGATATAGTCAGTGAGAGATAATGAGGGGATGAGGATGACATCTAGGTTATGTGTCTGGGAAATCAAGAGAATGGTATTGATGGAATCCTTATTAGCTTTATTAAGCTGCCCCCAGCCTCAATATTCTACCTTCATTAAGGGCCCAGCCCCACTGAACAGCAGATCTATTGTACCTACCTACTGCCCCCCCTCAATATCCTAACCTCTTCACTCTTCATATATGCCTCACTACTCACTGGAACAGGTGTGTCCCTGAAATCTTAGTTCCCAAAGGCCATGTGATGGGAACATAGCTACTGCCTCTACATGGTCACTGCCCCCAGACCCATTCCCACAGAATGTTTAATCCCCCCTTCTGTTTAATCACAATCACATCTTTCATCTAGCCCAAGAGAGGACCAAAATACCCAACTATCTATTTTAACCAGCTAGGACCACAATAGCTAGCCAGTTGGATGGCAGAATGACTAGAGTATTTAACCACAGAACCATAGATGGGACCCCTCCTCCATTACCTAATCCCTTAACAAACTCCTACTACCATTTTAATATTAAGGATATTCCTCTACTCTATGTAAATTTATGTAATTGCATCTTTATCCTGTAAAAATCTCTCTTGCTCTCTCTAAAATTGCTGGTTCCTCATGCAACTTAGCCTGCTTCCTTAGAGGCATCAATCTCAATAAATGCTTATACTTGGATTAGAAGTGGTCTGACTCAGAATTCTTTGTGATGCTTCCACCACAGCACATCATGAAACTGCAACAGTTTTTGTCACCCCTGGGTTTAAACCCCAACAGGATTGTCCTTGAAAGTAAAAGAGAAGGTAAGAGGAAAGAAATTTGGGGAAAAGAGTGAGTTCAGTTTTGAGGTTGAGATGTCTACTACATACTAAGTATTAGATTTGTGAAAGGCAGTTGGAGATTAAAGGATTAGAGGTAAGGAAAGAGATTAGGGAAGGATAGGTACTCTTGAGAATCTTCACTGTATAGTTGTAATTAAATCCCTCAGTGATAATGGAATAACCAAATAAAGTTATATGGAGGAAAAAAGATGAGGCCCAAGGACAGAACCCTGTGGAACCACTAGAGTTAGAAGATGATTTAGATGAGGATATAACAAAGGAGATTAAGAAAAAGCCCTATAGATAAGAGGAGTAGGAAAGAGGGATTAACAGAGATTGTTAAGAAGAGAGTGATCAAGAAGCTAAATGGTTGCAGGGTTCACAAAGAATGGGATTTTGAAAAAAAATATTTGGCCAATAAGAAATCATTATTAAATTTTAAAAGATGAGCTTTAGTAGAATGATGATGTTGGAAGTTGGATAGTAAGTAGCTAAAAAGAGGGTAAGAGGAGGGAAGAGGCGGAACCTATTGCAGATGGATTTTTTTAAGGAGCTGAGCCACAAAGGACTGAAGAGGTATGGGATGAGGTAACCAGAACAGAAGGACCAAATGAGTGAGTGAGAGAGAGAGAGAGAGAGAGAGAGAGAGAGAGAGAGAGAGAGGGATATATAAGTGTTTATAAGTGTTTATAAGAAGTAGGTAAGGAGCCACTAGACAGGGAGAGAGTGAAAGTAAGTAATAAAGTGGTCATGATAGAGAGGACAGTCTGAGTATATGGGACTGGCTAAGATTGCTTAAGGAGGCAGAGAGATTTGTGAAATAAGGGTGAGAGGAGATAGTGGTATCAAGTGCATGAATGATGGAAATAAAGCAGAAAGAAGAGGGGGTTTGTAGCAAATGGCCTGTTATTTGCTTATTTTCAAATTTTTATATATTATGAAGGAAGGTTCTTAGCTAAGAGTGTGAGGAGATAAGGAGCCGTTTGAGGAAGGATGAAAGGGTTAGGGACAGCCACGATCCTCAGATCCTTACAGCAACATTCTCTCTTACTCTGAAGGGAGCACAAACTAGCAATTTGTATCAGTAGTTCTAAGATATAAAAAGCTAGAGACAGACTGTGGATGAAAGTAGGTAGTCTAAGGTATATGGAGTGTTCTTTACTATACACAATCCACCCTATTCCTATAGTTATCTCCTTTTCCCTCTATATCCAAACCAAATCTTATAGGTAGATTTTTGTTACTGAACATCTGCATGCATGTATTTATACTTTCCTCTAGTCATACTTGCCAGAAGCCATTCTTCCACTAAGATACCAGGCAGCATGCAACATTTGACAATAATACAATGAGGAGTGCAGCAAATTTGAAACCTTGGGGTGAATACTCAAGGGTACATATTTGGATATGGGTTGTACTGCATGCTGATTCTGACATACCTTACTAAATAAACTCAAAAGGGACCTGTAGATGCAAACATACTGTAAATGAGTCAGGCACAATAACATGATTTTTCTCCCTTTTCATTTTGTTTACTCAAAAGAACAATGTTCTTCTGTCCAGCAGAGAAAAAAATTTAATTGAATCTATAATTATATGCTGCTTCCAAGTAGAAAACAAGGAATCTCTGATGGAAATTCATAATGCCATAATAATAATTTTCACTGTATTATAGCAGTGGCACATGTACCAGCTATAGATAAATAACAATGTGACACAACCAGCAGAGAAACATTTATATGATATTTAAGAAATCTATTTTTCTTCTTAAAGGCATCACTCTCATAAGGATAAAGCTGCAAGGCACTGACTTCTTACTCTCTCAGTTTCTTCTTCTTTCATATGTATGTTAAAAGTTATCAATGCTTCATAAAAGAAATATCTGTTAGAGTGAAGAATAAAAGTTTCTCTTGAGACTACAAACAACCTCTGGGGTATAAATAGGCAGAGGGGAGTGGGCCCAAGTTGACTTTGATAGGATGATATAGAGAAATGAAGGTGTTTAAGAAAAAGGATTTTAATTGTAGAAGAGAAAAGGAGGAAGCAGAATAGGGTAAATTACATCACATGAAGAGGCATGAAAGACCTATTACAATAGAAGGAAAGAATGGGAGTGGTGGTGAGCAGTGTTTCAATCTTACCCTCACTGGATTTGGCTTAAAGAGAAAATAACACATTCAGTTGGGTACAGAAATTTATCTTACCCTATTGGAAAGTAGAAGGGAGGGAAAAGAGGAAAGAAAAGGGAAAGGGAAGGCTGGTAGAAGGGAGAGTAGATTGAGGGATGCAATGGATAGAAACAAAACACTGGTGAGGAAATACAAGGTGAACGGTGAGAGAAAAGTATAAATGGAGGTAAAATAGGATGGAGAGAAATACACAGTTAGTAGTCATAACTGTGAATGTGAATGGGATGAACTTTTCCATAAAACAGAAGTGATAGTAGATTAAAAAACATAATCTTACAATATTTTGGTTACAAGAAACACATTTGAAGCAGAGAGATATGAATAGAGTAAAGAAAAAAGGCTGGAGCAAATTATATTATGCTTCAGTTGAAGCAAAAAAGCAGGAGTACCAATCCTGATCTCAGAAAAAAAAAGAAAAAAATAGATTGAATTAAAAGAGATAAGGAAGGAAACTGCATCTTGTTTGAAGGAACCATAGACAATGAACACTTATCAATACTAAACATAAATGCACCAAATGGCATGGTATTCAGATTTTTAGAGGAGAAATTGTGAGTTACAAAAAGAAATGGATAGCAAAATTAAACTAGTGGGGGACCTTAACCTCCTCATCTCAGAACTAGATAAATTTAACTACAAAATAAAAAAGAAAGAAGTTAAAGGGAGTTGTAAAGAATTTTTAAAATGTTAGATATGGACATAGGGGGTGGAGCCAAGATGGTGGCATAGAAGCAGGAAAAGTCCATGAGCTCTGCCCATAAACACCTGAAATACCAGTAAAATATGACTAAACAAATTTTAGAGCTACAGAACCCACAAAGTGATAGAGAGAAACACATCTCCCACTGAAGGCAGCCAGGCAGGCTGACAGTAAGGACCTATCACAGTGTGCTGGGAGTTGAGCCCAGCCCCACATAAGCCTTCAGTTTTAACCCCAGGGTGGCCCTGACCAGCAGCAGCTGGAGCGAAATTTGGGAGAGTGGGTCACAAGCAGCTGTGGAAGTTTCCAGAAATATCAACCCATAAATGCCAAAGACAAAGTAAAAAGTCAGTGGAGAACTCTGTTGGAACTGTGGGGCTGGGGGGAGGAGCATGGTCTAGCTTCTGCCCCTGGAGCAAGAAGTGGTTGAGGCACAGCAGCTGTGCAGCTTCCTTCACATGGCTGCTTCAGAGCTCCTGGCCTGCAGATCTTAGGGAGACAAAGCAACCATTCAGAAGGTAATAGCTCTTGATTTAGCCTGCCTGGATTTGGATCACTGTCTAAGGTAGTGGTGCAGAGGTGTGTGACCAGTGAGCCAGAGCTTGTAGGGGCAGTAGAGAGGGCACCCTACAAAAACCCCAGGGATTTGGGACAAAGCTCTCCTCTCTGGAAGGAAAGTTCTACTATGGCAAAGAGCTCAAAAGTGACAACATGAGCAGGCAAAGGAAATAAAACTTTATATGCCTTTTTGGGGACAAAAAAGATCAAAGCATGAAATGGGAGGAAAACAATGAAGTCCTGCACTAAACTCCTGCACTAAAAGCTTCCAAAAAAAATATGAATTGGTTACAGGCCATGGATGAGCTCAAGAAGGATACTGAAAATCAAGTAAGAGAAGTGCAGGAAACAGTGTGAAGAGAAATGAGAATGATACAAGAAAATCAGGAAAAGAGAGTCAACAATCTGACTGAAGAAAATAACACCTTAAAAAGTATATTAACTCAAATAGCAAAAGAGGCCCAAAAAGCCAAGGAGGAGAAGACTGACTTTAAAACCTAGAAGTCATCCTTCAAGAAATTCTCAAGAAAAATTGCCCCAATATTTTAGAACCAGAGGGCAAAATAGAAATTGAAAGAATTCACTATCACCTCTGGAAAAAGATCCCAAAAAGAAAACTCCTAGGAATATTACAGCCAGGTTCCAGAGTTCCCAGTTCAAGGAGAAAATATTACAAGCAGCTAAGAAGAAACAATTTGAATACTGTGGAAACACAATCAGGATAACAAAAGATCTAGCAGTTTCTACATTAAGGGATCGAAGGGCTTGGAATATGATATTCCGGAGGTCAAAGGAGCTAGGATTTGAACCAAGAATCAGCAACGCAGCCAAACTGAGCATAATGTTTCAGGTGAAAATGTGATCATTCAATGAAATAGAGGTGAGAGAGGAATATAATGAGAGGGAAGAGGGAGAGAGAAAATAAGGTAAATTATTTCTTATAAAAGAAGCAAGGGAAAACTGTTACAATGGAGGGGAAGAACAGGAAGGCAAAAGGGAATGGGTCAACCTTACTCTCATTGAATTTGGCTTAGGAAGGGAATGGCATACACACTAAATTGGGTACCTTACCCTAGAGAAAAGTAGGGGGGAAGGGGATAAGAGGGCGAATGACAGAAGGTGGGGCAGATTCAGGGGGTAATTAAATGTAAACACTTTTGAAACGGGGCAGGGTCAAAATAGAAAATAGAACAAGTCGGGAGGTGCGATAGGATGGAGTGAAATATAGACAGTCTTTAACAATATATCCACTATGGAAAATTTTGTGTACCTACATATGTACAACATATATTGACTTTCTTGTCTTCCCAGTAAGTCTGGGTGACAAGGGAAGAAGCAAAAGAATTCAAAGTTTTAAAATCAAATGTTTAAAAAAATTATTATTAATGCTACTTTTTTACATGCAACTGGGAAATAAGATATAAAGGCACTGGGGTATGGAGATCCATCTTGCCCTACTGGAAAGTTGGAGGGGAGATGGGGGAGGATATAGGAAAGATCAAATTGGGGGAAGAAGTATTCAGTGGGATCACTGTTTTGAGGTGGTGGGTAGGGCAAAGATGGGGAGAAAATTTGCAACTCAAAATCTTGTGGAAATGAATATTGCAAATTAAAAATAAATATAAAATGTAATTTAAATGAAAAGCAAAACAAAACACACACAAAATAAAACAAAAGTGAATAAAGTATGCTTTAATCTCAAAAAAATATTAGATATGATAGAGCTTTGAAGAAAATTGATTGTGGATAGAAAGAAATATACCTTTGTCTCAGTGGTACATGGCACCTATAGAAAAACTGTTCATGTATTATTGCATAAAAACCTCAATATCAAATGCAGAAAGGCAGAAATATTAAATGCATCCTGATCATAATGTTATAAAATTATGTCTAATAAAGGGCTATGGAACGATAGGCGAAAAAAATATCTTGGAATTAAATAATCTAATCCTAAAGAATGATTGGTTCAAACAACAAATCATAGAAACTATCAATAATTTCATCAAAGAGAATAACAATAATGAGACAGCAAACCAAAACTTATGAGATGCAGCCAAAGCAGTTTTTACTAGAAATTTTATATCTCTAGATGCTTAAATGAAGATAATAAAGAAAAAGGAGATCAAGGAATTGGGCATGCAACTAAAAGAGCTAGAAAAAAAGAGACTATAACCTTTGCAGATATTTATAAATGTTTTCAAATCTCTGTTGTAGCATTTAAATTTAGTTTAAATTAACCCACCCACATTAGTCCACATGTAAATTAGTCTACCCACATTTACTAAAAGGGTCACCCTTCCTCCTAACTATAAGCTGAGTTACACCTATTCTTTCCCAAATAATTTGGTTATAACAAATATCTATCTGCAGGAAATAGATTCACAACTCCCTTATAGCCACTATGTACTTCCATTGATTAGAGAGGAGGAAAAAGGAAACTGAAATAAAAGAAAAAAATCATGGATAAATTCATTTTCTGTGATGTGTGGTATTTAGTTGTCCTATTGTTTTGTCAGCAACTCTTTATAGATTGGGTAAGTGAGGAGTTCAGTGCAATATTTACCCAATATAAAGAAAGGTCATGCTCCTTATGCTCAAGCATATACTTTTAAGCCCCTTCAAAGTATGGGTCCTGTTATTTGTATTTTCTGTATATTGCCCCCAAATTTACAAAATACAATAAACATATCCTTTCCTCCAACTGAGACAGAATTGAGGAACAGAGCAAATAACTTAGAAATACAAACATGAAGATCACTGAAGTGACCAGTGGGAGAGTAGGGTTGTCCTTTGAAGGGCCACACTGTGTGGTTTCCCATTTCTGATGTCACAGGAAGTGAAACTTGGACTTGGCCAGGGATTTGAATAAAGAAGTCTTGATCCATAACAGTATAGTATATATTTGGGAACTATACTCTCAGTGCTTACTCCCAATTTCTCCCAAGTTTTTTATCTGCCCTTGGGGATTAAGTATTGGGGGTGTGTTTCCTTCCAGGAATTACTCGCTGATAATGGTTAGTCAACTGAACTGAATTAGCTTTTAGAAAAGTGTATTTCATAGTGTTTGTAAGACAGGTTGTTACAAATTGTGACCCTGAAAGTTTGTGACACATTCTTCTACCACTCCAAACAGAGTTCAGGTGAAAACGAATTCCAGTTTAGGAACTTAATCTCTTAAAGTGCTAACTCTTATTCTTGAGTGCTATACATCTTTTTCTCCAGGTTGTAGAGCATTCAGGAATCTTCTCTTAGACATGGTGCAGCTTTCTGCATAGATTCAATGAGGCTTTTAAACTGATTCCCCTCAGTATGGCTGGTTGTCCTCATTCCTCATGCAGATAGTACTAGGGATTACTGTTATTCTAGGTATACTTCTATAACACCGATGAAGAGTCCAAATCCTCCAGACTTCCAAAGTTTAAAAAATCAACCTTTATCATGTGAAGGGTGAGAGAGGAAAAAAGAAGGAAGACAGAGGCTCTCTACTCCTTGTTTCAATTAATTCCATATCAGGAGCTTGACTGGATTGTTCCATTCAAATGTTAAAATTATTTGGGTTCAAACATACTCAGTAATTTATATTGACTAATTTATTCAATAATTTGTACTAAACCCACTTGGCATGACCAGGTTTTTATTTGTTTGTTTGTTTTTCTGCTATGACTAGGCTTAGGATGCTCTCTTTATTGGTGAAAGAAGTACCTACAGATGAAATCAATGATCCTTAAAGTATTAAAAAAAATTCAGGACTGGAAAATAACCTTGAAAATATTTTAATCAAGAAAACCTAATAGAGTCCTTTATATCTTGATTTTATTTTTTTAAGTGCAGAAACTACATTTCTTATAAGTTAAATGAGTTGTCCAAAGTCAAACAGCTAATCAGAGTCAAGAACAGAACTAATGTTTATTAACTTTTAAGTCAAGTGAACTCTAGCATAAAAAAAGTTACCTCCCCCAACTCCTTCCTTTATAGATGAGATCTAAGATGTTAAAGTGACTTCATCAAGGACACCAAACCAACTACTGATAGAGGCATGATGAATAATAATAGTTCATATTTATGTATTAACTCATACTTATATTTCACTTTTAGATTTACAGAGCACTGTCCCCATAAAAGCCCTGTGAAGTGGTAATAAATTTAAAAAAGAACAGTCAAATGACTTGATCTTCATCACACAGCTAGCAAATATTAAAACTAGGTCTCAAATTCATGTCTTCCCATGCCAAATTCATGCTTTCCCTTATTGATATAGAGGGTATTCTAGTAAAATTTAGCTTCAAAGGTTTCATTTATCCTTGCTTCCTCTTTCAGCACTTCTAATGATGTCTCTCTGAAAAAGTACTCTACTATGTCCTTTTAAAAATATTTGTGGAGATTTTGGTCATGTCACAATAATAAAAGTCAATTTTCAGAGTTCTAGTGCATGGAAAAAAAAGCCTCATACCTAAATTAGCTCGTATTTGCATTGCAGGCCACAATATTCCTCTTATTACACAGGCTAAAGATCAAGGTTACCAGTTCAGTTACAAATATGGAACTTGGAGAAAGAAAATAGATACTGGGAGATAAAGAAAAAAAAAAACAACTGTTTCTATAACCATGGGGGATTGATCTTATCTACTGAAGCTTTTGATTATAAGATTTATATTGCTTCTGCCAAGATGGCGGAAAGGAAGTAGTAACCTCTCTGAGCTCCTCGGTCACTAAGTCTCAAAGGGTGAATCTGAGTGGATTCCAGAGTGACAGAGCCCACTGCAAGAAGGAGCATGGCAGAGTCCAGCCCAGGAGGTTGCCCAGTGTGTCCAGACAGAACGAGCACAGAGCTCGTGGGGTCTGCACAGCTCAGACCTAAGAGGAGACAAGCAGACTACACCAGAGAGAAAAAGCCCCAGCCTGCAGACTTACCAAGGACAAATCACAGTCAGCTCACCTTCATCTCACAAAGGGATGGGAAGGGTCACTGGAGCCAGGTAGGAGAGTCAGGCCCCCAATTGAGAGAGCAGCTTCTCTGGCTGCATTCGGCCCCCAGCCTGGAAGTCTAGAAACTGCCTGCCTGTATAATACAGGGGCTGGAATGGCAAAGTGAATTCTAGCTGCTCTGATCCTCCCATCCCTCCTTCATGAAGCAGAAAACCCAAAGATAAGTCTCCCACCCAGATTGAAATTCAAAGTTAAGGGAAATAGCCTCAGGCTTGAGAGTCTCCAAGAAGGGGTGTAACTGAGACAGCCAGGTGTCTGAAGAGAAGAGAGGGAGGGGTCCCAACAAGCACCACCACACCTCACCAACAAAAGCCTACTTATAGCCCAGGGGTATAGAGGCAGAAATCTGAAGTGGTCAGACTCACCCTGACCAGGCATCTACATTCCTCACTGACTTCCTGACTTAGCCATAAACTAGCCACCCAGAGGTATTCAAAGTCAACAATAAGGCCCTAAACTCAGCCTGAGAAACTAAGAAAGAGGAAATCACAATGGGAAGGAAGCTGAGAAGGAGAAGTGGAAGGCAAGAAAGTCTATTCGAGCCGACTATGCAGGGCAAGAACAACAAAATACACAGGACAATATACATTCTCTACCCACAACTGAGACCACAGAAGAAAACATGAACTGGTCTCAAGCCCAAATACCATTCCTGGAGGAACTTAAGAAAAATTTTAAAGATCAAGTCAGGGAAGCAGTGACCAACTTGGAAAAAAAGTCTCAAAAGTAAAATTAGTGAATTAACTGGAGAAAATACCTCCCTAAAAAAGGACCTTCAAAAATTAACTGAAGACCATAATTCACTAAAAATTAGATACAATCAAACTGAAGCTCAGAACTCTATGATGCAGCAAGGGTCAATCAAACAAAACAAGAAGATTGAAAAATTGGAAGAAAATGTAAAATATCTCACTGGAAAAATAACTTACTTAGAGAAGAGATCCAGGAGAGATAACTTAAGAATTATTGGTCTACTAGAAAGCCATGATGAAAAAAGCAGCCTAGACAACATCCTCCAAGAGATTGTCAAAGAAAATTGCCCTGAGGTCCTGGAATCAGAAGATAAAATAGCTATCGATAAAATTCACCAGACTCCTCCTGAAAGAGATCCCAAATTGAAAACTCCAAGAAATATAGTAGCCAAATTCCAGAATTACAAGATTAAAGAAAAATTTATACAAGCAGCCAAAAAGAAATAATTCAAATATTGCGGAATTACAGTTAGGATCACACAGGACTTAGCAGCTTCTACATTAAAAGTGTGGAGGGCCTGGGATTGGATATTTTGTAGGGCGCGAGAGTTAGGACTACAACCAAGGAATAACTACCGGGCAAAACTGAGCATAATCTTTCAGGCAAGATGGTCCTTTAATGAAATAAGGGACTTCCAGTTTTTCCTGATGAAATAGCCAGAGCTCAATGGAAAATCTGATCTCCAATTACAAGACTCAAGAAAGACATAAAAAGATAAACAAGGGAAACACAGACTCACACATGCATAAGTGCACACACCCACACCCACACACACATGCTCATTACTTGGGATGCAACAAGAGCAAAAAGTTCATATCCCTCTATGTAGATCTAATAACTGTCAATATTCGAAATATTTATGATTATGATGACCTTCAAAAGGGTTACACCTAGAGGGTGTGGATATGAATGCACTAACCTGAAGATTAAAAAAAAAAACTATTAAGGGTATCAAAGGAACTGTAATGGGAAAAAGGAAAGGATGAGATAGGAAAAGGTAAAATATGCCATCTGAAAAGGCATTAAAACACACTATAGAAGAGGGGGGGAAAGGGGGTGATAAAGAGCATTTAAGCACTATTCTCACTGGTTCTGGTTCAAAGAGGGATCAACTTAATCAGTGAAGTTTAAGATTCTACCATGAACAGACAGGTAAATTTATTAAATAGCGGAAAAGGAGGGAGAGAGAGGAGAACTGTTTAAAATTTTTTTAAACAAATGCTTTATTAACTTCTGTTTTACATCATTCATTTTTGCCAGATTTTGAGTTACAATAATTTTTCCCCGTTATTCCCCTACCCAACCTCCCAGAATAGCAGTCCCACAAGATATTGCTTCCTCCAATCTGCTCTCTCCCATACCTTCTCCCATACCCCCTTCGACTTTTCCATTAGAGGAAGGTGAATCTTTGAGTCCCAATGCCTGCACATCTTATCTCCCAATTACAAGCAAAAGAGTATTAATAATAGTATTTATATATATTTGAAACATTTAATGTTAAGACCTCGAATTTCAGATCCATTTCCTTCCTCCCTTGTCACCCATTCCCTCTGGGGAGATAAGTAATTCAGTATATGTTGTACATGTCTAGCTATGCAAAACATTATCATAGTAGATATATTGTACAAGGCTGCTTATAATTCCCTCCCACTCATCCCACCCCCCACCTGGTCCATTCCCTACATGATCCTGTCCCTCTTCTATAGTGGGTACTTCCAACCTCCCCTCCCCCCAAGGATGCCCTCCCATCCATCATCCCTCGTCTCATCCCCCTTCCCCCTATTCTGCTGCAGGTTGAGATATCTCATTTAGTATGTATGTCATTCTCTCCCTGAACCAAATTCAATGAGAATGTGGTTTGGGCTTTTTTGCCTTCCTATTCTTCCCCTCCCCTGCAGCCACTTCCCCTTGCTTCTTCTACATGAGATAGTTTACCCTACCCTGTCTCTCCCCATCTCCTTTTGCCACTTTCCTCTCTCACCTCATAATTTCATCCCCTGAGTATTCTCCCTTCCCAACAAATTCAACCTGGGCCCTCTATCCATATATAACTGTAACCATATACACACACACATTCACATGTGTATTCATATGACCACACACCCTTCTGCCATTATTTTCATAGGGAGAAAGATATCACCAGTCACAGTTATTGCTTTTCCATATAGAAATGTAAATAGTTCAACTTTGTTAAGTTCCTTTTGATTTCTTTTCCCTGATTGCCTTCTGAGACATCTCTTCCTTCTTGTGTCTGGATGTCAAATTTTCTATTCAATTCTGGTTTTTTCCTCAAGAATGCTTGAAAGTCCTCTATTCCACTGAATGACCATATTTTCCCCTGAAACAAAATACTCGGTTTTGCTGGGTAGGTGACCCTTGGGTTCATTCCCAGTTCTTTTGCCCTCTGGAATATCATATTCCATGCCCTTCGAACCCTCAGTGAAGAAGCAGCCATGTCCTGGGCTATTCTGATTGTGTTTCCACAATATTGAAATTGTTTCTTCCTGGCTGCTTGTAGTATTTTCTCCTTGATCTGGGGATTCTGGAACCTGGATATAATATTCCTGGGAGTTTTCTTTTTGGGATCTTTTTCAGGAGGTGATCAGTGGATTCTTTCAACCTCTATTTTGCCCTCTGGATCTAGAACATCAGGGCAATTTTCCTTGAGAATTTCTTGGAGGGTGATTTCTAGGTTCTTTCTTTGATCATGGCTTTCAGGTAGTCCAATAATTTTTAAGTTGTCTCTCCTGGATCTATTTTCCAGGTCAGTAGTTTTTCCCATGAGATATTTCACATTGCCTTCTATTCTTTCATTTGTTTGGATCTGCTTAACAGCATCTTGATTTCTCATAAAGTCATTAGCTTCCATTTGCTCCAGTCTAACTCTGAAGGAATGAATCTCCTCAGTGAACTTTTGAGATTCTTTTTCCATCTGGCAAATTCTACGTTTTAAGGTATTCTTCTCCTCATTACCCTTTTGGGCCTCCTTTGCCATTTGAGTTAGTCTATTTTTTAAGGTGTTGTTTTCCTCAGTCAGGCTGTTGACCCTCATTTCATACTTTTCCTGCATCCTTCTCATTTCTCTTATACAAACTGATGCTGAGATAGAAGAGTACAATCAGAAGAAATTTGTATACAACCACAGACACAACATATGTGTGATGACCAACTATGACAGACTGGACTCTTTTCAGCAATGCAGTGATATAAGTCAATCCTGAAAGACTCAAGAAAGAGAGAAATGTGCCATCTAGAGATATAACTAGAAAGAACTGAGCCTGAATCCTGATGGAAGCAAACTAAATGATCTTTTTCTTTTCATGGTTTGGTTTTATTTCTTCTTTACCATCTTTCATCTCACCTAGTACAATATGCCTTTGTAATTGGAATAATGTCTAATATGAATGTATTTGCAGATCCTATACTGGACTATATGCTGTTGTGGGGGGAGGGGCGAGGGAAGTAAAGGAAATTTGAAAATCAATGAACTATGGATTTGAATCTTGTTAACTGAAACTAAACTAATAAATTAATTAAAAAAAGATTTATATTGTTTCTACTGTAAATTATATGTTCAATCTGTGGAGATTGGTGTTACTGGCATAAAGAAAAATATTTTGTTTTAAATTTTTTTTCCTTTTTCTAAGAATTCAGTAGTAATGTCTTTATTACAAAATACCTAAATTTTCTAGAATTACAGCCAGGAAGAACCTTAGAAATTATCTAATTCAATCTCCTCATTTTTCAAATGAGAAAATTGAACCCCAAAGAGGTCATCAAGGTTTATGGAGTTTCCACAAGTAGTCATTCGACTCTAACACTATCATTTCTCCCACTACTATTTTATACATTCCTGACACCCAAATAAATGCTCCATTTATTTAGATTGGAATGGTAATGATATACTTTCCTCTCCCACAGACAGAAAAAAAAAGGCCTTGTAAAAATGGATAAAGAGTCCTGAACTTAGACAGGAAATCCTTTATTGTTGTGAAGCGGGTATATCTTTGATTCCAAAGTGTCTTGTCCATTTTTTTTCCTGGAGGGGGGAAGGTTGGGCAGCTGGAGTTAAGTGACTTGCCCAAGGTCAAACAGCTAGTTTTGTGTGTGTGTGTGTGTGTGTGTGTGTGTGTGTGTGTGTGTGTTAAGTGTCTGACGCTGGATTTGGACTCAGATCCTCCTGACTTTCAGGACAGTGCTGTATTCACTGAGCCACCTAGCCACCCCTGTCTTATCCTTTTTTTAAAGGGTCAGCATTTCCTTCAGCCATGTTGGGATACCGAAGGCAACATGTTTTAACATTTATTGAGTCAAGGGTTAAGTTATAAGCTAAGGTGCCTATAAGGAAAAAGGAAATTAAAACTGGCTTTAAAGGCATGTATATCTGATTTCTCTCTGTCATTATCTTTCTCTCTGCTTTTCTGTTTCTGTTTCTATATCTATTTCTCTCTCTCATGTCTGTCTCTATCTTTGTTTCTCTGTCTGTCTGCCTCTCTCTTTTTCTCACTTCCACTACCTCCTACTTTTGTTTTTATTGCAGTAGAAATGTCCCCAAAGGTCTATATCCAAATGTTTGTCAGTTTCCAGATGTCTCTTTCCCTCACTCAAACAAAATTGACCATTTTCCCCTTGTGTCCCTTATTGCCAAACTTGCATGTTATATGAACAGTAAACAAAATATTACACTGTCTTCCCTCGGTATTCATCATCCTGCTTTATTTTCAGAGGTTGCAGAAGAGTCATTCAAAGAGATATGTGTCTTGCATAAATAACTACCAGGAGCTAATTAACATTGTGAATATCCCATAGCAGTTTTAATATTGCAGGTTGTTTTCTCTAACTAAAATGCTGCTTGGCTCTCTCCAGTAAACATCACTTAGTGTGATTCAAGCAATTCAATTCTATTTAACAAGTATATATTAATCTCTATAATAATGCAGAGCATCATGAGGGATAGAGAAGTATAACAGATGGCTTTTGCCCTCTGGGAACTTACACTCTATAGGAAAAGACAAGATGTACATACCTGGCAGATCTAAGTTGAACTTCAATATGCATACTGAAGCGCCAGACCAAGTCTTATGTTTAGGAGGTCCTCTAGGAGTCAGAAAATGAAGAGATCAATGGGATGATCTAATTATAGAAGAATTTATGGAAGAGATAGTATGAAACTGAGTCTTATGAATCATAAAGAAGAGGTCTAGAGGAGTATAAGAACTAGAAGATAATGTTGAAAATCCCCACCCCACACCTCTAGTCTCATTTTGCAGAGGAGGGAACTGAAGCCAAAAGAGCCAATATTATTTATTCAAGAGCATTACAATTAGGTTAAAATAACTTGGGCAAAGTCTCAGAAGCAAAGGAAAAAAAGCCCTATATCTGACTCAAAATAACCCAAAATGTATGATAAACAAACATATGATATTATTTGGTTTTTAATTTATTTATTATTATCTTCTACTTTCCTCTTTTATAGGAGGTAGTTAGGTGCTCGAAATAACAGCTCAGGAGAGGGTCCTCCCAATGTCTGCCTTTTATGATTATGTGTGTTAATTGGAAAAAATGTAAATGTCCTTGTTCAAATAAACAAGCAAACACAATATTCAGCCAATTGTTTTAACTGGTGTTTGGGAGCCATGTGATATCATAAATATACTGTTGACCAAGAAGCCAGAAAAATAGATTCGAGTCTCAGAACTGACATTTAGTAACCGTGTGATGGCAGGTAAACCATCTTACCCATATGAACCTCTATTTATTTATCTCTAAAATAGATATAATGACAGTAATACTGTCTCAGATTAAGAATATTCTCCATCTCAAGAAAGATCTTTGTAGTTTAAGATGACTCTTTTTAAAATTTTCTTACCAAAGCTTTGATCTCATCCACATAGGGAATTTCTTGTAGGGGATACCCTTTTCATTGCATATTGGTGCTGGCTCTCCTAAACAATGCCTTAGAATAGGGGTCCATTACCTATTTTGCGGTCATGTACACATTTGGCAGTCTGGAAGACAATAGACCTTTTCTCATAATAATGTATTTAAATACATAGAAGAAAATGTGTAAGATTGAAAAAAATTAATTATTAAAATTTTTAAATATGACTTTTTTCCTACCTGAGGTAACAGACCAATAGCAGCAGCACCATTCCCCAAATTTATGAAAATCCTTGTTCTTGAGAATTTATTAGGACACTTATAGGTTCCCTGATTTGCACACAGTCTAAAAGGTCAGTAAATGTCAGAGGCAGAACATGAGCTTTGGCTTTTTGATACCCAGGATAGCTCCCTATTCATTCAATTTTAAACTATTGCTAACTCTTGAGTTCTAATTATAAGGAAGTTGCTTTATTTTCTCTGACTTTAATTCAAGCAAAACAAAATCTCTTTGAAATTTCCACTGATTAAAATTCAGTTTTCTATGTCCAAGCAGAACAAATCTAATTCCCCTACTTTAGGTGAACTCTTCAAAAATTGAAACCAACACAAACCACTCTACTATTTTGCAAGCTAAGTCTGCCTAACTCAATTAATAGATCTTTGTATGTCTTGGTCTCCAGTCTTCTCATAGTACTACTCTCCCTCACCTAGACTTGTTTCACTTTTTCATTGTTTTCTTTAAAGACAGTACCTAGAACTGAACCTGTTATTTATGATGTGATCTGTGCAAAAGGAGTACACTTTTTTTTGTTGTTGTTCTAAACAGTAAGATATAAATAGGAACTAAGTTGAGTTATAATTCAGTTTTTTAGAGATAAGGAACATTATAGATTTATCAAATTAAAATTTTTATACACAAACACTACATTGCTCTTAAATCAGCGTGGTAGTTTACGTTTCATCCTTTAGAAATGTATTTACCAGAGGATTGAGCCAAGATGGCAGAAAGGAAGCTGTAACTTCTCTAAGCTCCTCCATGAATCCTATCACTAAACCTTAAAAAGTTAATCTGAATGGATACTAGAGTGACAGAATCCACTGGGAGACAGATCGTGGCAGACTCCAACCCAGGAAAGTGGTCAGTGCGTGGAGACAGGGGGAGTGTGGAGCATGTAAGGTCTGTATAGCTCGGACATGAGAGCAGAGAAACAGATTACAGCAGAGGGAGAAGGAGACCCAGCCAGCTAACTAACCCATCCCAAGGACGAATCACAGCCCAGCTTATTATGTAGGTCACGAACAACCAAATACAGAGGACAACTTGGGCTCTTTACTCACACCTGAGACCACAGAAAGAAATACGAACTGGTCTCAAGCCCAAATAGCATTCTTGGAGGATCTTAAGAAAGATTTTAAAGACCAAATAAGGGAGGCAGTGAACAAATTAGAAAAAAAAGTTTCACTGAAGAAAACAAATCCTTAAAAAGTAAAATGAGTGAAACTATTGGAGAAAATACCTAACTGAAAAAGGACCTTCAAAAACTAACCAAAGACTACAATTTGCTAAAAATAAAAATCAGTCAAATTGAAACTCAGAACTCTATGATGCACCAAGAATCAATCAAACAAAATATGAAGATTGAAAAATTGGAAGAAAGTGTAAAATATCTCACTGGAAAAACAACTGACCTAGAGAATAGATCCAGGAGAGATAACTTAAGAATTCTTGGTCTACTGGAAAGCCATGATGAACAAAGCAGCCTGGACAACATTCTCCAAGAGACTGTCAAAGAAAACTGTGCTGAAGTCCTGAAATCAGAAGATAAAATAGTTTTTGAAAAAATTCACCAGACTCCTTCTGAAAGAGATCCCAAATTGAAAACTCTGAGAAATATAGTAGCCAAATTCCAGAATTACAAGGTTAAGGAAAAAATACTACAAGCAGCCAAAAAGAAACAATTCAAATATTGTGGAACTACAGTCAGGATCACACAGAACCTAACAGTTTCTACATTAAAAGATTGGAGGGACTGGAGTCTGATATTTCGTAGGGCAAGACAGCTAGGAATATAACAAAGGATTAACTACCTGGCAAAACTGAGCATAATCTTTCAGGCAAGGAGATAGTTGTTTAATGAAATAAGTGACTGCAACACTTTCCTGATGAAAAAGCCAGAGCTTAATGGAAAATTTGATCTCCAATTACAAGACTCAAGAAAGTCATAAAAAGGTAGACAAGGAAAACAAAGACTCACAAATACATACATTCACACATGCACACTCATGCACACAAAGCACATAACTTGGAATGCAAAAAGAGCAAAAGGTTCACATCCCTATATGAGGAGCTGATAACTGTCAATATTGGAATTTATATGATTATGATAATCTTTATGAGGGTTATACATAGATAGAGCATGTGGGTATGAATTAACTAACCTGAAGATAAAAACAAAACAACAACAGCAAGAACAACAAAACCTTATTAAGGGGATCAAAGTGACTGTAAGGTGAAAAAAGGAAAGGATGAAACAGAAAAAAAGTAAAGTATGCCATTTGAAGAGGCATAAAAACACACCATAGTAGAGGGGAAAGAAAGAGGAAGAGGAACATCATTTAAACACTAATCTCACTGGTTCTGGTTCAAAGAGGGATCAACATAATCAGTTAAGTTTAAGATTCTAACATTAATAGATAGGTAAATTGGTTAAATAGAGGAAAAGGAGGGAGGGAGAGGAGCACTGTTTGAAAATTACTCTCATTGGTTTGGTGTCAAATGGGGAGTAAAATACTCTGATAAGTATAAAACATTATTGTGTCCTATAGGCAGTAAGAGGGTAAAGGGGGTATAAAAAGGAGAAGAGTAAAGGGGGGATGAGAGGGGATGGAAATAGTAGTATGAGGAGAAGATAGGTAAAGAAGGGGGATCACTGGGTGGGAACACTGAAGGAGGGCGTGGTCAAAAGGGAAAACCTCAAGAGGGGAAGGGAGAAGGAAGAAACAAAAATATAAAAAGGGGAGGGAATATGATGGAGGGGAAGAGACAGATAGTCATCATTACTGTGAATGTGAATGGGATAAACTCTTCCATAAAACAGAGGCAGATAGTAGAATGGATTAAAAACAATAATCCTACAATACGCAGTCTACAAGAAACACATTTGAAACAAAGGGATACAAACCAGGTAAAGGTAAAAGACTGGAGTGGAATTTATTATGCCTCAACTAAAGTAAAAAAAAAAGTAGGGGTAGCAATCCTTATCTCAGATAAAGCAAAAGCAAAAATAGATCTAATTAAAAGAGATAAGAAATGCAACTATATCCTGCTAAAAGGCACCATAGAGAATGAAGCAATATCATTACTTAACATATATGCACCAAGTGGTATAGCATCCAAATTCCTAGAGGAGAAGTTAAAGGAATTAGAGGAAGAAATAGATAGCAAAACTATACTGGGGGGACCTTAATCTCCCCCTCTCTGAACTTGATAATTCTAACCTCAAAATAAACAACAAAGAAGTTAAGGAGGTGAATAGAATTTTAGATAGACTAGATATGATGGATCTCTGGAGAAAACTGAATGGGGATAAAAAGGAAGTTACTTTCTTCTCAGCAGTGCATGGTACATATTCAAAAATAGACCATGTACCAGTGCATAAAAACCTCACAATTTCCTGTGGAAAGGCAGAAATATTAAATGCATCATTCTCAGATCATGATGCAATAAAAATTATATGCAATAAAGGGCCATGAAATGATAGACTAAAAACTAATTGGAAATTAAACAATTTAATCCTAGAGAATGATTGGGTCAGGGGGCAGAGCCAAGATGGAGGAGTAGAAACAGCACTTCCAAGGTGCTCTCTCCCACACCACTTCAAAATCATGTTAAAGGGGACCCCAAATAACTTCTGGAGCTCCAGCACCCACAGAAGGACACAGAGAAGCTAACCTCCCACTGAGGACAGCCCAGCAGCCCTGCAGGGAGCAGCTGGCACAGCACTGTGGGAGCAGAGCCCAGGTCTGTGTGAGCCACAGTTTTAGCCCCAGGGTGGCCTGGCCAGCAGTGTTGGGAGGGACCCCAGAACAGCAGCAGCTGTGGTGATTCCAGAATTATCAACACAGACATGCCTAGGACAAAGTGAGAGGTTCATTCTCTATGGATTTTGGGACCAGTATTTGGGGAATGCGTCAGCTTCTTCCCCTGGGTGAGAGAAGTGGCTGAGGAGACATGGCACAGATTCCATTTTGCAGCTTCATTTGTAGCATCAGCTCCTGGCCTGGGAACCATAGGGAGATACAGTGATCAGTCTTGGGGGGTAGTCGCTCTTGCTTTAACCTCCCTGGATCTAGATTGAGGTCTGAGGTGGAGGTCTTGGGGTGTTTGACCAGCATGCCAGAGAGGATGGGGGCACTGGGGCACAGAGATTCACCTTGCCCTAATGGTAAAGTTGAAGGGGGTGTGGGAGAAGATATGGGAGAGAGCAGATTAGATGAGGGTATATCTTGTGGGACTGCTATTCTGGGGTGGTTGGTAGGGGAAAAATGGGGGGAAAAGTTGTAGCTCAAAATCTGGTGGAAATGAATTATGTAAACCAGAAGTTAATAAAGCATTTCTTTTTTTTAAAGCAATTGGGGTTAAGTAACTTGCTCAAGGTTACACGGCTAGTCATTATTTACGTGTGGGTGCTCATTTTCTGAGGCCGGATTTGATCTAGGGTCATCCCAACTCTGAGGCCGGTGCTCTTACTCACTGCACCACCTAGCCACCCCGATAAAGCATTTCTTAAAAATAAAAAGAAAAAAAATGAAAAAGAATGATTGGGTCAAACAAGAAATTATACAAACAATCAGTAATTTCATTAAGAGAATGATAATAATGAGACAACATACCAAAATTTGTGGGATGCATTGAAGGCAGTTCTTAGGGGATGTTTTATATCCCAGAGTGAACACATAAATAAATTAGAGAAAAGAGAGGTCAATGAATTGCGCATGGAATTGAAAAAGTGAGAAAAAGAACAAACTGAAAACCCCCAATTTAGTACTAAATTAGAAATATTGAAAACCAAAGGAGAGATTAATAAAATTGAAATTAAGAAAACTATTGGGGATGGCTAGGTGGCGCAGTGAGTAGAGCGTCGGCCCTGGAGTCAGAAGGACCTGAGTTTGGATCCGGCCTCAGACACTTAACACACACACAAACAAAAAAACCTAGCCAATGACCTTGGGCAAGTTACTTAACTGCAATTGCCCTGCAAAAAGCAAAATAAATAAATAAATAATAGAAACCTACTGTATTAATAAATAAAACTAAGAGCTGGTTTTATGAAAAAAGCAATAAAATTGATAGACCCTTAGTCAATATGATAAAAAAAGAAAGAAGAAAACCAAATTATGAGTATCAAAAATGAACAGGCTGAATCTACCTCCAAAGAAGAGGAAATATAAACAATAATTAGGAATTATTTTTCCCAATTGTATGCACATAAATTTCACAATCTTAGTGAAATGGATGAATATTTACAAAAATACAAGTTGCCCAGATTAACTGAAGAGGAAGTAAATGACTTAAAGAACCCCATCTCAGAAAAAGAAATCAAAAAGTGATCAGTGAACTCCCTAGGAAAAAAACACCCCTGGGGCCAGATGGGTTTACTAGTGAATTCTATCAAACATTCAAAGAACAATTGATTCCATTACTCTACAAAGTATTTGGGAAAATTAGTGAAGAAGGAGTCCTACCAAATTCTTTCTATGATGTAAATATGGTACTGATACCCAAATCAGGAAGAGATAAAACAGAGAAAGAAAATTATAGACCATTTTCCCTCATGAATTTAGATGCAAAAATTTTAAAAAGTATTAGCTAAAAGACTACAACAATTTATCACAAGAGTAAAACACTTTGATCACGTACGATTTATTCCAGGAATGCAAGGATGATTTAATATTAGAAAAACCATCAGTATAATTGATCATATCAACAATAAAACTAGCAGAAACCACATGATTATCTCAAGAGATGAAGAAAAGGCTTTTTACAAAGTACAACATCCGTTCTTATTAAAAACATTAGAAAGTATATGAATAAATGGAGCCTTCTTTCAAATAGTAGATGGCACTTACCTAAACCCATCAGCAAGTATTATATGCAATGGGGATAAAATAGAAGCATTTCCCATAAGATCAGGAGTGAAAAAAGGGTGTCCACTATCACCCCTCTTATTCCGTCTGGTACTAGAAACACTAGCAGTAGCAATTAGAGAAGAAAAAGAAATAAAAGGAATCAAATGATGCAAAGAAGAGACCAAGCTATCTCTTTTTGCAGATGATATGATGATATACTCAGAGAATCCTAGAGAATCAAGTAAAAAACTACTTGAGACAATAAATAAATTTGGCAAAATTTTAGGATATAAAATAAACCCACATAAATCCTCGGCATTCCTGTATGTATATATATATATATATATATATATATATATATATATATATATATATATATATATATATATATATATATATATATATATATATATATATATAAGTGCAATTGGGGTTAAGTAACTTGCTCAAGGTTACACAGCTAGTCATTATTTTTGTGTGGGTGCTCATTTTCTGAGGCCGGATTCGATCTCGGGTCATCCCAACTCAGAGGACGGCGCTCTTACTCACTGTGCCACCTAGCCGCCCCTCCTGTATATTTCTAATGAAATCCAACAGCAAGTGATAGCAAGAGAAATCCCATTTAATGTTACTGTAGACATTATAAAACATTTGGGAATCTACCTGCCAAAATAAAACCAGGACCTATATCATCACAACTACAAAGCACTTCTCACACAAATAAAGTCTGAACTAAATAATTGTAAAAAATATCAATTGCTCATGGCTGGGTCGAGTTAATGTAACAAAAATGACAAATTTACCTAAACTAAATTATATATTTAGTGCCATACAAATCGATTTATGAAAAAACTACTTTATAGAGTTAGACAAAATAGTAACAAACTTCATTTGGAAGAACAAATGGTGTAGAATATCAAGGGAATTAATGAAAATAAATGCTAAGGATGGTGGACTAGCTATACCTGATTTTAATCTGTATTATACTGCAGCAGTAATAAAAACTTCTTCATACTGGCTGAGTAATAGAAGAGTGGATCAATGGAATAGATTGGGTATACAAGATCCAGCAGTTAATGAGGATAGTAATCTATTGTTTGAAAAAAGCAAAGACCCCAGTTTTTCATATGAGAATGCACTATGTGACAAAACTGTTTGGAAAACTGGAATATAGTATGGCAGCAACTGGGCATAGCCCGTTATCTAACACCATATACCAAAATCAAGTCTAAATGGGTTCATGATCTAGGTATAAAGGATGAAAATGTAAGCAATCTGGGAAAGCAAGGAATAGTTTACCTGACATATTTGTGGAGAGGGAAAGACTTTAGGACCAAACAAGAATTAGAGAGCATTATAAAATGAAAAATGGATAATTTTGATTACATTAAATTGAAAAGCTTCTGTACAAACAAAGCCTATGTAACCAAGATCAAGAGGGAGGTGGGAAATTGGGAAAGAAATTTTACAACCTATGTCTCTGATAAAGGACTAATTTCTAATATATACAGAGAATTGAGTCAAATATATAAGAATACATGTCATTCCACAATTGATAAATCATCAAAGGATATGAATAGTCAGTTTTCAGAGAAAGAAATTAAAGGTATCTATAAGCATATGAAGAAATGCCCTATATCACTATTGATTAGAGAAATGCAAATCAAAATATCTCTGAGGTACCACATTTCACCAGTCAGATTGGCTAAGGTGACAAAACAGGAAAATGACAAATGCTGGAGAGGAAGTGGGCAAATTAAAACACTAATGCATTGCTGGTGGAGTTGTGAACTTATCCAACCATTCTGGAAAGCAATCTTGAATTATGCCCAATGGGCTAGAAATCATTTCATACCCTTTGACCCAGCAATACCACTTCTAGGGTTATATCCGAAAGAGATCATAGAAGAGGAAGGAAGACCCATATGTAGAAAAATATTTATAGCAGCTCTTTTTGTGCTCGCAAATAATTGGAAATTAAGGGGGTGCCCATCAATTGGGTAATGGCTAAAAATGTTGTGATATATTCATGCAATGGAATACTATTGTGATGTAAGAAACGAGGAGCAGACAGACTTCATATTTACCAGGTGAGGCTTATACAAACTGATGCTGAGTAAGAAGAGTAGAACCAGGAGAAATTTGTATACAATCACAGACACAACATATGTGTGATGATTGGAATCTTCTCAGCAATGCAGTGATATAAGTCAATCTCAAAAGACTCATGATGGAGAGAGATGCCAACATCCAGAGAAAGAACTAGTAAGAACTAGAAAGAAAGTGTTTGAATCCTGATTGAAGCAAACTACTTGATCTTTTTCTTTTCATTGTTTGCTTTTATTTCCTCTTTACCATTTTTCATTCCATCTAGTACAAAATGCCTTTGTAACCTGACTAATGTGTAATGTGAAAGCACTTGCAAATCCTATACTGTACTATATGCTGTTGTGGGGGTTGGCGGGAGGGAGGGAAGGAACTTAAGGAACTATGGAATTGAATCTTCAAACTAAAAATAAACTAATTAAAAAAAAAGAAATGCAATTTACCTCTTTCATGATTTAATATTTCAACTACATTTCCCAAAGCAAAGGAAACCTTAAAGAAAATTAGAGATGTGACTATGGCTAGAAGAAAACAAAATAAGGTCAATAAGAATTACAACCACTTGAAGTTACTAAAAGAAAGATTAAAGAGATTAAAAGATTAAAATGTACTTTTAAGAGGGCTAATGCAAACATCAACATCCATCCAACTTCCATTTAATTTTTCCTAGGAAGTCAACAGAAAATAATATGCTACTATTCTCTTAGACTCAAACAAAAAAAGTGTACTTATAATGTGCAAATCGAAAATTTAAAATTCAAACATTGGGGGTGGCTAGGTGGCACAGTGAATAGAGCACTGGCCCTGGAGTCAGGAGGACCTAAGTTCAAATCTGGCCTCAGACACAACACAAAAACTAGCCCTGCGATGTTGGGCAATTCACTTAACCCCAACTGCCCTCCAAAAAAAAACCCAATAAAACATTGAATAGCATAGGTAAAACTAAGTCAATTTTCATTAAAACCATATATGTGTTCTTAATTTCAGCAACTAGTGTATTTTTCATTTTTGATATATTTCCATAATTTTGCACTGTGTATAATCCAAGATATGTGGAAACAAGTGACAGATCTTGAAAGAATGTTTTGACATAGTTTTGGGGAGAGAGAAATTAAATAAATTTTGAGAAATAGAGGAACAAGTGGGATATAGAGGAAATAGTAAGAAGCACTAAAAGGAAGAATCTGGCACTCTAAATTGTTATAAAAGGTTTGTTACCGTGGATGTAGCAGAAGTGAGAGAAGAGTAAGTATTTTGTTAAAAATTGAATCAAGAAGTATGATAATCCAAGATGTGAAAATACATAGAATTTCTGTTAGGGTTTGTTTAACATAATGAACTTAAGCTCATAAAAATCAAAGAGAAGTATTTAAGGAAACAAGTCTTATGAATTTCTTTAATAATTCAAACCAACCACCTCAAGGCTTGAATAAACTAGGTTAGCCCAAAACAACTACTAATTCTCCATTCTACTTTGAAGTGTGGAATAATGTTTCAATTAAATTCTTTTAGCTACACAACATGATTATTTACTGCCTACTATGTTGCATTCATTGTGCTTTGTGCAAGCACTGCAAAGATGATGAATATCTTCGCCACTGTCCTTACAAAGGAGCACACATATAATCCTACCGCAAATCAGAAGTGAGATTCAAGGAGGGTGGCTATCACCTCAGCTGTCAAGTTAGGGCTCAGTAGGGGCAGCCTGGTAGGGCAGTGTATAGAGCACTGGCCCTGGAGTCAGGAGGACCTGAGTTCAAATCTTAACTCAGACACAACATAAAACTAGCCATGTGACCTTGGGCAAGTCACTTAACCCCAATTGCCCTGCCTTCCCCACTCCAAAAAGCAAAATAAGTTAGATCTCAATAGAAGTCTTCTTTTATGAGCTATTATAAAAATAATCTTCTGTAGAGTAAACCTAGAGTTCAGTCAATCAATAATATTTATTAGGTGTTTACTATATTCCAACCAATGTGTTAAGTACTGGGAAGTTCAGGAAGGTAATCTGAGGAAAAAAAAATTCATGATATCCTTCTGAACAAGATGAAAAGATATAGAGATTTGGAAGAGCAGATAACTGTTTACTAAATCCAAAGAGAAGTTAATGGACTGATGTGTACATGTAAAGGGGTCATTAGTGTGATTCTCCAGGGTTCTGTTCTTTAACTAAGTTTATCTAATACTTTGAACAATGACTTAGAATATGGCAAAGATAGCATGTTTATCAAATCTGTGTATATCATAAAACTTGGAGAGATATATTGAAAAAACAGAATTGGAATCCAAAAGCATCTTTAAAAGGATTCAATAATGGTCTGAAACAACAAAAAATATAAAAAATTATCATCCACGTCCTTTTAGAAGCTACTGCATAAGTAAAGGATTGGAGAAATGTTCAAAAGAACAAAGCAAACAATAACAACAACAAAAAAAACACAAGGGTTAGAATGAATTGCCCATTCAATATGAATCAGCAGTATTTTATAGCATATAATAAAATTAATAAAATCTTAGCTTACATTACTAGAAATATTAGTGATTGAGAAAGTTAACGATCCTTTTGTATTCTGCCTTTCTCAAACCACATCTGAAGGCTTTTGTCCAGTTTGGGATGTCACCTTTTAGAAGAAAAATTGACACATTGGAGGAAATCTAAATAAAGTTAATGGGTTATTAATTATTATTATTATTATTATTAATTATTCACACAATGCAAATATATAAATATATATACATGGATATGTGGATTTATATGCTGTTATATATGTATAGTTCTGAACATATACAAAGTTGCATTGTGTACATATATACACACATATGAACCCATGGATATTTATAAAAGTACATATATACATAGATATACACATACATATATACACACACACGTGTATATGTATAAGATACACATGAATGCATGTATTGTCATTGTTCAGTCATTTTGAGTTGTGTCCAACTCTTTGTGACCCCATTTGTGTTTTCTTGGCAAAGATTCTAGTGGCTTGCCATTTCCTTCTCTTGCTCTATTTACAGATGAGGAAGGACTGAGGCCCAAGATCACACAGCTATTATGTCAGAAGGAAGATTTGAACTTAGGAAGATGAGTCTTCTGCATCTAGGCCCAGCATTATCCGTTGTATCCCCTGGCTGCCCTAAATACGTGTATATGTTGCAGCAGATAAAAATTAGTGTTTCAATGGATTGTCATATATATGTAAATATGCATGTGGATGTTCGTTAGAGTATGTATATATGTATATATTTATATATGCATTATGCACAATTTAAAGTTTTGATAGCTTCAAACTACACTAAAGTCTTTTGAACTCGAGAGAGAGGATACATATGTATATAAACATCACATACATATATGTACACACGTGTGTTTTTGTGTAGTATAGATGACTCAATGTAGTCAATATAATAATATTAACATAATGTAATATATTACCAATTATGATAGCAATAACTCATATCTATGTAGCATTTAAAGTCTGCAAATTATTTTAAATACTTTATATACTATGTATAGATATATGTACATACACATGCATTTATACAACTATGTGCTTGTGGAGATGAGAAACATTTATTCATCACCCCAAAATTGGTTACAAAAACCCTTTGTCTAATTTTAAATCCCAGTATTTGGTGTAGGGAATGTGGTCTTCCTTCCTATTACTAATTTTATCATATCTTTGATACTCATAAGGAATCTTTGTGTAATTTTTGTTTTGTAGTTACATTTTGGATAATCTTCATGATCAGAAATGAGAATTTTACATAGGTAAAAAACTCTCTGCATACACACGCGCGCGCACACACACACACACACACACACACACACACACACACATATACATCACAGTGAACTGGAGATGAGGGCTGCCCTAGTCCTCCAAGTCAGTATCTGGATTGAAGTTTTGACCAAGTACTATTAGTATTATTTCAGAAGTGCTGAAAAAATACATGGTATCTAATAAAGAATTGGAGAAGTCTCTGATGGAGATTGTCTAAATTTTCTCGCATAAGTTGGAGGGTATTAGCTCTTAATATTTCTGGACAAAATTGTTGGGCCAAACCATACTTCCTTAAAACCTCCCTGAGTCAGGTTTAGTACAAACCAAACATGGATTGGTTTCTAGGGGGGGAAAAGGTGCTCTTTTCCCTGTGCTGAAAGGTAAAACTATTTCTGGTTGCTATATTCCCCTCCACCCCCACCCCCGACTCTCTGAAACCAGGGATGCATGAATCAAGCTAGAAAATTGCTTGCCAGACACTTAGAGCTCCATTAAATTTTTTTTCTTCCCAGGCCCACCTGTGGACAATTTTTATTCATGGCAAAAAAAAAAAATGACCAATAAATGAGTAGATAATGATAACGCACTCAAAGCAGGGAATAATACAAAATGAGCTTCAACATCTCCCAATTTATTCAATTGCATGATTTTAGCATTACTTAAAAAAAAAACTTTTATAACACTCCATTTTCTTTATTTTCCATTTTCACATAAACTTTGTAAGATATAATGATACCACTATGATCATTTTTAAAAATTAATTCCTTGTTAGGTGCTCAAACTACTTAATGCATATATGGCCTCTATTAGTTTCAGATATAGGCAAAAAAGGAAAATTGGATGCTCATGGAATATAATGGATAAAAACATCCTCCACCTATATAAATCAAATTTTGTGTTTTATTCTGAGCTTAATTTCAATTTCATTTCCTCAAAACCTTTTATAACTAAATGGAATAAAGTGCAACCTGCACTTAGACAAATCGTGATACAATCAACAAAATACATGCACTTGTCTATTTTTTCTATATTTGCTCTTTGTAAAACAACACATCAGCAGCTGTCTATAACAAAAAGAAAGACATCTAAAAAGGGAAATGTCTGTAATGTTGTGGGAGCATGAAAATTGAGTTTTGAGAAGGAAATTTTAGAAGAAGTATTAAAAAAACACCTATTTTATTTTTCAATTGAACTTTTATTGAATGGGTAACTTGACTGAATGAATAGATTATTCTTCTACTTCTGCTCTAATACAAAAAATAAGATATTGGGAAAATCTTTAACAATAAATATATCATCAGCAGCAACATCTCAAGTTTATAAGATTGCTTAAGGATTGCAAAGCTCTTTATGAATATCATATATATTATTTTATTTTATCCTTACAATAATCATTCCAGGTAAAATAATTTCCCCCATCTTTCTTCTAAGTGGTGTGCACAGTTTCTAGATGGCAGCTGACCGTCATTTCAGGTTTCAAAGGGCCATTCCCAAGTGTCTGGGTTTCTACTGTTGTTATTTATTAGTCATAACCAATATGTTCTCAACTGATGATCAGTCAAATTAATTTTATTTTAGAACATGCATTACCTCAGCAAGTAATATCTCTCCAAACTGGGGACTTATTCACCCCTTTCACACATAAATTCCCTGGGGAGAGTATGAACAAAATTAAATAGTGAATGGACAAAGACCAAATTCCTAGTTCCTCATTATGAGAAAACTTTTCCTCCCTTTGTGGATTCTTCACAAAACTCCATTAGCTGTAACTGCAGTACTCTGAGTTCTGAAGCTCCTTTTTCATAGCTCTTTCCTTATTTGTCCCTGTCTCTCAGTTCCCAAGGATACTCCCATTAGCCACTGCTGTTTCATGATTGCTGTTTCCAACTCTGAGGTAAATTCTCTATCTTCCAACCTTTTCAAAGTTCCTAATGTTCTCACCTGGTCAGTGTGGGCAAAAGAAGAAACTGATCCTCCCATCCTACCTCACTTCCCACATTCCCAGGGTAATTCTCTCCCAGGATACTTTTACCCCTGGAGTCTACTACCACACAACTGGGATATTGTTGGAATGTCTCTTGAATAAGTGTCCAGGGTATTCCTGATCCAAAGGTAACGGCTAAGTTTCCTCACTTGAAAAATAAAGGAGTAGGACTAGATATTTTAAGTCCTTTTGCAGCTATAAGATTCTAGTTTCCTCTATTTCACTAGCTATTATTCATGCACAACTTACCACCAAGGAAGAAGCAAATCTCCATTTGGCACTCCTCACTTAGGCAAATAGCAAAAATATAGAGCAACCAGGTGGTGGGCCTAGAGTCAGAAAGTCTCATCATCTTTCTGAATCAAAATCTGACCTCAGACACTTACTTAGACACACACTAACTGTGTGACCCTGGGAGAGTCACAACCCTCTTTCCTTCAGTTTCCTAATCTGTAAAATGAGATGAAGAAAGAAATGGCAAACCATTTCAATATCTTTGCCCAGAAAATTTCAAATGGGGTCAGACATGACTGAAAAAAAAAAAGACTGAAAGAGAAATGGGGTCTCTACCACTAGGAATTGCTAATATTTAATGTTCTGGATTTCATGCTTTCCCTCTCTGACCATGGGTTTCTTCTCTTCTATCTAGCTGACTGTTTATAATCCATTCCAACCCCCTTATTTTTCATGTGAGGAAATTGTTGCTAAAATGTTTTGCCCCCTGCATTTACCTTACCCCCTTCCAATTTCTATTTTCTTCACAACCTGTATCACATAATCAACCATTTCAATGACTCCTTTTCCAGTACCAGATAATTCCCCCACCCTACTTTGATCTTTCACTGGGCCACATCAATATTCTTTTCTGTTACTGTTAACAAATGCTTTCTGTATTTCTGTGTTGCTAAGCATTTCAAGACAGTTATTAAACAATGTTACTAGATCCAATGTAACTATGTACATTCTAACCATAACCAGCTCACATGACTGGAAAATCTTTTTCATTTATTCTAATTCCATATCATATTCCTTTTGGTGGTCTAAATCATTATTAAACTCCTAAATTATGACTATATGCTGTAGCGACTCTAATGAGAACTATTTCTGTCAATTCTAGAAGATTTAAAAAAGAAAATAATCAGTTTTCCCCATTCATTTCAATTCCCACATTTGGCAGCAAAGACTTCTCCAAATGAGTGTTTAAATGGTAAATCAGTATCCACATTAGGGAGTCATTCAGTCCAAAAACACTTATGCACTAACTATGTACTTGGCATTATGCTAAATTTTGGGGATATAATGAATGACCAATGATAGTCCTGATTTTAAGGGAAAGGGAAAAACTCTGTGCGTGCGCACACACACACACACGTGCACACACACACACACACACACACACACACACAAACATACTTCACAGTGAACTGGAGATGAGGGCTGCCCTAGTCCTCCAAGTTAGTATCTGGATTGAAGTTTTGACCTAGTACCTTCAATGATGATTTCTCCACTACATCTTTTTAATTAAGAAAACTTCAATTTCTGGCATGTATAATGCCCTCTGATCAACTTCTGGAGGGTTTAATGGTGTTAATTGTTGTGGGAACACTTCTACTTCCAAATCTGTCCTTCAGAATTTTTAAGAACTGTGGTAAGTTGAGAGTTAAGAGAAAAGGGGAATTGAAGAAGTAGTCTGAAGGAGTCATGGTAGAATTTTGGACCATTTTCATAGAGAAAGGAGCGTGATCTTCATGGTCTTATTTGGATTCTTGAGAAAAATTTCCATAACACATTGATCATATACCATGCAAAGAAGAAAAAAAATAACACAACTCTCCTGAACTAGATTTCTTGTTTGTTTGTTTTTGTTTTGTTGCTTTGGAAGCAATCAGGATTAATTGACTTGCCCATGTGTAGCAGCAAGCACCCTAGCATACTCAGGATGGCTGCTAGCACAGGTTCTTTGATCTGCTTTTTTTAAAGGAAAGCAACTCAAAAATGGTTAACAATCTTAGTTTCAAAAATATATACTTTACCTAGTTCAGGGGAAAAAGTCAGCACCGTGAATTACAGACAATACAAACAAGTTACAAGCAAACAAAATCACAGTAGAAAACTTAGGTGATGTTAGAAAAATAGTAATAACTTCTTTGTATTTAAAGTTATATAAATTTTTACTCTTCTGTGTTTGTCATATCCAGACCTTTCTTTCCCATTCTAAACATTGCTATTGACATAGCACAGATCCATATTATCAGATGTCAAGAACCCAGAATCTATTCTCTCTTTTCTATCCTGATCATTGTCAGCACAATTCTCCTAAAATGCCATTTTGATCATGAAACTCCTCTGAACCCAAACCTTACACTGCCCTTCACTGAATACATGATTAATGTTGTCTTTCCACCAGACTATTCTATTTTTCCAAAATGATGAATTAGCACACTCATTGCCAAGTCTTTGTGCTATTGGCAAGTAACACAGAGCTTCCAAGATTCTCTGGCTTTGTGAACATCATACCACTTCCTTCAAGACCATGTGTTAACTCGTATAAAGTCTTTCAAACAGGAATTGTCTCTCCCTTCTATGAATCATTCAAGGATTTTGTTTATACTATGCATGTGAAATGTCATATACTCGTCTTAAAATTTTTGAGTACTTACCTCAATCCAGACTCTGGAAATAATATTGATAATTTTTCATAGTAGATGTATAGAAAATAGAGTTATAAAACACATTTTGGCTTTTACAAAATAGTTAATATTTCAAAGTGCTTTTAAATTCTTCACAATAACCACTCAAGCAATATCATATTGCTTTTTAGTTGTTTCAATTTTTTCTGACCCTTTGCAAACTTATTTGGGGTTTTCTTGGCAAAGATACTGGAGTGATTTGCCATTTCCTCCTCTAACTCATTTTATAGATGGGAAAATTGAAACAAACAGGGTTAAGTGAATTGTTCAAGGTCATACAGTTAATCAGTTATGAGGCTGGATTTAAACTAAGCTCTTCCTTACTTCCAGCTCAGTGCTCTGTCCACTGCAAAAACTAGTTGCATCCCATTTCATATCTGCTGATGCATTAATTCTTTAAACATTTGCTGAGCATCTAGTGTATGAGTAGCACACTGCTAAGCACTGATCCAGTGTCCCTAATCAAAATACTGACACTAACATGATTTTGCATTTTTATTAACAAAATGTATCTATCTGTATTTATTACGAAAATAAATATGATTAAGGCAATGTAGAGAAAACAACAATAAGTCTTTAAGAAAACTACAGCTTGGATAAACTTAGAAATATTTTTAGACAAATGTGTGAAAAAAGGATAACAAGATCATTCATTGAAGTTTAGACTTACCTTTCCTACATATTGATAATCAGATCCCGTATATTCTTCAAGTAAGAAAAATTGATTCCACATCCAACCACGTTTTTGACGGTGCAGCACTTTTCCATCTTTCCCTGCTGTGCGTGGTTTTACAACTTTTGTTTGGGGCTCAGAAGTCCTTCTAAACAACATCTCTGTAGAGGAGAAATTTGGCAGGCACACCCAGAGCAGAAATAGTAGTAAAAGTCGGTATATTGTCATAGTGATCCAATTGCTGACAGGTCACGATGTGGTTGATGGGAGAGTAGCAATGTGTTCCTGGACTGCCTTTTGATGAGTTTCTAGTAGATAGGGTATCCAATTGGTTTCCAACAGTTAATCATTATTTTATTCATATTTCCCAATCTTCAAAAATAAACAAAAGAAAAATACTGTCAGTTGAAAACCTGAATAGTTATGTGTCCCTTCACATTTAAGGTCAGAGTTCATTTATTTCACAGAGTAGTTATTGAAACAATGGTTCTTATTTCATGTGGTAATGATTTCTTTTGAAAACAACAATTACCTGCTGACCTATATATGAATGAAAGAAAAATGAATGTAACTAAATCCTTTCCAATTGCATATAGAAAAATATTAAACAAATCGATTTTCCTTAATTGATCTTTCCCCAAAACCCCTTGTGTGAGGTAGTTTATAAAAATCATGTTTAAGATAGGAGCAAGGTTAGATAACTTTAAAGTTACCTTTTACTTCTAAAAGTATGTGATTCCATATATTTATATGCTTATTATTGTAATGGCATAAAGGTGTATCTTTACTCTATGTGATAGGTATTTTCCCCAAATTCTACATTTAAACCAAAATCTTAATAAGTGTATCATATTTTAAATGCATTAAGGAAGGATACTGTTCAATTATCCTAAGAATTAAAGAATTATAATGTAATCCACTAACAAAGCAATGAATCATGTTCTACTTATTCCTGACTGAGGGGCAAGGAAGGGTTTGAGGGAAACTTATTTACCCTAATGTCGAAGATCAACTCCACGGTAAAAGGGGAATAGGTCCCAGATTGTGAAAAGTGTTCGAGGGTCAGAGGCAATGTTACTAACACATAGGACCATAGTTCAAAACATCTAGAAATCAATCTATGTCCATGGGGTCAAGAAAAGAGTTTATCTGCTAGATAGAATAGCAGTGAGTTCAAGCATTGGGGAAAAATTGTAATGGAGAAGGACATAGGATAAATCAAGGTATTATTATGAGGAAGGAAAAAAAAAACCAAACATCTGGCCAAGCAGAAGCTATGCAGAAAAGTAGCTCAAAGGCAGCAAATAGCTGCTGAAAAGTGTTTAGGCTTTATACAAGAGGATCTAGGTCCAGAGCAATGTGTTCTAAAACCATAGATCTACATTGTACAGGACTAAGCAGTAGAATCATTGAATGCCAAGGGAAGTCATTCTTCCTTATTTTACTTAGTTGCAGATATGATATCACATGTGGCAGTAATATGTTATGACACACATTTTATCACATATGGTACCAATTAATCATTTTTGAAAGCAAAAAAAATTCCTTACTTTTTTGTTTAAATTTAGATGTTCACATATGTTCAAAGAAAGCTTCGTTTTTATCTAAAATACTGGTTTATATCATTAAATCATGTTGCTTCTATTTCTGTGCTATCCCTCAACTTAATTTACAAGTAAGCCAGTATTATTCATTTTGCTTTTTATCAAGATGCCCCACAGGCTAATGCAAAGTGATTGCAGAAACAAGAGTAATGATTGAAACTGTAGTTCCCTAGGGTATAATAAATAGCAAAAGAGAGTATCACACTCATCAGAGGAAATATAACATGGCAGAAGTAGACCCTCCTATTAAAACAAATCTTAGGATTTAATACTTGGAAAATAAAAGGAGCTCAATGCATTATGCAGATTCAGTGATAAAAGAAGAAGGATCTCATTTAATTGGAAGGTATGAAAAAATGGACCTAAAGTCTTCTGGGTTTTCTTTGTATGTACTGTTAACATTCTGAGTGCCATTTTCTGATAAAACTCATCTGTCTAAAGAGTTATCTCTACATATAAGTCTTCTATACCTGAGACTTTGCCGTGCTGTGAAATGATGATAATTTTTAATAAATACATCCAAGCAATACAATTTCATATTTGAAAAACCTCATACTTCAAATTTTATAAGGAAAATTCCCTGTGAATCATATGTAGATGTGGTGATCAGAATTTGACATGATTATTCACTCTAAATATAGTATAGTCTCACAAGTACTAAAAAAACAAACTCAAAAAAAGCTGCAAAATCTAAACAGCAGGTTTTTGATAGGCCATGAGGAAATTTTTACAGTTTTTTAAAAACAAGAATGAGGCTACATATAGAGCCTGTGGTTTCTTTTATTATTGTCACTGTTTCTATTTCTAAACCTCAATTGGTCAAATTTAATTTTTATTTTTTGGATGAAAATCTAATACATAAATATACATAGTGATTTAATATCCCTTTAATATATTTTAATAATAGGACATTTATTTAAAAAATTTTGAACAACAGAAGCATACAAATAAAATAATATTTTGACATAATAAAGGGCTGAATTTGTCTATTATTTAGGTCTTCTAAGTCTTGCTGAACGTGGGCTAACATTCTCTTGATTTCATATTTATGAAGAAGCTCTCTGGAGCTAAGTATATCAGCCTATTTTGTGTAATATACATAATGAACTAAACATTTTTTCAAATGCCTAAATTTGGAACCTCAGAATTTTTTGACTTTTACCTCTTCCACACCTATAGGGCCATAATGCTGTCAAATTTTCCATTTCTGAATTTCTCAAATCCAATTCTTATCAAACATATCACTTTAATTCTCTACTGTTACTTTTGTCATCTTTAAATTTAAACTGAAAACCAAGGCAGTGTGGTGCAATGGAAAAAGGACAAGCTGTGAATTAGAAAACTTTGGTGGAAGATCCCATCATGGGCAGAATGTTAGACTCAGAGTTAGGAAGTTGTTGTTCAGTCCTTTTTCGGTCATGGCTGACTCTTGACCCTATTTGGGCTTTTCTTGGTAAGGATACTGGTTTGGCAGTAAAGAAAAAGGATTTGCTAATTCCTTCTGAAGTTTATTTTATGGGTGAAGAACTGAAGCAAACAGAGTTAAGATATTCAGCCTAGGTTCAAATCATTAAACTCAAACACTTACTAGGTATGTGAAGCTGGACAAATCACTTAATCTCTCTAAGCTGCAGTTTCTTCAGCTGTAACATGAGAAGGCTGCATTCAGTAATCTCTAAGATCCCTTCCATTCCACTGATACCCTGTACTTATGGTTCTGTGATCTCTACTTCTGTCATTTGCTACCTGACTAACCTCGAAGGAGTTAATTAATTGGCGATGGGGTAGGAGAACATAACTCCAAGTATAAATATGCCAGCTCTAATTGACTTCAGAGCCTATTCTTAATGTTACAAATTTGGGCTTGATTTATATTGTTTTGTTGGTTATCTACCAAGAAAGTGACAGAGAAAATGTCAATGGTGCAGAATAAGCTCAAAAGAACATTCCTGAGAACATTTCCTACCTAATCTTTAAAAATTTACCTACATAATTACCTGCTTCTTTCGGTTATAAACCTTAGTTTGCAATTGAACAAGTTTGGTCAAATAAGGCCCCTCATTCAAAGAGAAAAAGTGGCAAATGTAGACAGAAATAACTAATGACTGATCCTAATGAATCCATAAATATAACCACAGACCAAGTTACCTTTATTTGTGGGTGTCCTTATTTGATTGCTCATTTTTGCATTGATAGGTATTTGTTTATCTAGTCTTCATTTACAAAGGATATTGGTTCTTTTTGCACTCTAAGGCTAACTGCTTAGGACTCATGTAGGTTAAGTGTGTCATTTTGGCAAAATTGACCAGCTTCCCTATAATACTTGGATATAGTGTGACATGTCCTAAGACCAAATGAAGGCAGGTAACATTTTCAATCTGGGTAGTCACTTTGTGTTATGTGAACTATAGCTAGTAAGGTTACCATTGAGCATGAGATGTAAAATTACATTCCTCAGTTCCCAAAAGATCAATTACACCCTTTATAAAAATGATCTTTCTCCTCCTCTGAGGTATAATCATTAGAGGTACCATTTCTGAAGCTGCATGGTGGAATCATATAGTATCATTACATCATTTGCAAATTCTTTGAGGACAAGGCTTTGAGAACAGGGAATTATGTGTTTTGTATTCCCTGTAGTGCCCTTATATATTACAGTATTACAGAAGTGTCCATAAAAATTCTTTCAATGGATGAAAGCTTTTTTTAAAGTGACATTCTGATTCCTTGAAATGTTTTCATAGTATTTAGCCTAAGTCTTTCTTTTCTGGGCTAAACTACATACCCTTATTTTGTTCTCAGAAATTATGGGCCTATTATTTCCTACATGAGAGTCTTTCATAAGGTTGAAGAATTATTAAATCATCTCTCAAGCTTTTCTACTCCACTCTTCTCCATAAAATTCCTATGATGGTCCTAAACTTATAATCATCTTTATAGCTCTCCTCTGAATGTCTTCCAAGTTCTCTCTGTCTTTTTTTTTGCTGTGGAGAGGAGAAATAGACAGAGAACTCTGGTAAAGATATACAATGGGGAAATAATGGGAAAATTGCCATTTACTTTCTACAATCTATTTTTCCCTTCAGTTTAATACTCTGCTTGTTTTTTTCCCCTCAATATCAGCAGTTTATCCTTGGTTCAAGGTTGCTTTTATTTTTCTTTCTGCCATAATTTCTAGTCCAGCTTTTTCCTTCCCATCAGACTATCCAGCTATACCAAATTAACTTTTACTTGAAAATTTATAATTTATAATTAATTGTGCTATTGCATACATATGTATATGTGTTTCGTAAATGTATGCATACATTTATAGGTATGCAGCAGCCTTCTTGATTGTGTATATGCATACTGAATTTTCTTTGGTTTTAGTTAACTGTGCATTTCCCCCAATTTTGACTATTTTCTAATGTGCTCATCACCGTTATACATCAATGTCTCCCTGATTTATCTATAGAACTAGTTGTTATCTATTATATAATGTCTTTTATAGACATTGCAGATAGATAGGTAGGTAGGTAGGTACATCGATAGATATATAGATACACACACATGTTCTCTTTCATCATTCAGTTCTTTAACAGTAAATATACTAAAGATTACTGCACTTAGGAACCAATTTTTTTCTCATACTATATTAGTATATACATTTACCGATGGAAATTGAAGAGATTTTTGACAGTGTAAATAACATGTTAATTTCTGTTGTTGAAAAAATGAGTGTCCTTATACCATCATGAATTTGAAAATTCAGAGTTATTATTAGCTCATTGCTCTCACCCACAAGCAATCCCCCAAGTCTTGTTGATTTCTTGTTGACTCTACCTATATAGCTTTCTCCTTTCTGCTCACAAGGCCATAACCTCAGTTTAGACCCTTATCACTTCTGTCCTATACAACTGCAAAAGCATACTAAATGATTTCCCTGATTCATGAAAGTCAATTGCAGCTGTGCCACTCCCTTATTTAAGAAAATCTAGTGACCTCCTAGTGTTTCCTGGATAAATATGAATCTCCTTTGGATTTACAAAATGTCTCTGACTTGTTTTTTAAATCCCATCACACATTATTTCCTTTCATGCATTCAGTGGTCCAGGCAAACATATTAACTTGCCATCCCTCTAGTGTAGCACTCCTCCCTCCCTTCCCCCCCTTTAAGCCTTTTGCCCAGGCAGTTCCCTATGCTAAAAGTATATTCCCTCCTCAACTCTACCACACAAAATCTCTAACTTCCCACAAAACAACTCTAATGATACTTCCAACATGAAGCCTTTTATAATTCACAACCTTATCCCACTCCCCCAAATTTACCTTTTCTTTACACTTTCTATTTCTCCTTGTCCTAATTATATAAATGAATATTTCCCTCTTAATAATTTATAAACTCCTTGAATACAGAGACTGTTTTATTGTTATCTGTTATCACCAGTGCCTGTCACAATACCTCAAATATAATGGGTGCTTAAAAGAAATGAATCTCAAGTCAAAATTTTAAAATTGACCTCAAGAAGCATTCTACCTTTTAAAAGCAGACAGCATATACATTTTTAAACTTAATTATTTCATACAGTTCATGACACAGTGGAAAGAGATCTGCACTTAGGCATAACAAATCAGGGATCAGTTTCTACCTGTACTGCTTACTAACTGTGTGACCTTGGGCAAATACCTTGATATTATTTGACCAGATATTTTTTTTTCCTTTGTAAAAGGAAAATGTTGAACTAATCCAAAACTTCCTTCCATCTATAAAAATATGGTTGTATGACCCTGTCTGAATAAAGTTAAAGAAGTGGACAACAAATCAACAGTATTTTCGTATATTCACTTGCCAACATATGGAAAATAGGCAATCTCATTTGTATAAAAAATTCCCATTGACTCCAAGACATTTAGTATTTAATTAAATACACAGGGTGGGTTGCCATAAGAATAGGAATTAAACTTACAATAAGATAATTTTTTTTAAATTAGACAAATGATCAGTTATTTGGTGCTTTGATATTAAATGTACTAATTCCTTGACCACCAGTTCCAATCCATGGAACATGCATTCAGGTCATTATGCCCATCTCCTCCATAGGGAACTTTTCTGGAAATAGCGTAGGATATAAAAGGTGAGATTTTTTTCCACTAAAATGGCAAATCATCGGGGCAGCTAGGTGGCGCAGTAAGAGCACCCTCAGAGTTGGGATGACCCGGGATCGAAACCGGCCTCAGAAAATGAACACCCACACATAAATCATGACTAGCCATGTAACCTTGAGCAAGTTACTTAACCCCAATTGCTTTAAAAAATAAATAAAATGCCAAATCATTTTCTAGTCACCAGCTCCAAAAAATCTGAAGAAAGGAGACCTACCCCCACTTTCTCATTCCCCTTTTATGCATTGTCATCCTCCACTGGAAGGTAGCTTTCTTAAGGGTGGGGAATGCAGTTCCTACTTGCTTTTTTAACCATCTGCAACACTTACCACAGTGCCTGGAATATTGCATGTTTATTACTATCTCTATCATCTATCAATGGTATGGGAGGGATCTTAGAGATTACTCAATCCCCAGTCTGATGCTGGAAGGTGGATAACCAGTACAGGAATATAGGTACAAAGGGGATGCCGCAATTCTTCCACTCTGAACCTGAAAAATCTTTTCAGGTAGCTGATAACTAGAGTCCAACAGCAGTCTATTGAAACTCTAAATGGAACAAGCAATTCAAGTTGCTCAGAACCAAACCTAGGTCAGGAACCGGGAGAAATCAGCCCAACAATCAAACTTTTGTCAAGGATCTGACCACTTTAGCAACATTGAAAGCTTCCTGGTCCCCAGACTGATCTGTCCTTGAGATCCCAATAATGTAACACTCATTAGCACGGAGAAAGCAGTTTCAAGTTCAGAAAAAATATTCACTCCAGCAGTATCCAGAACTTGCACCTAATATAAAGTCTGAAATCTGAAATAGTCTGGAAGACTGAGCCAAAAAAAGTAATCCCACCATAAGAAGCTATCATTATAGTAACAGGGACTCAGGACAAAAATCCTGAGGAAGAGAATGACTCCAAAATATCTGCAAGAAAAGCCTCACAGAAAAATTGGGCTCAAGTTCAACTAGAATTCTGGGAACAGAGGAAACAGAATTAGAAAGGCAATTAATAGCTTGGCACAAGAGGTACAATACCCAATCAAGAAATTAAAATGGAACAAATAAATGCTAAAGATTTAGTAAGACAACAATAAATATTAAAAAAGAGACAAAGAAATGCAAAAAAGGAGAAAAAAATAAGTAATCCCATAGGAAAATGGACTTAGAAAACCCATGAAGAAATACTTTAAGAATGAAAGGAGAGATAGACATTTTAAAAAATCATAAAAAATACAAAACTGTTTAGATCTTTTAGAATCAGAGGGGAAAGTAGAAATGATGGGGTGCTTATTTGGGTCCCGGTCCTAAGATCATGTCTCTGGAAGCCTCCAAATCTCATTGTAGTCCCATGCCTAGTGAGAAAATTTCCCTTGTTGCAGGCTTGACACTCTTATCAGAATGGCCACAGGGATAGTGACCCAAAGACTCACTTTTTGGAACCAGGCCCCAAGGACTATGCTTCTGGCAGCTAAAAAACAAAAAACAAAAATAAACTATCTATTCTCCTTCAGTCTAGAATCAGCAAAGTTCTCTCTCTCTCTCTCTTTCTCTCTCTCTCCCCTTCCCTCCCCGTGTGTGTGTGTGTGTGTGTGTGTGTGTGTGTGTGTGTGTGTGTGTGTGTATAAATGTATTTTGCCATCCCTGGATTATAGGTGCCTGCTTCCAAAGGTACATGGACCCCTGGTATATTCCCTTAAAATCCCTATAGATTACCTAATTAGCATCTTTGCCATTCTTTCCCCTTGTTCCTTTTCCATATAAGCCCCAGAACCATCCTCAATAGCTTGCAGGTTCCACTGGAAGTTCTACCACTTTGCTAAAGCATTTGAATAAACTTTGCCACTTGACTAAGAGGCTGCTTGAGTATGTGAATTTATTACAGGAAACACCGCCTTGAAATTCATATGGTTTCTAGCACACTAAACCACATCAGAAATTAAAAGAATTCAACCATCACCTCCTGAATGAAACCTAAACGAAAACTCCTAGGTACATTATAGTCAAAATTCAGAGCTTCCAGATTTTAAAAAATGCCATAGGGAGTCAGAAGGAAAAAAATACGAGTAACAAAGAGCCACAATCAAGATCACACATGATTTAGCAACTACTGGTTTAAAGAAGGGGCAGAGTTTGGAATGTAATATTACAAAATTCAAAGAATATAGCCTTATAACCAAGAATAACTTATTATTTAAAACTGAATGAAATCCTATACATAGTCTCATGGTATTCTTGTTCAGTCATTTCAGTCCTTCTTGGACCCCATTTTGGGTTTTCTTGACAAAGATACTGGAATGGTTTGCATTTCCTTCTCTAGTTCATTTTATAGATGAGGAACAGAGATAAACAGGGTTAAGTGACTTGCCCAGGCTCACACAACTAGTAAGTGTTTGAGGCCATATTTGAAACCAAGAAGATGAGTCTTCCTGATTCCAAGCACAGTGTTCTATCCTTGTACCACCTAGCTGCCCTATAAATCTACAAAATATAACTTTAATGACATAAAGAACTTCTAAGCATTCCTTATGAAAAGACAAGAGCTGCATAGGAACTTTGAAGTGCAAATACAGGAGTTAAGAGGAACATAAAAGAGTAAACATGAAAAAAACATAAGAGATTAAAAAGGGAGAAAACCTGTTTATATTCTAATTTGGGGAGATGATCATGTATCTTCTCTGAAGCCTATCATCATTGGCAATTAGAGAGAAAGAGTTTAATTAGACAGAAGGCCTGGGGATAGTTCTATTATAATCTTATGATCTTAAAAGAAGAAAAGTAAAAAGAGAGGAAGCAGAATACATTGGATGAGGTGAAAGGTATATTGGGAAAAATATCTCATAATTGCATTGTGAAAGTTTATACAAAAGTCAGAGAAAGGAGAAGGCAGTACAGGTGGCACTTTTACCTTACTCTCATCTGAACTGGTCAAAGGAGAAGAGAATATATAGAACCGGATGCATAGATATAGTTCACTTTACATGGAAATAAGAGAGATTGATTAAAAGGGAGGAGGAACAATAAGGGCAGATTAAGAGAAAGTTTAGTACTAAGCAAAACAGAATATACCAAAAAAATCCAGAATAGTCAAAAAGTATTTCTAGTTAGTTTTCTGGTGGCAGAGAATTGGAAACAGATTCAAACTGGGAATGAATGAGTAAGTTATGGCATGTGATTCTAATGGAACATAATTATGCTATAGAAAATGATGAAGAGGATGATTTTAGAATAACCTAGGAGGAGTTGCTTAAGCTGATGCAAAGGGAAGTGAGCAGATCCAGGAGAAAAATGTATACAATGGCAACAATATTGTGAAAACAAACAACCTTGAAAGAATTAAGAACTCTGATTAATATAATAAACAACAACAATTCCAGAGGACTTATGATGAAACTTGTTGCTTATGTTCTGAGAGAGAAGCGAAGGACTCAGAATGAGAGTGTTATGGGAATGGGAATCTGAAGATCTTCCCTGCCCCTTGGCCCTTTGATAAGCTTAAGTGACTGAGAACCTTCCCTGATTTGAAAACATACTATGCCTCCTAATAGACTGAATGTGGTCACATGGATCCTGTGGAAAGAGGCTTGTTTTTCAGGAATGCCCATACCTTGTTACTTTATGATTAGGCAGTGGGTCAAGTGGGTTGTGATGATCTCTGATCCAGGAGAAGACTATATATAACCTGATGAGAGGTTTTGCTGTGGAGCTCACTTTGAGAAGAGTTGTGTGAATTGACCAGATGAGACTCTGAGCAGCCTTTGAGGCCCCCCCCGCCCCCCCCCCCAACTTTGAAAACCCAGATGTTGGTGTTTCCTTCTCTGGTAACTGACTAGGTATGGATGTAATGGTCAGACAGCTGGAGGCCTGTTTGCTGATATTGATGGGGTGCTTGGGATGTATATATGTTTGTAAGATCAATTTATGTAACATCAGTCTGTAATATCAATCTGTAACATCAGTTTGTAAATGGGGTGCTTTGGGATCTATGTCTGTAAAATCAATTTGTAAAAGCAGTCTGTAAAATCACACTTCGCCCTCCCCAGTCTCAAAGCATTAACTTTGCCCCTTCCCCCTGCCAGCACTCTGCCCAGCCACAACTCATGAACTGTTTATCTCTGCTTGAAACAATAAGCTACCTATGAATCCTTCACTAAACTACTTATAAACATTTTTAACTTAGGCAAATGTTATCTCCCTTAGTTAGAGTGGCCAGCTGTACCATGAATTCTTCAGTACCCTATCTATAGGGTAACTCCTTAGCCAATTATACCCATACTGTGTCTCTGATGGCCTTGGTTCCCAACATCTATCTTGTCAAGCTTGACATTGATGGGTGGCAGACTGGGCACTTCTTAGTGGCCGTGAACGAGGATTGACTTTAGTGACCTGTCAGGCCTAAAACCACACCTCCAGGTAGCCCCTCCCTGGGCTATTTCCCAGTGAATCATGGGTAATACGCTTGCGCATTTGATATTAAAAGTGCATGGTCCTTTAAGCACTGACCACTCCTTAACTCCTCCCTGATCCCACCCTTACTCACCTAGTTAGCATAATTGACACCTGATTTACTATCTTGATTCCTTAAAACTATGCCTATGTTTTCTTTTAGTTTGCAGGTTCCCTAAGAATCCTTACCCGCTGTGCTGTGCATTGTAACAATAAACTTTAAAATCTAGGCTTCAAAGTTTGCTTGAGCCTGGTGAATTCTTTCCAGACTGAATTGGAGGGTTTCTGGTCACTGATAATGATCAGGGTCCCTGGCAGAACCTATTACCCTTCCCTAACCTTACCACCTTTCCCTCATTAATATGTTTCTCTGTCTGTATTTTTGTCTCATTGTAGTCTCTGTTTGTATTCTCTGAAGGTCGAGGTGCTGACTTTTTCCCCCCCTGAAGTAGGTAAATGATATATATCTGATTAAAGCAAGATTGTTAACTCATTTTGAGTTGCTTTCCTTTAGAAAAGCAGATCTAGGAACCTGTGCTAGCAGCCATCCTGTGTATGCTAGGGTGCTTGCTTCTACACAGAGAGTCATGTTTTGGGGGGTACATGAATAATGCAGAAATTTGTTTTGTAACATATTGTTTTTCCCCCAGTGTTTAGTGAAATATTTGTAATAAGGTTTTAGTTTTTCCTTTCTTTCTCAAGTGGGGTGATGTGGTAGGATGGAGAAAAGGTGAATTTTTGTTGACTGAAAAAACCCCAATTGTCTTGCCTTCCATTCTCCAAAAAATAAAGGAGGGGAAAAGTGTGAAGATAACTAGTAATTTATCCAAAGTCTTATAAAAAGTAAGTGACAGAGGCAAATATTGAGCACAGGGCCATTCATGCTAAATAGAATCACTTTTTAACTGTACTAGATATTACACCCCTCCTCCATCATCCCATTTGTATCTTGTAGTATTTGATTCCTATATACAGCTGATTTATCTAAAATCTCATGTCCTATTGTGTACCCAAACTTAGGAAAGGGAAATTCCAGACATGAAAAAATCCCCTTGCCTCCCATCTTCCTTAAATTCTTCTTTTCCTTGACATAAAGCAACCTGGAACAATTCTCTATTCTGAAAAAAGTCATCTGGTTTTAAAATGGTGATAAGCTATTAATCACTGTTTAATATTCTCATAAAATGAAAACTTATATACAGTCATTCATAATATATGGCATGATGTTTTACAGGTTTTTTTTTTGGGGGGGGGTAGGAACACCTTTAGCTAAACATCGGTAGAAGGGAAGGGATAGAAAATAAGGCTGGAATAATCCCTAACAGAACAATTACTAATGGGCATCATCTAGGGGTATTGCTGTTATTTCAGTAAACTGACATTAGTGTGAGAGTTCCAGCTGCAAACTGATTTGTAATGAGTTCATAATAATGGTATAACTGACTGTTGCTTTTGTGTTTCTAAGACTCCCATTTGTATGGTGACTGGAATCTCATTTTTTTTTAATGAAATTCATTTGCTGGGATGCTCTTAAGATATCTAAAAAAAGAGATCCCATTGAGAGTTACAATCTTTGAGGTCCAAGATTTGAAACTTAGCAGCAGAGTTATTCCTGACAAAGGGAAAGTTAGATATCCCTGGATTTTATCAGCATCCCACTTGAAAGATAAACTATCACCCCTGATCTAAAACATCATATGAAGCAAATAATTAAGTGGTAAGACATTTTTGGAGTTCTTCCTATTCCAATAAGGTCAGTGGCAGTGGCATTGCTATGTTGATCTCCTACAAATGTAGCTAATTATGAATTTGTGTTTAAATTATCACCAAATAAATCACTGCCATACCAGTCCAAAGAAAGGCATTAAAACACATGCATGGAAGTATGAGGCTAGGAAGATTATTATTAAAAACAAAAACAAAAACAAAACCCTCTGCTTTGAAAACAATGTACATCTCACTTGTATGAAGGAAGTAACCAATTAAATATTAAGTATGGCTACCAAAGATATCAATATAAGACAAGGTTCACTTAGAACAGCCCTTAAAACATTTGTGAGATGATTTTGAAAAATTGGCTTTATTTAGAAGGGCAGAATAAAATACCTGATTTGATAAAATCAGAAAGAAAATAATTTTAAGGGTTTTATACAAATATACATGTAAGATTACCAAAAGTTTCTTTTTATTTGTGTTGGGCCAATCTATCTACAAATAGCTACTTATGTTCCCCTTTTAAGATCTTTTCCTTTACTTCATTTTCTCTCTTCCTCTTCCCCTCTTTCTTTCCATTTGTCCCTTTCCCATGCCCTGTCTTTCTCTTTACGTTCCTGAGAAAATGTGGGTAACCCAACACATGCTTTTGTCAGTGTAGAAAACTCTAATTATGAAAAATTCAATTCACAGAAGCTAGTCACCAATATAGAGCCTTAAAGCCTTGGAGCATTGCTCATGATAATGAAAAGCTAAATGCCCTGCCCCAGTCACACAAATTAGTATCTCTGAGATGAGACTTAAATATTGCTTTTTCTGACTCTGAATTGACATTCTATCTACTACCACATGTTTTCTCTATTACACACACACACACACACACACACACAAAAAAACCTCAGGGTGCTTCCAAGACAGCAGAGGAGAAACAGCACTTCCATGGTGCTCCAGCCCACACCACTTAAAAATCATGTGAAAGGGAGAATCTGAACAATCTCTGGAGCTCCAGTACCCACAAAACAACACAGAGAAGCTAACCTCCCTCTGAGGACAGTCCAGTAGCCCAGCAGGGAATGGCCAGCAGAGCGCGTTGGGAGCCTGCAGCACAATGCTCTGGGAGCCAAGCACAGGATCACATGATTCAGAGGTTTTAGCCCCAGTGTGGCTGGTCCAGCAACCAGCTGGATAGACCCCAGAACACCAGAAGCTGTGGCTTTTCAAGAATTTCCAACACAAAGTGAGAGGTTAGTGCCCTATGGACTTTGGGACCAGTATTTGGGAGCGCGTCTGCTTCTTCCCCTGGGGGCGAGAAGGAGCTGAGGAGTGGTGGCACAGCTGCCATTTTGCAGCTTCAGCTCCTGGCCTGCGAACTGTAGGGGGATCCGGTGATCAGTCTGGGGGTTAATCTCTCTTCCTTTAACCTCCCTGGATCTGGGTTGTGGTATGGGGTGGAGGTCTTGCGGTGTGTGTCCAGCTTGTCAGAGTGTATGGGGGCTTCAGTGAGGGCACCCAACTAATACCTCTGGAAATGGCGAAGAGACCAGCGTTTGGGAAGGAAGCCCCACTGTCCGGTGACACAGTCTTACTGTGGCAACAAGCCCAAAAGTCAAGTAATTAAGTGGCAACATGCTTAGGCAAATGAAACAAAATAAACAGAAAAATGCAACATTAGACTCCTATTTTGGGGACAAAGAGAATCAAAGCATGGAACAGGAGGAGGACTGGGAGGTCAGTAATCCTGCACCAAAAGCCCCAAATGAAAATATGATCGGGTTACAGGCCATAGAGGACCTTAAAAAGGACTTTAAAAACCAAATAAGAGAAGTGGAGGAAAAATTGGGAAGAGAAATGAGAAGGATGCAGTACAAGTATGAAATGAGAGTCAACATCCTGACTGAGGAAAATAACATCTTAAAAAATAGACTAACTCAAGAGGCAAAAGAGGCTCAAAAAGGCAATGAGAAGAAGAATGCCTTGAAAAGCCAAATTTGCCAGATGGAAAAAGAATCTCAAAAGCTGACTGAGGAGATTCATTCCTTCAGAATTAGACTGGAACAAATGGAAGCTAGTGTCTCTATGAGAAATCAAGATGCTGTTAAACAGATCCAAGCAATTGAAAGAATAGAAGGCAATGTGAAATATCTCATGGGAAAAACCACTGACCTGGAAAATAGATCCAGGAGAGATAATTTGAAAATTGTTGGACTACCTGAAAGCCATGATCAAAGAAAGCACCTAGAAATCATCCTTCAAGAAATTCTCAAGGAATATTGCCCTGAGGTTTTAGACCCAGAGGGCAAAATACAGATTGAAAGAATCTATCAATCACCTCCTAAAAATGATCCCAAAAAGAAAACTCCTAGAAATATTATAGCTGGGTTCCAGAATTCCCACATCAAGGAGAAAATACTACAAGCAGCCAGGAAGAAATAATTTCAATATTGTGGAAACACAATCAGAATAGGACAGGACCTGGCAGCTTCTACACTGAGGGACTGAAGGGTGTGGAATAGGATATTCTGGAGGGCAAAAGAGCTGGGATTAAAACCAAGAATCACCTACCCAGCAAAACTGAGTATCTTGTTTAAGGGGAAAATATGGTCATTCAGTGGAATAGAGGACTTTCAAGCATTCTTGAGGAAAAAAAAACTAGAGTTGAATAGAAAATTTGACATTCAGACACAAAAAACAAGAGATGCTTGAGAAGGTAAACAGGGAAAAGAAATCAAAAGGAACTTATCAACGTTGAGCTATTTACATTTCTATATGGAAAAACAATAACTATGACTGATGAAACCTTTCTAAGTATGAAAATAATTGAAGAAGGGTATATGGGCATATGAATACATATGTCAATGTGTATATATATATGTTTACAGGTATACATGGATAGGGGGCAGAGGTCGAATTTGCTGGGAAGGTATGATACTTAAAGGGTGAAGTTAAGAGGTGAGAGAGGAAAGTGGCAAGAGGAGATGGGGAGAGACAAGGGGGGTAAACTATCTCATGTAGAAGAGGCAAGGGGAAGTAGGTGCAGGGCAGGGGAAGAACAGGAAGGCAAAAAGGCAAAACCAGATTCTCATTGAATTTGGCTCAGGGAGAGAATGACATACATACTAAATGGGATATCTCACCCTGCATGACAGTGGGGGGGAGGGGGATGAGAGGAGGAAGGGTGGAGGGGAGGGCATTCTGGGGGGAGGGGAGGTTGAAGGCACCCACTTTTGAAGAGGGCCAGGATCAAGGTAGGGAATGGACCGGGTGGGGAGTGGGATGGGTGGGAGGGAAATATAGCCAATCTTTTCCAATATATATACTATGGTAATGTTTTGCATGGCTATACATGTACAACATATACTGAATTGCTTATCTTCCTAGCAGGAGTGGGTAACAAGGGAGGAAGGGAATGTATCTGGAATTTGAAGTTTTAAATTAAATATTTCTAATATAAAAAAAAAAAAGTCATTAGCTTCCAATTGCTCCAAACTAATTGTGAAGTAGTTATTCTCTTCAGTGAATTTTTGAAATTCCTTTTCCATATGGCAAAATCAGCTTTTTATAGCACTCTTCTCCTCATTGCCTTTTTGGGACTCTGTTGCCATTTGAATTAGTCTATTTTTAAGGTGTTATTCTCTTCAGTATTTTTTGGGTCTCCTTTAGCAGATTATTGACTCACTTTTCCTGATTTTCTTTCATCATTCTCATTTCTCTTCCCAATTTTTTATCCATTTCAAAATCCTTCATGAGATCCTTCATGGTCTGTAACTCGTTTATATTTTTCTTGGAGGCATTTGATACAGCAGTTCTGACTTTGCTGTCTTCTTCCCACTCCATACCTTGATCTTTCTGGTCTCCAAAATAGGATTCTCTCATCTATTTGTGTTTCTGTTGCTTGCTTATATTGGCAGTCAGATACTTGAATTTTGAGCTATTTGCCAAAGTAGAACTCTGCTTCCAGAATGGAGAGAGCTATGTCCCAAATTGCAGGGGTTTTTGAAGGTGCTGGAGCTATTTGATGGGCACCCTCTCTATAGCCCCGACACACTCTGGCTCAGTGATCACACATTCCAGGACCACCACCCAAGACCATCATCTGTATCTAAGCAGGACAAAGCAAGAGTGAACCCTCTTAACAGTCATTTGGTCCCCCTACAATTTGAAGGCCAGGAGCTCAGGAAGCAGCCAAGGCAGCAGCAGTTGCAGCCACTGCACCTCAGCTGTTTCGAGCTCCTGGGGTAGGAGCCCGGACCACTCCCCCCCCGCCCCGTTTGAACAAAGTTCCACACTAAACTTTTACATTGTCTTTGGTATTTTTGGATTGAGAAGTCTAGAAATTGCTACAGCTGCTGGTTACCCACTCTATAGAAGTTTAGTCCAGCTGTTGCTGGTCAGGACTGCCATGGGGCTAAAACCAAAGGCTCATGTGGAGCTGGGCTAGGCTCCCAGTTTGCTGGGATGGATCCCTCTTGCTGGCCAGCTGTGCTTCCTTCAGTGGGAGACTTGTTTCTCTCTTTCACTTTGTGGGTTCTGTAGCTCTAAGGTTTATTTAGAGTCACATTTTACATGTATTGGGAGGAGGTGGAAGCTGGAGCCACACAGAAGTCCTTTTTCTACCCTGCCAGCTTCTTGTCCTCTCAGTATTGAAGAAATCAACAAATAATGCCAAATGGACTAGTTAAAAATTATTAACTAACTCCAAAGTTGGAACTCTGATCCAAACACCTATACTTCCAGGTTTCTTAAGTATAAAATTGAATAGATTCATGATTTCTTTGTTGTGATAACTCTCTGTATCCATGTAGATTGTGACCCAAATATAAGTGATCAGTGATCATGGGCTCTTTGCTGTACATTTGACAAAGCACTCCATCTCCTGACTCTTGGCGTTTTCACTGACTCTCTAACATTCCTGGAATTGCCTTCATTCCTATCTCTATCTCCTGACTTCCCTGGTTACATTCAGGTCACATCTAAAATCCCATCTTCTACAGAAAACTTTCCATGGTCCCTTTTAACTATAATGCTTTCCTTCTGTTAATTATTTCCAAATTTACTCCCACGTATAACAAACTTCATATAGTTGTCTCTCCCATTAGACTGTGAACAGGTAAATATATTTTTAACTTCTCTTTATATCCCTACCACTTATCACAGTGTTTGGCACACAGTAGGCACATATTAAATAATTATTAACCGAATGATCTTCTCATCATATCTTATTCTTGTTCATGACTTTCTATAAATTCTCCATGGACACTCATCCAACATACTGTAGACTTTCCTGATTTTTGTTTGCTTTCCTTTCATTTCTTATGCACTAATATAGTACTCAGGCTTTCCTGCTCATACACTAAAAAAAGACTTGAAATTTGACAGAGAATATCTTTAAAATGGAAAGTGTAAAAGCATTTTACTTAAGATTTTTTTGTTAGACTTGGTTCAGCAAAATAAAGTCTTTAAATGAATTAGTTAAGGGTACAAATGATCAAATTCACCAGTCTTTATTTTCTTTTCATTTTCTTTTTAAACATAGGTGACTATATAATATTGAGGGTTTTGTTATCTGTGTTTAGAAGTCTCAATACTACAATTAAACCAGTATAGAGAGAAATCAAAGTTAATATGTAGTGGCTTAATTAATTATAAACCTAATCCAAAATTTCAAAATGAATCTTGTTGCTCTTTTTAAAATGTAAAATAAACCTACTCCCAGTAAGGAGACCTATTGTAATACACAAGGTGCCCCAGTATATTTATTCCTTTGTAGAAGTATATGAGATATAGTTCAACTCCCAAGTGATACAGCATGATTCGTCTACGTTCTGTGAGTTAAACTGATAATTAGAGCCTAACATTTGAGACTTGGTTTATAAATAGTTTTGATTATCACAGAAGGAATAAAAAGAAGGGAAAGGCAAGTTTGGAAAACAAGATACAATGCAAGAAAATGGCCTTTATTATAAATTGCTGCCCTGGGAGTTCTTGGATAGCTAGAATCATGAAAAGATTATTTACCTAGGGAGAATATGGAGGAAGTAGTACAAAGGAAAATGGGCAATGCTAAATTCAACCCTTGTTTACTTTGCAAGTTTGTCTCACTTGTAGGAAGTAGTTCTTACATAAAAACAAACAAAAAACAAAAACCATTTTTGTTCCTCTTCTGACCTGTAACAGCTTACTACTAATGCCTGAGCTATTGTGAAAATGTGAATAATGTTATTGGTAAATTACATGGGTAAAATATTGTTCATATTTATAAAACGTTTATTGCACTTGGGTGAACTATCATAATTCAGATACTTTTAACTGAAAGAACGATCCATCTACATGTTACTTTCTCAGTAACTTCTTGCTGCTATCACTGCCAACACACACACACACACACACACACACACACACACACACACACACATAGCCTACAAATTGGCTTTTTTAAAATTGGATTCTTAATTCATTTACTTTGAATATTTGCATTAATTTAAATTGAATATGCTTCCTAGCATCACTTATGTTTTTTTTAAACTTTGAAAATATATCATAATATACATTGCAATATAAATTTTATTTGGACTTATTTATATTAGTGAGATTTTCTGTTTGTTTCAAATAAGTTCAAAATAAATATTAAATTTAGTATTAATTATAACTGAGAACTTCAAAAGAATTATGGTGTGTATGTGTGTATGTGTTTAACTACAGTCATGTAGTTGGATAATAATAACTAAGTGATTTACAGCCTTATGGATGGACCATCTCACCAGCAATAGGTACATCTGACATTGTCTCTTCCTTTATGCAGATCAAGGTTCATAAAAGTTAAGTCAATTGGCCATGGCCACCCTAGTAACAAGTCTGACAGATAGGATTTAAACCCAGGAAACTCCTAGTAAGTGTCTGAGGCCCTATTTGAACACAGGTCTTCCTAACTACAAATCCAGGGATATATCCATCACACCACCTAATTGCTTCTACTATATTGCATTGCTAGTTCCACCTATACTGAGACTAGAATATGCAGATTTGTTTAATTTTACTTCTTTTGGGGGAGTCACATAAACATATAGATATATTCTTCCTAAAGTGAGTACTTTTGAGGCAATTAAAATTTGAAATACTTAATTCCAAAGGGATATCAAGTATCTAAAAAGACTAGGGTACAAAAGAAAGAGAACTAGTGCTAGGGTTGGGAATAACTGGGTTTAAATAGTATCTTGGATACATACTGGGTGTCTGACAAATGTCTGTGTGATTGTGGACACATAATTTAACTTTGACATGTCCCAAATCACTCTCTAACTGATAAATTGCAGGGCAGCACCTCTTCCACATTGGACGAGTTTCCTCTCCTGTTGAGAAATTCCCTCTACCAATGAATTCATAGTTCTAGTATGCATTCTCTCAGAAAATGGTTATCTGTTCTATGAAAACAAAACATATAAAATAATTTTTAAAATAAATGTAACATCAGTAAACACTTATAAAAATACATTGTTAGGGAGCCAAGAGGGCGGAAAGGAAGCAGTAACCTCGCTGAGCTCCTCTGTCACTAAGTCCAAAAGGGTAAATCTGAGCAGATTCCGGAGTGACAGAGCCCAGTGGAAGACAGTGTGGCAGAATCCAGCCCAGGAAGTTGCCCAGTGTATCCGCACAGGTCAAGCGCAGAGCGCGTGGGGGCTGCACAGCTCAGACCTAAGAGCAGGCAAGCAGACTACACCAGAGAGAGAAAAAGCCCCAGCCTGCAGATTTACCAAGGACAAATCGCAGTCATCTCGCAGAGGAAAAGGATCATTGGAGCCAGGTAGGAAAGTTGGGCTCCCAGTGGAGAGAGTGGCTTCTCAGGCTGCATTCAGCCCCCAGCCTGGAAGTTTAGAAACTGCCTGCCTGTATAATACAGGGGCTGGAATGGCAAAGTAAATTCTAGCTGCTCAGATCCTCCCATCCCTCCTTCATGAAGCAGAAAACCCAAAGATAAGTCTCCCACCCAGACTGAAATCCCAAGTTAATGGAAATAGCCTCAGGCTTGAGAATCTCCAAGAAGGGGTGTAACTGAGACAGCCAGGAATCTGAAGAGAAGAGAGGGAGGGGACCCAACAAGCCCCACCTCACCTCACCAACAAAAGCCTACTTATAGCCCAGGGGTATAGAGGCAGAAATCTGAAGTGGTCAGACTCATCCCCACCTACACATCTACAGTCCTCACTGACTTCCCTGACTTAGCCATAAACTAGCCACCCAGAGGTATTCAAAGTCAAGGATCAGGCCCCAAACTCATAGCCTGAGACACTAAGAAACAGGAAGTCACAATGGGAAGGAAGGAAGCTGAAAAGGAGAAGGGGAAGGCAAGAAAGTCTATTCGAGCATACTATGCAGGGCAAGAACAACAAAACACACAGGACAATATAGACTCTCTGCCCACACCAGAGACCACAGAAGGAAACATGATCTGGTCTCAAGCCCAAATAGCATTCCTGGAGGAGCTTAAGAAAAATTTTAAAGACCAAATCAGGGAGGCAATGACCAACTTGGAAAAAGAAAAGACCTCCCTAAAAACGGAACTTCAAAAACTAACTGAAGACCATAATTCACTAAAAATTAGATACAATCAAACTGAAACTCAGAACTCTATGATGCAGCAGGAGTCAATCAAAAAAAAACAAGATGATCGAAAAATTGCAAGAAAATAAAATATCTCACTGGAAAAATAACTGACCTAGAGAACAGATCCAGGAGAGACAACCTAAGAATTATTGGTCTACCAGAAAGCCATGATGAGAAAAGCAGTCTAGACAACTTCCTCCAAGAGATTGTCAAAGAAAACTGTCCTGAGGTCCTGGAATCAGAAGATAAAATAGCTATTGATAGAATTCACCAGGCTCCTCCTGAAAGAGATACCAAACTGAAAACTCCAAGAAATATAGTAGCCAAATTCCAGAATTATAAGATTAAAGAAAAAATTCTACAAGCAGCCAAAAAGAAACAATTCAAATATCGAGGAACTACAGTTAGGATCACACAGGACCTAGCAGCTTCTACATTAAAAGAGCGGAGGGACTGGAATTTGATATTTCGTAGGGCAAGAGAGCTAGGACTACAACCAAGGATTAACTACCCGGCAAAACTGAGCATAATCTTTCAGGCAAGGAGATGGACGTTTAATGAAGTAAGGGACTTCCAGACTTTCCTAATGAAAAAGCCAGAGCTCAATGGAAAATTTGATCTCCAATTACAAGACTCCAGAAGGACATAAAAAGGTAAACAAGGGTAACATAGACTCACACATGCAGAAGTGCACACACCCACACCCACAAACACAAGCTCATTACCTGGGATGCAACAAGAGCAAAATGTTCACATCCCTATATGTGAAGCTGATAACTGTCAATATTTGAAATCTTTATGATTATCATGACCTGCAAAAGGGTTATACTTATAGGGTGTGGGTATGAATGCACTAACATGGAGTCTAAAAAAAAAAAAAAGACTATTAAGGGGATCAATGGTACTGTAATGGGAAAAAGGAAAGGATGAGCTAGGAAAAGGTAAAATATGCCATCTGAAGAGGCATTAAAACACACTATAGAAGAAGGGAAAGTAAGAGGGAGAAGAACATCATTTAAACATCACTGGTTCTGGTTCAAAGAAGGATCAAATTAATCAGTGAAGTTTAAGAATCTAACGTGAATAGACACATAAATTCATTAAATAGAGGAATTGGAGGGAGGGAGAGGAGCATTGTTTGAAATTTACTCTCATTGGTTTGGAATCAAACGGGGAGTAATTTACTCTGATAAGTATAAAAATTTATTGTGTCCTATAGATAGTGGGAGGGTAAGGGGGGGTGAAAAGGAGGAGACTAAAGGGAGGGATTATAAGGGAGGGAAATAGTAGTAAGGGGAGAGGGTAGGTTAAGAAGGGGGGTCACTGGGTGGGAACACTGAGGGAGGGGGCGGTCAAAAGGGAAAACTTCAAGGAGGGGAAGGGAGAAGGAATAAACAAAAACATAAACAGGGGAGGGAATAGGATGGAAGGGAAGAGACAGATAGTCATCATTACTGTGAATGTGAATGGGATGAACTCTCCCATAAAACAGAGGTGAATAGCGGAATGGATTAAAAACCATAATCCTACAGTATGCTGTCTTCAAGAAACACATTTGAAACAAAGGGATACCCACAGGGTAAAGGTAAAAGGTTGGAGTAAAATTTATTATGCCTCAGCTAAAGTAAAAAAAGCAGGGGTAGCAATACTTATCTCAGATAAAGCAAAAGCAAAAATAGATCTAATTAAAAGAGATAAGGAAGGAAACTATATCCTACTAAAAGGCACCATCGAGAATGAAGCAATATCACTACTTAATATATATGCACCAAGTGGTATAGCATCCAAATTCCTAGAGGAGAAGTTAAAGGAATTAGAGGAAGAAATAGATAGCAAAACTATACTAGTGGGGGACCTTAATCTCCCCCTCTCTGAACTCGATAAATCTAACCTCAAAATAAACAAGAAAGAAATTAAGGAGGTGAATAGAATCTTAGAGAGACTAGATATGATGGATCTCTGGAGAAAACTGAATGGGGATAAAAAGGAATTTACTTTCTTCTCAGCAGTGCATGGTACATACTCAAAAATAGACCATGTACTAGGGCATAAAAACCTCACAATCCAGTGCAGAAAGGCAGAAATATTAAGCGCATCATTCTCAGATCATGATGCAATAAAAATTATATGCAATAAAGGGCCATGGAAAGACAGACTAAAAACTAATTGGAAATTAAACAATTTAATCCTAAAAAATTGGTGGGTCAAACAAGAAATTATAGAAACAATCAATAATTTCATTCAAGAGAATGATAATAATGAAACAACATACCAAAATTTGTGGGATGCACTAAAGGCAGTTCTCAGGGGAAGTTTTATATCCCTGAGTGCATACTTAATTAAAGCAGAGAGAAGGGAGGTCAATGAATTGGACATGCAATTGAAAAAGCTAGAAAAAGAACAAATTGAAAATCCCCAATTTAGTACTAAATTAGAAATATTGAAAACCAAAGGTGAGATTAATAAAATTGAAATTAAGAAAACCATTGAATTAATAAATAAAACTAAGAGCTGGTTTTATGAAAAAATCAACAAAATTGATAGACCCTTAGTCAATATGATAAAAAAAAAGAAAGAAGAAAACCAAATTATGAGTATCAAAAATAAAAAGGGTGAATCTACCTCCAATGAAGAGGAAATCAAAAAAATAATGAGGAATTATTTTTCCCAATTGTATGCACATAAATATGACAATCTTAGTGAAATGGATGAATATTTACAAAATCACAAGTTGCCCAGATTAACTGAAGAGGAAGTGAATTACCTAAATAACCCCATCTCAGAAAAAGAAATCAAACAAGCCATCAATGAACTCCCTAGGAAAAAATCTCCAGGGCCAGATGGGTTCACTAGTGAATTCTATCAAACATTTAAAGAACAATTGATTCCAATACTCTACAAACTATTTGGGAAAATTAGTGAAGAAGGAGTCCTACCAAACTCTTTCTATGACACAAATATGGTACTGATTCCTAAATCAGGAAGAGATAAAACAGAGAAAGAAAATTTTAGACCAATCTCCTTCATGAATTTAGATGCAAAAATTCTAAATAAAATATTAGCCAAAAGATTCCAACAACTTATCACAAAAATAATACACCCTGATTAGGTAGGATTCATTCCAGGAATGCAAGGATGGTTTAATATTAGGAAAACCATCAGTATAATTGAGCATATCAACAACAAAACTAGCAAAAACCACATGATCATCTCAATAGATGCAGAAAAGGCTTTTGACAAAGTACAACATCCATTCCTATTAAAAACACTAGAAAGTATAGGAATAAATGGAGCCTTCCTTAAAATAGTTGCTAGCATCTATCTAAAACCATCAGCAAGTATTATATGCAATGGGGATAAACTAGAAGCCTTTCCAATAAGATCAGGAGTGAAACAAGGGTGTCCACTATCACCCCTCTTATTCAATCTGGTACTAGAAACGTTAGCAGTAGCAATTAGAGAAGAAAAAGAAATCAAAGGAATCAAATTAGGCAAAGAAGTGACCAAGCTGTCACTCTTTGCAGATGATATGATGATATACTTAGAGAATCCTAGAGAATCAAGTAAAAAATTTCTTGAGACAATAAATAAATTTGGCAAAGTTGCAGGATATAAAATAAACCCACATAAATCCTCAGCATTCCTGTACATCTCTAATAAAACTCAACAGCAAGAGATAGAAAGAGAAATCCCATTTAAAGTCACTGTAGACATTATAAAATATTTGGGAATCTACTTGCCAAAACAAACCCAGAATCTATATGATCACAACTACAAAACACTTCTCACACAAATAAAAACAGATCTAAATAGTTGGAAAAATATCAATTGCTCGTGGCTGGGTCGAGCTAATATAATAAAAATGACAATTTTATCCAAACTAAATTATATATTTAGTGCCATTCCAATCAATTTACCAAAAAACTACTTTGTAGAGTTAGACAAAATAATAACAAAATTTATTTGGAAAAACAAACGGTCTAGAATATCAAGGGAATTAATGAAAAGAAATGCTAAGGAAGGTCGACTAGCTATGCCAGATCTTAATCTGTATTATACAGCAGCAGTCATCAAAACTGCTTGGTACTGGCAGAAGTGTAGAGTAGTGGATGAGTGGAATAGATTAGGTGCAGGAGACCCAGCAGTTAATGAATATAGCAATCTATTGTTCGATTAACCCAAAGACCCCAGTTTTTGGGATAAGAATGCACTATTTGACAAAAACTTCTGGGTAAACTGGAATACAGTATGGCAGAAACTGGGCATAGATCACTATCTAACACCATATACCAAAATCAAGTCTAAATGGGTGCATGATCTAGGTGTAAAGGATGATACTGTAAGCAATTTGGGAAAGCAAGGAATAGTTTACCCGACAGATCTGTGGAGAGGGGAAGATTTTAGGACCAAACAAGAATTAGAGACCATTATAAAATGCAAAATGGATAATTTTGATTACATTAAATTGAAAAGCTTCTGCACAAACAAAGCCAATGTAACCAAGATCAAGAGGGAGGTGGGAAATTGGGAAAGAATTTTTACAACTTGTGTCTCTGATAAAGGACTCATCTCCAAAATTTATAGAGAATTGAGCCAAATATATATGAATACAAGTCATTCCCCAATTGATAAATGGTCAAAGGATATGAACAGGCAGTTTTCAGAGAAAGAAATTAAAGATATCTATAAGCATATAAAGAAATGCTCTAAATCACTATTAATTAGAGAAATGCAAATCAAAACAACTCTGAGATACCACATCCCTCCAGTCAGATTGGCTAAGATGACAA
>WOXC01012290.1:0-165379 GCA_011680675.1 Gymnobelideus leadbeateri
CAGTGAGTAAAAGCGTCAGCCTCGGAGTTGGGATGACCCGAGATCGAAACCGGCCTCAGAAAATGAGCACCCACACATAAATAATGACTAGCCATGTAACCTTGAGCAAGTTACTTAACCGCAATTGCTTAAAAAAAAAAAAAGAGTGTATGTATGTCAATACTCTGTTAGTGAAGTTGTGAACTGATCCTATAGGGCAATTGGAACTATGGTGAAGGGCTATAAAACCATGCATACCCTTTTGACTGAGGAGTACAGTTACTAGGTCTATATCCCAAAGGAAATTTAAAGAAAAGGAAAGGGAATTATGCCTACAAAAATATTTGTAACAGCTCTTTTCTAGGGGGAAAAGAATTAGAAATTGAAGGGTGCCCACTAAGCTCTGCCTCATTTAAATTAATTAGAAATTACTCATCAACTAGGTAATGGCTGAACAGGTTGTGGTACGCAATTATGATGGAGCACTATCATACTATAAGAAATGATGAGCAGGATGTTCTCTGAAAAAGTTGGAAAGACTTGCATGGGCTGAGGCAAAGTGAAATGTACCGTGTACAAAGTAACAGCAATATTGTAAGATGATTACTTGTGAATGACTTAGCCATTCTCAACAATACAACAATCCAAGACACCTCTGAAGGACTTACAATAAAAAATGCTATCCATACCCAGAGAAAAAACAGATGGTGTCTGAAGCATACTCATTTTTATTTTCTTTTTCTTGAGTTTTTTTTTTTTATCTAATTGAATTGCTTGCCTTTTCAATGGAGTATGAGGGAGGGGAAGAAGGAAGGGAGAGAATTTGGAACTCAAAGTTCTAAAAACTAATGTTAAAATTGTTTTTACATGTCATGGGGAAAAAATAAAATGCTAAATAAAAAAAATTATTTTAAAAAGTGTACATATATGGGGCGGCAGTTAGGTGGTGCAGTAAGAGCGCCTGGAGTTGGGAGGACCTGGGATAGGTTCTGGCCTCAGAAAATTAGCACCCACACATAAATAACTAACTGTGTAACCTTGAGCAAGTTACTTAACCCCAATTGCTTTTTTTTAAAAAAAATGTACGTATATACAGGCAATATTGGCCTATAGCTCATCTTCCTCATTTACAATGGGTCACTTTCCTCCCTTGTTCCACTGCAGGATTTCATTCACTTTAGCATAACTTTTGCAAAAGCCATCATTATATATCTCACTTTGCCAAGATCTTGCCCAGGAAATGGTCATGCCCCTCCTCTTTGAAAATTCTTATGCCCCCCCCCAAAGAGGTAATGCCCATTAGTCTAATCTTGCCAATATCTATGATAAATATCCAACCAAACAATGCTATGATATGTCATGCCTTGGTCTCAAACACATCTTTGATTCTATCTTCGATGAAGCCCTGATTATATTTCTTCACTTTACATACTTCATCAGCCTGGAATCCTGAGATTCAGTTGCAATAAAGACAAAATAGTCTGTGAGTGCCAAAGTAATGGACACCCCAGCTTCCATAACTATATCTACTGAGGAATGAGTGAATGAATGAAAAAAGCACTTATTGGGAGATTACTTTGTAAAAGCATGGTACTAAACAAGGAAGAGAGAAAGGGCAAAGATCAACCCTGCTCTCAAGGAGCTCATGATGCTTTATTTTAATTAATTTTTTTCAGTTAACAAAAATCTATTTTTCTCCCTTCTAACTCCTCTCCAAGAAAAAAAAAATCCTAACAACATATACTAAGTCAAACAAATTCCCACATCAGCCATGTTCAAAAATCTATATGTCTCATTCTGCACCCCCCAAGTCCATCACCTTTCTATCAGGAATAGTATGTTTTATTTTTAGTCCTCTGGAATCATGATTGGACTATGCATTAATCAGAATTCTTAAATCATTCAAAATTGTTTGTCTTTATAATTTTTTTGCACTTTTTTGGAGGGCAATTGGGGTTAAGTAACTTGCCCAAGGTCACACGGCTAGGTTTTTTTTTGTTTGTGCGTGCGTTAAGTGTCAGAGGCCGGATCCGAACTCAGGTCCTTCTGACTCCACGGCCAACGCTCTACTCACCGCGCCACCTAGCCGTCCCCTGTCTTTATAATGTTGCATAAATTGTTCTCATTCTGTTCACTCTGCCTCAGTTCAGCTATAAGTCTTCCCAGGTGTCTCTACAACCATGCTTTCCATCATTTTTTACATCACAACAGTACTCTGTTACATTCATGTACCATAATTTATTCAGCAATTTCCCATCTGCTGGGTACCTCCTTAATTTCAAATTCCTTAATACCCAAAAAAGAACTGCTATAAATATTTTGGGATATGTGGGTTCTTTTTCTTTGCTCTCTTGGAGGAGAGGGATATAAACCTAGTAGTGGTGCCACTGAAAAGCTCTCATTCTAATAGGGAAGATGACACATAGAAAAGATTTCAGCTACAAGTCTGATGAAAATGTCCCATGCTTTGCCGTGGCAAAAAAGATAGTAATGCATATTCTTTTGCATCATTTCCATTGACAAAACCACTTCATTTCTGATGTGAACCATTTGACAGTGTCAAAGACTTTGGTGCTAAGAAATGTTCAGTTTTTCTGGGTCTTTGGTAGCTATTGCTATAGTACCAACAAAAGGAGTTGCCAGGCTGCATCTCCACAAGGGCTAAGTGGGATGATGGCTGTAGGAGCTGGGCTGCAGTCAAGACTGATGGTCTGCAGATGCTGCTATTCCCAGGGCTTTGGGAACAGTTGTATCGATGAAAAAAGTGGGTTCCTTCTCCAGGGACTGCTTCCCTCAGTAATGGCTGTAGGGGCTGGTATCCTAGGGAGCACTGCTAATACCAGGGCTATTACATTCAGGGTCCTGAGCTCTCTCCATGGGGGTCTGAGGGAAGGTGGTAGTCTAAGTGGTTTTGGTGGTGATTTGATTGGTCTGGAATGTGCCATACCCTGTCTCTATCTCAAGGCACCTTGCTACTTCAGCTAGGCTAGCTTGCCTTACAGGTGGGGTCTTTAGGATTATCTTCTTGATCAATGCTAAGATCAGGCCATATGGTCTTAGTGAAGTCAACATAAGCTTAGGAGTTTAAAGAAGTCATTGTATTTGTGCCTATTCCTGTAGCTGTAAAGCACATCATCCAGGACTTAACAAGTGTCCCTGCTAATCAGAAAGATAGGTAGGGCAGGACTCAAGTAGCAAGGAGAAAAGGAAGGAAGCTTCTACTGTGGCTATACCACCTGCATCTGCTGCCTCTCCCACAGAAAACAGAGCCTAACACTTTAAAAAATATTTGAATAGGACATATAAAGATTCTTAAATAAAAATATGAAGTGAATTCAATACAGAATAAACTATAAAACTAATATCAAACTAAAAACTAAATACAGAACATATTAAATGATAGACTGTTAAAATAGATTATCTGCTGAAATTTTAAGGAACACACATGGAATTCCACTTTGCATTTTTATCTGGTTTATAATTAGAGGTCCTAAATTCTCTATACTGAACACTTATTTCAAAGTTAACTTTGTAAATGGTTCTTTGGGATTATAATTTAGAGAGTGCCCTTAAGAGGTCATCTATTTCAAACACCTCACTTTTATGGATCAGAAACTGGAGCCCAGAGAAACTAAGTGAACTGTGCAGACATCACAAAGGTAGAAACATAAATGGGATTTGAAACTTGGTCCAGACTCAGCATTCTTTCTTCTGTTTTATACAGCACTGGGAGGAATAATCTTAATTCTCAAATGGCCACTATTCACTCAAAACCATCAAGCTATTAAAAAAATCTTCATACAACAGTACTATGAGTTTTCCATTAATACGAACTAAATCCTACCCAAGCTATAGGATATTTTTGTAAGCAGGATTACCTAAAATCATACTCTTAAAAAGTGAAAAAATTTTGTAACATTTTTTATAAAATATTAGTAATAGAAGCTATCATAGCAATCATTTGGTCCCATATTTCACATAGGGCGTGTAAACTTTTTTTTAATAGTTTGATATCTGTATTTCAATATAATTGGTTTCCTTTGTACTCCTTCATATTTTACATTATGCATTTAAAAACACGATACCAAGAAGAGGTCCAAAGACTTTCCTAGACTACCAGAGGGGTTTGTGGCACAAAAAAAAGAACCACTGTTCTAGACTTCTGGTCCATTTCTTGCTACAATCATATACTTTCAATTGTGTTTAAATGTTTTTCATATTATTGAATAATTCAACAAGCATTTATTAAGTGCTTACAAATTCGAGGCTCTATGCCTTCCCAACAAACTTATTGATATGTATCATGATAGGAGTGGAAGCAGCCAATCCAAGCAAAGCAAAAGTTCAAATATTGGAAGGGCTGCCATGTTAAAGAGGCATCCAACTCTTGGATTGGAGATAGACAGAAGCGGGAGAGAAGAACAAATTCAAACTGTTGGAGAAAAATTAAAGGGACTTATTGCCTCTGTAGAAAGAAGAATTTGACTTAACATGTCCAAAACAACTCAGCTTTGTCCCTAAACTAGACCCTAAACCCAAACTTCCCTATTTCTTTGATGGGAACTCATGTTCTCCCAGTCCCTCAGCTTGAGGAGCTTAATCATCCCAAATCTTCCTTCTCACTCATCCATTGCATTTAATTATATACTAAGCTATCAATTCTACTTCACATCATCTCTGACCATTCATACCCTTTAGCAGCAAGGTGAATAGTGTACACTCAGTGAAGTACTGGACCTAGAATTGAAACACCTAAGCTTAAATCTAGCCCCGAGGGAAGGGAAAGGTAGCAAGCACAGGGGTGGAGAACAGGTGCTCAAGGTGTGGTTCTTTGACTGAATCCAAACTTCACAGAACAAATCTCCTTAATAAAAAGATTTGTTCTGTAAAACATGGACTCAGGGGGCGGAGCCAAGATGGCAGAGTAGAAACAGCTCATCCAAGCCACTCTGCTCCAGATACCCCCCAAACTATGTAAAAGGGGACTCTGAACAACTTCTGGAGCCCCAGCACCCACAGAACGACACAGAGAAGCTAACCACTCACTGAGGACAGCCCAGCAGCCTTGCAGGAAGGACCAGTGCAGGGCTCTGGGAGCCGGCAGCGTGCAGAGCGAGGGGAGCCTAGCCGAGCCCAGGGCCCCGTGAGCCGAGGTTTTAGCCCCAGGGCAGCAGGGCCAGCAGCCAGCTGGAGAGACCCCAGAACACCAGCAGCTGTGGCGACTCCAGAATTATCAACATAGACATGCCTAGGACAAAGTGAGAGGTTAGTGTCCTATGGACTTTGGGACCAGTATTTGGGGAATGCGTCGGCTCCCTTCCCTGGGGGCTAGAAGCCACTGAGGAGACACGCCATTTTGTAGTTTTCAGAGGCAGCTCCAGCTCCTGGCCTGTGAACTGTAGGGAGATCCAGCGATCAGTCTTGGGGGGTAATCGCTCTTGCTTTAACCTCCCTGGATCTGGATTGTGATCTGGGGTAGAAGTTGTGGGTGGGTTTCCAGCTTGCCAGAAACAGAAGTTGCCCTTCCACACATTCAGGACGAAAATTCCCCTGTCAGCAAAGCCATAGTGTGGCAACAAGCCCAAAAGTCAAGTAATTAAGTGGCAACATGCCAAGGCAAAGGAAACAGAAAAATGCAACCCTAGACTCCTATTTTGGGGGCATAGAGTGGGAAAAGGACTGTGAGGTCAGAGGTCCTGCTCCAAAAGCCCCAGGGGAAAAGATGAGCAGGTTGCAGGCCACAGAGGACCTTAAGAAGGACTTTAAAAATCAAATAAGAGAAGTGGAGGAAAAATTCAGAAGAGAAATGAGAAGGATGCAGGAAAAGTATGAAATGAGGGTCAACAGCCTGACTGAGGAAAACAACACCTTAAAAAATAGAATAACTCAAATGGCAAAAGAGGCCCAAAAGGGCAATGAGGAGAAGAATGCCTTAAAAAGTCGAATTTGCCAGATGGAAAAAGAATCTCAAAAGTTCACTGAAGATATTCATTCCTTCAGAGTTAGACTGGAGCAAATGGAAGCTAATGACTTTATGAGAAATCAAGATGCTGTTAAGCAGATCCAAACAAATGAAAGATTATAAGGCAATGTGAAATATCTCATGGGAAAAACCACTGACCTGGAAAATAGATCCAGGAGAGATAATTTTAAAATGATTGGACTACCTGAAAGCCATGATCAAAGAAAGAACCTAGAAATCACCCTTCAAGAAATTCTCAAGGAAAAATTGCCCTGATGTTTTAGATCCAGAGGGCAAAATAGAGGTTGAAAGAATCCACAGATCACCTCCTGAAAAAGATCCCAAAAAGAAAACTCCTAGGAATATTATAGCCAGGTTCCAGAATTCTCAGATCAAGGAGAAAATACTTCAAGCAGCCAAGAAGAAATAATTTCAGTATTGTGGAAACACAATCAGAATAGCACAAGACCTGGCAGCTTCTACACTGAGGGATAGAAGGGCATGGAATATGATATTCCAGAGGGCAAAAGACCTGGGAATGAACCCAAGGGTCACCTACCCAGCAAAACTGAGTATTTTGTTTCAGGGGAAAATACGGTCATTCAGTGGAATAGAGGACTTTCAAGCATTCTTGAGGAAAAAACCAGAATTGAATAGAAAATTTGACATCCAGACACAAGAAGCAAGAGATGCCTGAGAAGGTAATCAGGGAAAAGAAATCAAAAGGAACTTATCAAAGTTGAACTATTTACATTCCTATATGGAAAAGCAATAACTGTGACTGATGATATCTTTCTCACTATGAAAATAATGGAAGAAGGGTGTGTGGTCATATGAATACATTTGTGAATGTGTGTGTATATGGTTACAGTTATATATGGATAGAGGGCATAGGTTGAATTTGTTGGGAAGGGAGAATACTCAAGGGATGAAATTATGAGGTGAGAGAGGAAAAGTGGCAAGAGGAGATGGGGAGAGACAGGGTAGGGTAAACTATCTCATGTAGAAGAAGCAAGGGGAAGTGGTTGCAAGGGAGGGGGAGAATAGGAAGGCAAAAAGGCAAAACCACATTCTCATTGAATTTGGTTCTGGGAGAGAATGACATACATACTAAATGGGATATCTCAACCTGCAGCAGGATAGGGGGAAGGGGGATGAGAGGAGGGATGATGGATAGGAGGGCATCCTTGGGGTGAGGGGAGGTTGGAAGTACCCACTATAGAAGAGGGACAGGATCATGTAGGGAATGGACCAGGCGGGGGGTGGGATGAGTGGGAGGGAATTATAAGCAGCCTTGTACAATATATCTACCATGATAATGTTTTGCATAGCTAGACATGTACAACATATACTGAATTACTTATCTTCCCAGAGGGAGTGGGTGACAAGAGAGGAAGGAAATAGATCTGAAATTCGAGGTTTGAAGACTAAATGTTTCAAATATATATAAATACTATTATTAATGTTCTTTTGCTTGTAATTGGGAGATAAGATGTGCAGGCATTGGGACACAAAGATTCACCTTCCTCTAATGGAAAAGTCGAAGGGGGGTATGGGAGAAGGTATGGGAGAGAGCAGATTGGAGGAAATGATATCTTGCAAGACTGCTATTCTGGGAGGGTGGGTAGGGGAAAAACAGGGGGGGAAAATGATTGTAACTCAAAATCTGGCGGAAATGAATGATGTAAAACAGAAGTTAATAAAGCATTTGTTTAAAAAAAATAAAAATAAAAAAAAACTTGGACTCAGTCAAAAGGCCATACCCAGGGACCTATGAGGCCACATGTGGCCTCAAGGTCACAGCTCCCCTGAACCTGAATAGCACCTACTATGTGCCAGGCACTATGCTAAATGCTTTCACAAATATTATCTTTATTGATTCTCACTATAACCCTGTAAGGTAAATGTTATTATTATCCTCATTTTATAATTCAGGAAACTGGGGCAAAGAGAGGTAAAGGGCTTACCCAGGGTCACATAGCCATTAATGAGGTCACATTTGAACTTGGCTCTTCCTGATTTTGGACCCAGAGTCACCAGCTGCCACCGACCTTTATTAGCTGGGGTGATTCAGAGCAAGTCACTTAAATTCTCTGCCTGCCTCAGTTTCCTTACTTATAAAATAGGGATAACATCACCTACTTCTTGAAGTTGTCATGAGGATGAAATGAAATATTTTTACAGTATTTTCCAAACTTTAAAATGTTATATAAATGCCAAATACTGATGTTGTAATATTCTCTACTCCCATAATTACCACCCTGGTTCAGTCTCTCATCATCTGTTGCCCGGACTACTATAATAGCCTCCTAATTGCCTGCCCAATGACCATACCACCACCCCCATACTTCTGTATTTGATCCACTTCCTATCTCTCTCCTCAACAATCCATCCACACACACACATAGCTACAAAAATTATCTTCCTAAATCATAGGTCCAATCATATCCCCCGCTCAAAAACTTTTATTGGTTCTTGCCTCTAGGATAAAATAAAAGCAGTTAAAGCTTTCTTCAAACTGACACTATCTTAACTTTCCAGTCATATTTCACATTATTCCTCTTGGTGGAATCATCAGGTGAAACCCGATGTCTCAGCCCAACTGGACTATTCCCCAAACTCAACATTCCTTCTCTTGCCTACATGTATTTGCGCAAGCTATCCTCTGTTCCTGGAATACACTCCCTCCCTCCTCATGGCTCCTCTTAAGAATCCTTATCTCCCTTCAAGGTTCCCCTGGACTTCTCTGTAACACTTTCTATGAGCACCACCCTTTAACACACACCAGCTGTTAATGTTTTCCACATCCTCAAATTACCTTTCATTTCCATGTGTACAAGTTGGATGTCTGCCCTAAGTCTACCCCAAAAGAATGAAAGGTTCTTACTCTCCTGAAAATAGAGACTATTTCATCTTCCATTAGATTATAAGCTCCTTGAGGGCAAGGACTGTCTTTTGCCTCTTTGCAAACCCAGCACTAAGCGCAGTGCCTGGCACATAGAAAGGATTGAATAAAAATTCACTAATTGATCTTGACCTCCATGTTTCCTAGAGGTGGAATGACAGAGAAAATCTTAGATATGGAATCAGGTGTCCTAGGTTTGATTGCCAGACCTGCCACTCACGGCCTTTATTACCTTGAGCAAGTTACTTAACCCTCCTTCCTGTACTTCCCCACCCCTATTTGGTGTCTGTTTGTTCTAGCAACATATATTCTAAAACTGGAATAATAGAAGTTAGGTTAGCATATCTGTAAAGGTCAATAAGTTTAGAGGAAGGGTGGTGCAGTGGATAGCACACAGGACTAGGCATCAGGGAGCCCTTAGAGACACTCTTAGTTGTTTGATTCTGGACAAGGCACTTCCCCTCTCTGGGCCTCAGTTTCTTCATTTGTAAAATAAAAGACTAGCAGATCTCTACAATCACTTCCAGAACTAAATCTATGATACAAACATCTCTGTATCCCCTGCATCTAGTATTGTACTTCACACACCCAATCCATTGCCAAGGTTTACCTTTTCTACCTTCACAACATCTCTCTAAAAAGTACACTTCTCTTGCTCACAAAGCCTCCACACTACTTCAGGCCCTGGTAACCATTCACCTGGAATATTACACCTGTGCTAACATTCTAAATGGTCTCCTTGACTCAAGTCTCTCCCCACTCCTAGTCATCCTCCACAGAGCTGCCAAAGTGATTTTCCTAACATATAAAGGTCTGACTGTTCTCCCATTATCCCTTTCCCCATCCCACCCCCATCACATAGTCAAAAAACCCAGTAGCTTCCTATTATTTCCAGAAATCTAACATAAATGCCTTTGTTGACCATTTAAAGCTCTTCGTGTCCTGGTTCTGAGTTTGAACCCAAGTTCAACTCTAGTCTCAGACACTTACTAGCTTTGTGCCCAAGGTAAGTCAGTCATTTAACCCTGTTTGCCTCAGTTATTCACCTGCAAAATGAGTTGGAGAAGGAAACGGCAAACCATTCCAGTATCTTTGCCAAGAAAATCCTGAATGGGTTCGTGAAGAGTTGGACACAGCTGAAATAACTGAACAATAACAAGGAAATGTCCTGGCCACTACCTCCCTTTCCAGTTTTCTTATACTTTACTATATTCTACACACTCAACTCAGGCAACTAGGTGGTGCAGTGGATTGAATGACAGACCTGGACTCATCTTCCTGAATTCAAATCTGGCCTCAGACACTTACTGTGTGACCCTGAACAAATCATTTAATCCTGTTTGTTCCAGTTTCATCATCTGTCAGATGATCTGGAGAAGGAAATGGCCATCCACTCCAGTATCTTTGCCAAGAAAACTCCAAATGAGGTTACAAAGAGCTAGACAGAACTGAAATGACTGTACAAAACATACTCCACAATCTAGCCACACTTGCTGATCCTTGTATAGGACACTTCATTTCCTCTTTCCATGACTTTGTTCTTCCACCTCTTGGAATTCCTGGCTTCCTTCAAGACTCAGCTTACCCTTTTTTAAGAGGTATGTGTATGTGTTAGAGAGAGACTAGGTCTCCCTCTCTCATCCAGGTTTTAGGAAAGACATTGATAAGCTAAATAATGTCCAGGGGAGGGCAAACACAATAATGAAAAACCTGAAGATCACAACATATGAGGGCTGACAAAAAATTCTGTGAATATCCAGCCTAAAGAAGACAGGGAAGAAGCATGATAGCAGTCTTTAAGTATTTGAAGGGTTATCATATAAAAAATGAATAATTTTTTCTGCTTAGTCCCAAAGGGCAGAATTGGAAGCAATGATAGTTTCAGACAAATTTAGACTTATCAGTAAAAACTTTCTAAGAATTGCAGCTATTCCCAGTGAGATGTGGGATGCCTCAGGAGATAGTGAGTTCTCCCTCAATGGAAGTCTTTTAAGTAAAGATTGAATGACCACTTGTCAGGCACAATGGGAATGTCTTGGGATTCAGTACAGTTAGATCTGTATGGTATAACTATTGATCCTAGGACAGGGGCTGCTTGCTTCCTCTTGTGGTTTTAAATATCCTTGGTATAGGTGGATTCATACACTCAAAAAATCTTTAAAAGTGTCTACTCTGTAGCTGGGGATACAAAAAAACAAAAACATAGCCATCCCTTCTTTTGAGAGAGACAGAGACAGAGAGACAGAGACAGAGAGAGACAGAGACAGAGAGGAGAGAGGAGAAGTCACAGAAAGAGATAACAAATGGTGTGGTGGGGATATCAAGAAGGGTTTCTTGCAAGAGATGGCACTTGAATTGAGGCTCAAAGGAAGAAAAGGATTGTGAGAAGCAAAGATGAAGGACAAATACATTTTAGGTTCAGAGGATGACTTGTGATGTCTGAAAGGGGGAAAGAAAGTTTTGAATTTGGGGAATAGCAGTATTCTAATTTGGCTGGAACATAAAGTCTGTGAAGGAAAATCATGTGAAACAACCCTGGAAAGTCTGGTGGAGGAACATTGCTAATGGGCTTAAATGACAGGTTTAAGAATTTATACTTTATCCTAGAGGCAAGAGGAAGTCACTGAAGATTTTCAAATACCTAAAAATGAAATTGCCAGACCTCATGAGGTCAGACCTATGCCTTATGAAGGTGATTTTTGCAGTTTCATGGAAGATAGGTTGGAAAGGGGGGAAGGGAGGTTAGAAACAGGGAGATTATTACAATGGCTGAGGTCAGAGGTGATGAGGCCCTTAAATGTAGTAATAGTAACCACATGATTGGAGAAAAAGAGGACAAATGTGAAATGTTATGGAGGTAGAGGAACTGACAAGACTTGGCAATTGATTGGACATGGTGGGGAGGAAGGGAGAAAAGTAGGGAATGACTTGTAAGTGCTACAAACCTGGGCTGACTGGTATTTTTGTTGTTGTTTATCCTTCATTCTCAAAGAGGATCAATGACATCACAAATGTAATGTCTTGACTTTCGAGTGAACTGGATTTAAGTGAGGCAAGGCTGTGCAAAAGTCATCAGCCTCACTCTCTCCTTTAGAATCAGAGACCAATGGGGTGGCTAGGTGGCTCAGTAAGTAAGAGCGCTGGCCCAGAGTTGGGATGACCCAAGATCGAATCTGGCCTCAGAAAATGAGCTCCCACACATAAATGATGACTAGCCGTGTAACCTTGAGCAAGTTACTTAACCCCAATTACTTAAAAAAAAAATCAGAGACCAATGGCAAGACATAGGTCAAGAAGACTGGTGATGGCCCAGGGACTGGCTTGTAAGTGAGGGATAGAGGATATGCTCTGTCATCCAGAAGGAGGAGGGCTTTGCAGCTGACTAGATGGTGACAGGTAGCAATCTGGGGAGGCCTAACAAATTCTGATATGATCATATTAACTTCAACTAAATACTTATTAAAATGAAATGAAACTGGAAAACAGCTATAAATTTCCATAAAAAAACTTTAGTACTTTCAAAAATAACAACCTTGAATTACTTCCTTGGAAAGTCATACAAACATTAGATACTTTTTTTTTTTTTGCTTTTTGGAGGGCATTTGGGGTTAAGTAACTTGCCCAAGGCCACACGGCTAGGTTTTTTATTTGTGTGTGCATTGTGTCTGAGGCCAAATCCGAACTCAGGTCCTTCTGACTCCAGGGCCGACGCTCTACTCACTGCACCACTTAGCTGCCCCTACATTAGATACTTTGATACTTGATACATTTACTAATGAAACGGGAAAAAAGCATCATTGAGAATAAAAGCAAAGAGAATAATAAGATGACTTGGCATTTCTATAACAAAATTTAGAAGGCTAATTATGAGTGCTAGTTTCAGGAGTGTTTAAAAAGTTCTGCATTTTCCTTCATGGGATAGAGCTTTGGATTTGGAGTCAGAGGACCTGGATTTATATCCTGGCTTCAGCAGTTAGTCCCTGTTTTTGTTGTTAGTCCTTCATTTTTGAAGAGGACCAATCACATCACAGGCGATATCTTGACTCTCCAGTGAATATGGTTTAAATGAGGCACAACTGCACAAAGTCATTAGCCATACTCTCTCTTCCTGAGTCACTTGTGTTATGGAAATGCCAAGTCATCTTATTATTCAGTTTTGTAGAGAAGTATAGGGAGAATGTTGACACACAATTCCAAAACTGAATAAAGAACTCATGACTCAATGGACAATACTCTTTATTCTGTATCTTTCCTCAAACCACGTAAAAAGCAGGATAAAGCAATGATAATGTTAGATGGTCATAGCTATAAGTATGGACCGTGGCTACCCAATTTCCAAGTTGATCTCCTAACAAAGTCTGCCAGGATGGTGCTGTAAAAAGAACCCTAATTCTGGAGTGAGAAGACCGAGGTTCCTATCTTAAATCTACCACTTACTGACACCTTGAACAAGTTATTCATCTTCTTACATCTACAAAAAGAGTAAAATAGTTGTATGAACTACCTCATGGAATTGTTGTGAGAATCAAATGAAATAATTAAAGGTGCTTCATAAACTGTAGGGAGGCAGTGAAATGTGGTTGAAAGAACCAGTGTCATACCTAGGTTAAGACAGCCAGAGCTCTATAGCTACATGCTAAATTTTAAAGGATGCAAATAGTACCATCCCAAGGAGTGCTTCCTCTCCTCCCTCACCTCCAAGTAGAGATCACACCTCATATGAACTCCTTTGAACCTGCCTTCCACCCTGGACAAGAGAACCTTTCACCCAGGGCCTGCTTCCTCTCCCCTATAACCCCACCACCAGTCTCTGGTCTGTCTCACCTTCCTCCTTGTTCCAGGCACAAAAATTCCTTGTTAGGACTTTGAAAAGAATACTGGACTTGAAGACAGGAGGCCAGTCTAGTAACTTGACAAAGCCACTTAAGTTTTAATTTTTGGCTAGTGTATGTGAAATGGAGAAACAGTCAATTCTGCTATCATATAACATGTTCTTATTACTATTCATTTTTCAAAGGCTCCATCTATCACACCATCAAATTTCTATCTTTCCTATAAGCTTAATCCCACATTTGTTTTCTAATCTGCTTTAAGTGAATCGATAAAATTACTGTCTAATTTTCATTCCATGATCTGGGAGCTGATGTTAGACTCTATAATCCCCCATTTTTGGGAAACTCAGCAAAGCAATAACTTGAGTACTTTCTGAGTAGTCTTGTCTCTGAGAAGGGAAATTTGTGGGAATAAGATATTTTGAGGAAAAACAGTAGTTTCAAATGTTTTATAAGAAACCTACAATTCAAGAACATTGAAAATAAGGTATAGAGGGGCAGCCAGGTGGCACAGTAAATAGAACACTGGCCCCAGAGTCAGGAGGACCTGAGTTCAAATCCAGCCTCAGACACTTAACACACAACCAGCTGTGTGACCTTGGGCAAGTCACTTAGCCCCAATTGCCCTCCAAAAAGCAAAATAAATAAATAAATGAAAATAATGTGGATTTTTTTAACCTCATAGCAATGTGCAATTCAAAATATTAAGTACAATTAAAAATTTACAAGGATTACAGAGACAAAGAATTTTAAATTTAGAAGGAATCTAAAGCAGTTATCTATCCTGAGTCATACCCCAAAACAAATATCTTCTAACATAAAAAGAGAAACAGGAAGACCTCCAAAGAAGAGAAACCAAGTAACCTATCAAGGCAACCCACTGCACATTTGGATAGCTCTACCAGGTAGCAAATGTTTCCTGATGGCAAAGCTTAAATTTGTCTCCTTGGAATGACCACCCATTACTCTGGGTTTTTCCCTCTAGGGCCAAACACAAGACTAATCCCTTTTCCACTTAAAAAGCTCTTTGAAAACTTCAGCACAGCTATTAATAAAATGACCTCATTCTTCTTTTCTCCAAGATAAACATCACTAGTTCTTTCAATCTTCATGTGACTGAGACTTGAGGCACTTCACCATCCTACCTGACCTCAACTGGCCACTCTCTAGTTTATCAATGTCCTTAAACTTTAACCACCCTTACTCTCCAAAATGATCTGGATGAGGTCTGCCCAGGGCAGAGTACAAAGGCGTTATCACCACCTCGTTCCTAAAAGCTGCCCCTCTTATAATGAGGCCAAAGATCCCAGTAGCTTTTTGGCTGTTAGAATACATTTGTAACTCATTGGGCAAATGGGCCACTAAAAGCCCCAGATCTTTTTTTTCAGACAAACTCCTGTCTAAACAGGCCTCCCCCATCTTGTACTTGTAAATTTTTTTTAATCCAAGTATGAGATTTTACATTTTTCTCTTGAATTTTTTTCTTATTAGACTCTGCCCAACTCTCAGAGGTCACATGTGGCCTCCAGGCCCCAGGTTCCCCACCCCTGCTAGCCTGTCAAGATCTTTTTGGATCCTGACCATTATCAAGTGTTAGCTATTTCTTCTAATTTTATGCCATCTGGAAATCTGCTAAGTATGTCCTATCTTTATCCTAGTCATTGATGACAACACTAAATAGCACAGGTCCAAGTATAGATCCTGGGAGGTTCTCCACTGGAGAACTCCTGCCAGTCTGACACTGAACTACTAATTCTTCATTCTTGAATCCTACCATTCAACCAGGTCCAAACTCCTCTAACTATATTATGGTCTAAGCCATATCTTTCCCCACAGTTCAAATAATATGAAATGTTTTGTCAAAAGTTTTGCTAAAATATAGGGAATCAGCTAAGTTATTTCTACAGCATTCCTCTGATCTACCCATTTAAAAATCCTATCAAAATAGGATTAGTCTGGAATGACTTGTTCTTAATGAAGCCAAACTGACTTTTTATAATCACTACTTCCTTTTGCATATGGTCATTAAACATCTCTTAAATTACCTATCCTAGAATTTGTCCAGGAATTGAAATCAAGTTCACTGGCCTATAGTTGGAAGGTAACATTCTCTTCCCTTTTCTGAAAATCAAGATACTTCTTGTTTTCCAGTCCTATAGTATCTCTTGCATTCTCAGTGATCTTTCAGATATCACTAGCAGTGGTTCAGCAATTACAGCTGCCAATTCTTTCAATCCCTGAAGAGGCAATTCATCTGAAGCAAGTAAAAGGATTTCATCAAAGATATTTAGGTGCTCTCTTCCTGTCTCCTGACTTATCTTGGGCTTCTACTCCATTAGCCAATCATATTCTGGCATTTCCAGAGCAAAGATTATTCTCTTAGGCAGAGCAATCCAAAGCAAAGGAAGAATTAAATGGCTTCAGCTTCTTTTGTTTGTCAATCATCATTGTTTCATCTATCCCAAGCATCAATCTTCAGTTAATCCTGACTTTTTTTGAGCTAATCACAGCTCTTTCAACCCAATAAATCAATTATTTCATACATCAACTAAAACATTTACTTAATATAAGTAAACTATACTTAATTTATAAATTAATAATTTATAATTATACTCTTCTTTAATCCTCTTTCCCCCTCCCCTCCATCATTTCCTAAAAACCCTTCATCATCCCTAGCTCAAGTCAATAAGCATTTATTAAGCACTTACTATATGCTGGGTACTATACTAAAAAGCAAGGATAAATAGAAAAAAAGACCCTCCTATCACATGCTAATGGGGAAGGCAACATGCAAACAAGCTATATACAAACAAGACATATGCATATAATAACTTAGAGGGAAGGCACTGGCATTAAAGCGGATAAGGAAAGACTTCTTGAAGAAGGCAAGATTTTTGGCTTGGACCTGATGGAAGCCAGGGAAGCCTCAAGATGGAGATGAACAGGGAGGGAATTCCAGGAATGTGGATAGTCAGCAAAAATGCAAAGTCTAGAAATGGAATATCTTGGGAGAACAGCTAGAAGGCTAGAGCCTCTAGATCATTGTTTATGTGAAGGAATAAGATAGGAGACTGGAAAGATGTTTGTTTTGTTCATCCTTCCTTTTTGTAGAGGACCTAAGATGTCACAAAGGTGATCTCCTAACATTCTTAGAACTGGATTTAAGTGAGGCAGAGCTGTGCAAAGTCGTCAGTCTCACTTTCTCCTCCAGAGCCATCCAGATCCAGTGTCAAGACAAAAGTCAAGACAAACTGGTGATAACCAACTATATAGTAGACGGCCTTGACCTTTCTAAATTAAAGGTCATTTCCCAAGCCCCAGTTTGTCTGAGGCAAAACCCATTCAATGACCAAGGGCTAGGTAAGAAATGATACAGAAAGTGGGCTATAGCATAATTCAAAGACAAAAATCACTTCCGTTTCTCTCTCCATTCAACCTTATCCAAATGTTCTCCACTACACTTTCCACTTCTGGTTCCTGAATTTCTTCATATCATAAACATTTCCTGGCCTCTTCCTCTTTACCAATCCTATTTATTTGGAATAAGTTATACCCATCCAGATCCACATTCCAGGTTTAAGTTTCAACCCACCAAGACCTAGTGATACTTCTGAGGTCAAATTTGCCTTCTTATATCATCATCTCTAGCTCCTTGTACTTATTACCTAAATTTGAAGTACCTGTACAGAGACATTTAAAGCCTAGATTTTATTACTTATTCTTTCTATGGATTTTAACTGAGTATTTCAACTGCTAGTATTTTTATGTCATTATCAATTCTCTGTGATATATAACTGTGAATAATTAACACAAGCAATTCTCTCCTCCCTGCCACCCATGTTATTATTTTTAAGTCCTTTTAAATACATTTGTAGGACACCAGGCTTTTTTTTAACTAGGCTTTGTTATAAGTCTGTCACTCCTGAATGTTATTTCTTTTGCCTTTTGTTTTTATATCATATATATTTTCAATTATATATGGCATAGTGGATAAAGTGCTGTGCCTGTGGTCAGGAAGATCAGAGTTCAAATCTGGCCTCCAATACTGTAATGGAAATGCAAATTTAAAGATCTTCCCTGCCCCTAGCTTAAGTGCACCTGGAGCCTGTGATGGGATGATTGTTTTTCAGGAAAGCCCACACCTTTGATACTTTGTGATTGGGCAGTGGGTCCAGAAGGTTGTTACATTCTCTGAGACAGGAGAAGGCTATATAAACCCTGAGGAGAGGCTTTGCTTTGGGGCTCACTTTGAGAAGTGTTGTGTGATTTGACCAGATGAGACTCTGGGAAGCTGCTGTTGAGAGCCACCCCCCCCCACCCCACCCCGGCTTTGAAAACCCAGATGTTGATGCTTCCCTCTCTGGTAACTGTGATTTGGTATTGATATAATGGTTGGACAGTTTGGAAGTCTGTCTGTTTGATCTGTAAGTTCTGTAACTCTGAAGTTCGAGGTGCTGACCTTTTTCCCCTGAACTAGGTAATGTATGTTTGTTTGATTAAAGTAAGCTTGTTTTAACCCATTTTGAGTTGCTTTCCTTTTGAAAAACAGATCTAAGAACCTGTGTTGGAAGTCACCCTGGGGATATTGGGGTGCTTGCTGCTACAAATACTTACTAGCTTTGTGAATCTAGGCTTACTTTCTTTTCCTCAGTTGCTTCATCTGTTAAATGAGAATAGTAATAGCACCTCCCTCCCATAATTGTGGTAAGGATCAATGAAATATTTGTAAAGTGCTTAGCACAGTGCCTAGAACATAGTAGGTGTTTAATAAATGTTTGTGTGTGTGTGTGTGTGTGTGTGTGTGTATACAACCCTTCTACTCCCTTTCCCAAAAAGCTTTACCTTCTAACAAGGACTAAGGGGGAAAAAACAGAACAGCAAAACAATACACTGACCACATCTGACAGCATACATCATATTCTATATCCCTGATCTCCCTACCACTCCAGTGAAGGAGGATGTATCATCTCATTTTTCCCTCTCTGGGGCCACACAGTTATAATTTTACAGAGTTCTAGAGGGGTTTCTTTTTTTTGTTTTTACTACTTGTGTTTTCCATTTATAGTGTTGGAATCACTAACTATATTGCTTGCCTGGTTCTGTCTACTTCACTCTGCATCAATTCAAATGCCTTGTTGTGCTTCTTTTAATTTGTCACATAGTAACATTATATTCACATGTCATCATTTGTTTAAACGTTCCTCAATTAGTGGTCACCTAGTCCTATATTCCCACAAAGTGCTGCTATGAATGTTTTGGCATACATAAGACCTTTTTACTTTTGACCTCCCCCCCACCCCAGCATATATACATCCTTAGTTGTGGGACCTCTAGGCAAAAGGAGATGCATATTTTAGTCTGTTTCTTAGCATAATTCCAAACTACTTTCAGAATGACTAGATCAATTCACAGCAACTTAAACAGTGTATTAGTGTGCCTGTTTTCCTGTTGCTTCTTCAACACAGAGTTATTTTTTGTTGTCTTTACCAATTTTTTCTATCTTGTTTTTAATTTTTTTCTCATTATGAAGAACTGCTTTAATTTGCATGTCCCTTATTACGGACATGCAATATTTTATATAGTTGATATGGTTATAGTTAATATTTTCTATAATTGCAAAATGGAGCAATATTTTATATAGTTAGTTAAGAGTTTGCAATTATTTTGACACTTATTTGTTCATATCTTTGACCATTTATCTGTGGTGAATGGCTCTTGCTCTTAAATAATTTAATGCCCTATATTTTATGTTTATATTATATTTATCAGAATCTTACAAAAGATATTTTATACAAAGTTTAATTCAATTTATTGCCTAATTTATGGCCTCTTTATCCTAGCCACTGATTTTATTGTTCAGAAATTTTCCAATTTTATATCACTGAATTTGTCCCTTGTATTCTTCATGACCTCCTCTTTTCCTTTTTTGGTTAAGCTTCCTTCCTCTATAACTGTGAAAAATGCTTCCAGAGATCAATTTCCCTTCAATATTTTAATGAGGTGACATTTTATACTTAATTCAAGTATTCATTTGGAACTTAACTGTGGTATGTAGTATAGAAACAGAGTCTGCAAATTGTGAACTTGACTTCAAAGCTTAGGAAAATTCTAGGATGGACCATTTAAGAGACCATTAGCAAAAATCTAGAATTTGAAGCAGTGATTACAAACAGCTTATATATTTTATCAAGAATAGATCATGCCAGGACAGTTAGGTGGCTAAGAGGATAGAGCACTAGCCCTGGAGTCAGGAGGGCCCAAGTTCAAATCTAGCCTCAGACATTTACTAGCTATGTGACCCTGGGCAAGTCACTTAACTCCAGTTGCTTCAAAAAAAAAAAAAAGAATAAATCATACCAGACTAGTGTTGTTTCCTTTTTTTCCTTAACAGGATTAATAAACTGTAGGATCAAGAGAATGCTCTGAATATAGCTCAACTTGACTTTAGCAAAGCACTGATAAAGTAGCTTGCTGTTGTAGTGGCTAAAATGGAAAGCTGTGGATAAGATGATAACATAATTTGATGGTTTCAGAGATGTTTGAATGATAAGGAGAGGACAACAGTCAGCAAAATAATGGGAACTTGTTAGAACTTTGTGTTCAGATGCTCTAGGATTCTGTGCATAGACCTTTGCTGTTTATCATCATCAATTACAAAGACATAGATGGCAGTCAGGAGAGAAATGACCTCTGCAGTGGAACACAGAGTCAGGATCCAAAATACTCTTAAGAGGCTAAAGCTTTGGACTGAATCTAAGTAAGTCAAATTCAATAGGAACAAATGTAAAGTCCTTACACTTGAGTTATTTTAAAAAATCAGCTGCACAAGCTGCCACTGGCATTGGTTAGAGTTGTCTGAAGAAATCTAGGGTTTTTAGAGGACCACAAGTGCATGATGTGGCAGCCAAAAAGTCAAGGTAGAGCTTCTAGGAGCTGATAGCATCTCTGTACTCTGACTCTGCCATCAGCAGACCACACCTAGAGTATTGTGCTTAGTTCTTAGCACCACAATCTATGATGACAATGTCTGGAGGACAACCAGTGTGATGAAAGACCTTAAGTCTATACCAAATGAGGCTCAATTGGAAGATCTATGGATGTTTATTCTGCAAAAGAGAAGATTCAGAAGTGAAATGATAGCTTTATTCAAATTTCTGATTTGTTCTATTTGGCCACAGAGGGCAGAACCAGCAAACTGTATGTACAAATTGCAAAGAAGCAAATTTAGGTTTGATTCCAGGAATATATTCCTGACAATCAGAGAATTCCAAAAGTACAAAAGGCTATCCCTGGGAGGTAGCAAATTCCTCTTCCTTGAAGGTCTTTAAGCAGAGACCAGACAATTATTTGTCAGGTATATTATAGTTATATTATAATATACTATAGTATATTATACTATACTATAGTATATTATATATAGTATAGTGTATATATAATATACTATATATAGATATATTACATATCTATATATAGTATAGTATATATCTCTATATATTATACTATATATCTATATATAGTATAGTATATATACACTATAGTATATATAATATACTATATTATAAGGTATATTATAGTTATAATATACTATAACAGTATATTATACTATAATATAGTATATTATATATAGTATAGTTTATATATACATATACTATATATAGTATAATATATATTATATATTCTAGTATATTATAATATAACATATATTATATTATAGTATATTATACTATAGTCCTTCTCAGGTATAGGTTAGACTAAGGAGGCTGTAGAGACCCCTTCCAGCTCAGAAATTCTTTGAATCTGTCAAAATGCTGTTCCAAACCAGTTTTTCACTTTACAATTTCCATAGCAGCTCTTGTCAAATAGGAATTCTTTTCCCAACTGGAAAATTAAGTGACAGAGTAGACAGAGTACTGAACCTGGAGTCAGGAGAACTTGAGGTCAAATCTGGCCTCAGACACTTACTAGTTGTGTGACCCTGAACAAGTTAATCACTGCCTGCCTTAGTCTTCCCACCTATAAAACAAGAATTAAAAATAGCATTTACCTCCCAGGGTTTTGTTTTGGGATTTCTTTGTGTGTGGATAAAATACAGTATTTATAAAGTGCTATGTAATGCTACCTGTTAACTGTTAATTCCTATTCTTATATCAGATTAGTTATAGAGAGGGATTGTTTCTGATTCTTGTATATGTCATCTGCTCCACTGTCATTCTCAAAACACAAGCCAGGAAACAGATATTCAAATCTCATTGTTAGACATCATCTTCTTCACCAGCTTTTATTTCCCAAACATATATTTCTCTTCTACATCCCTTGCTTCAGTGAGTAAGAGTGAGGAAAACACAATTTGTTGAGATCACCATTATCTTCCACTTCTTACTCAAAATCCTATAATTCTTGGCAAGACTTTCTAAGACCCCCTTAGGTCAATATCATTTGTATCCAAGAGACCTGTCAAGTCTTGGGAAGTTCTCAGTTATGTCTCAGATCCATGTTCTGGATAGCCAATAGATCTCTCTGTTGTTATCATGTTAATAAATAGTTGCCTTGCTACCTTTGAGCAGGGAATCACCAGCTACTATGACTCATCTTTTCTTCCTCTGGCCCTTATTAGACGATTTGCCACCTAAAAGCTTTTCATTCCTTAGAAGACAAAAACAAAACAAAACAAAAAGCCATTTTGGCCCCAAAACAACCACCTCCCTCCTCTTCACGAAGAGCATCAAACTTTTTTCTCTAAATCTTCCAGTGTGTGGTTGTTCTTTTCCTTCCCTTCTTTTGTGTGACATTTTTCCAATTTCCTGACAAGGGTCAAGTTTCTGCTCTGTCACTTTATTTTCACCCCTCCACTGAAGCCCTACTTCCATATTTTTTTAAAGAAACACTTCATCCCCCCCCAAAAAAAAACTATTGTGAATAGGTATTTTTGAGTCCCCTTACCTTTCTATTCTACAAAGGAGCAATGGCCTATAATTGAAACATAATTACTTGACTATGACAGAAATATAAGTATCACACATTCAATGCTAGGGAGATGAAAACTCATCCTACTCTCTATCCCTATGGGAGATTCTCAGCCTTACCTTTTTTTTTTTTAATTTTTAAACTATTTTCAAAAGTTTACACAACCCCTGAGCACCTCTTTAAGATCTTTATCACTCTCAGAAAACTTGATGGCTACTGCCCCAGGCTTCCTTTCTTTCATCTTAACAACTTACTTTCCATATCCTACTTCCTTTCTCAACAGCCTCTTACTTTGTTTCAACAATTTGTTTTACTAACAACTTGTTTTGTGTGCTTAGCAACTAAATTCTCCATTTCTTTGGATCTGGAATTGGAAGAACAAGTTCAAATCTCAGACCTGGTTTTAACGCCACCCCTACCACTTAGTAGTTGTATGAAATGAAGTCATTCTGATGGGAAATCTCACCTTCATCTATAAAATAAGGGAGTGGAGGGGAAGCTAAGGGGTGTAGTAAATAGAGCATGGGCCCTGGAGTCAGGAGGACCTCAGTTCAAAAGCGGCCTCAGACACTTAACACTTACTAGCTGTGTGACCTTGGACAAGTCACTTAACCCCAATTGCCCTGCCTCCCCCCCTCCAACAAGACAAAAATAAATAAAATTTTAAAAAAGAGAGTTGGACTAGATGCCCTATAAAATCTCTTTCTGCTCTAAATAGAGATGTTATGCTTCTTCTTGAGCCCTTCCCATCCTCACATTTAATCCTTTTTTTGAACTTTTTTCAACTCATTCTTAGCCCAAATTTCTCTCCCAGATTCAACTTTTGGCTATCTTCCTAAGTCCAGACCCCTCAAAATCACTTTGTTTTTCTTTTTGGAAGCAATCAGTATTAACTGATTTGCCTAGAGTCACACAACCAGTAAGTATCTGAAGTCCCATTTGAACTCAGGTTCTCCTGACTCCAGGGCCAATACCCTATCCATCATGACACCTAGCTATGCCAAAAGTCACTTTCATGGATTGTTTCATGGATCTTGTTCAACTTAAGTAAGTCCTACCCTCCAGAGTCTCTTAGGCCTTTGTCCCATAATCCTCTCGCTAAAAGTCAAATATGTGCCACCCTTACATATATTTTTTCAAAGGTACAGTATGAGCAAGCTAAATAAGCTGATGTAAATAAGCTGATACTTTTCCATCTTAAAAAACCTGACTGAATGAATTCAAAAGGCAATTAACCTGTTTTCTCTTTCTCTCGTTTAGATATTCTCAGCAAAAGCAATTCTCATTTTAAAAAAGGATTCAAGATTTCCCCACAGTTACCCAATACTGAGGATTTGTTATTTCTTTTTTCACTTGGCTATTCTATGATCTTGAGCCATCAATCCCAAATATGGTTATCATATTCTCGATACCAACTCAACACAAAGATTTGCAGACACAATGAGGGAAGGGAAAAAATCATTTTATGTAAATCCAAGGCCTCAAACTAAGTCTTTTCTAAGATAGAGTCCTCAAATGAAAGGACTGTTTTATGCCTTTCTATCCCCAGTGCTTGGTACATAACAGATAATTAATAAATGCTAGTTAACTGAATGAAGCATAGTATTATATCTCAGAGTTTTATTGGATACCATAAGCATAAAAGTGGGGGGGAAATGTTGAAAAAATTCTGAAAACTCTATACTTCAAGAGTCAGGGAATTTCCAGGTATGGGGAAAAGTCTTATGACATTAAGTTGGGTGATACAGGAGTAATAAGGAGACCTCAGAGTCAGGAAAAGTGCTTCCAAACTTGAAAATATATGAAAAATTACAAGCAGACCCTCCAACTTCCATTTGGCACAAAGTCACAATGTCCTAATGCCATAAGGCTTAAAACCTCCTCAGATGTTTAAATTCAATCTATCAGACAACTGCTTCCAAAAGAATACATTTCTTGTAAGTTTAAATGTAATTCAAGGGGAAGATGGTATTTTTCATATGAGGAAGGTGATGACCTATTAATTATTCTCTGCCCTGATCAAACCCCAACTTGACTGTGCTCAGTTGCAAGGAAAGTATTTTGTAAGTCATAAAACACTATAGAAATATCAACTGCTACTGTTTATCCTGTGTTCTATTTATTTATTCAACCATCATACTTCTCTAATAAGTTTGTAGAACATACTTGGATTTCCCCTCTTCTTGTTGGTTTGTACAGAATACGCACAGCTATTCTTTGTCTACTTCCAATTAATGCCCTGGAAACTTGAGGACGTATACCCCCACCATGTATAACTGAGGGATTTGTACTATGTGATGACAAAGAGTCCCCTACCTGGCTGCAGTGTCAAAAGAGATGATGCATGAGAGGCTTACGAGAGATCCCCTATTATCTCCTGAGCTGCAACTCAATGCCTTTTTACCTCTTTATCTTTCTTTTGGCTTTGAAAAGTGAGGACTACTTTGAGCAGCCTTCTGAGAGTGAGATACAAGGACATCTAGCCCCATTATTTCACCTAGATTCTACATGGCCATAAATTTATGTCCTAGCTAGGTCAGCTTGAGACTAGATTTGGGCTTCCTCTTCTATGTTTACATCCCTATATAGGTGTTTGAGTACCCTGAGGTAGAGGTTTTCAAGTGGTCTTGTGAGTCTCAAAAGATCTGGAGGCCTGCAAGAAGGCAGCTCAGCATACACCAAATAGACAGTGATGCACATGAAAGGAAATATCTACATTAGAAAGAGAGACACATCAAAGGTAGGTTTAAACAGAAAGATAGTTACCTGAGGGAGGAAATAGTTTCAAAGAGTACAGCAACCACTTACACCAAAGAAAAATGTCAACTATAGAATCAAAGAAGGGCTTCAAGATAGAAAGTGACAGGAGTTGTGCTATTCCTTTGCCAGCTGTGTGCATCACTGTCTTTATACTCTAAGTTTAAGCCTTGCTCTGCATTCTATGTCTATTTTGTCCTAGGATGAGGAGTATCTAGGACTGGTTTTATAAGTATTATTGTTACTATGATATTTGAGCCTTTGATAAAAGCTGTTTGACTACTGTCTGATTATTAATGGGAAGCATTCTATTTGGGGATCAAGAGTTACAATATAAATATAGCCTCATGTAACCTACCCCTAGAACTTTTAGAGTACTGAGCTGTCCTTTAGGTAATCCAACAACTAAGCATAAATGAAAATTGGGTGAGTAATCAGATGGGTACTCTATTTCAATTCAACATGTTGCCAAATGTGAAGAAATATGTTTAGAGATGTATTTAGAAACAGGGTTCCTGTCTTCAAGGAATCTATTATGATCTTTGCTTTAATATTCCTGTTCCATAAAATGCAGGATAGCCAAAATCACTGGTCATTAGGCTCAGTGTAAAACAGAAGGCAGTTTAGGAACACTCAGTAAGAGTTTCCTAAAGACCTATTTCCATTCTCTTCGACTTGACTGCCCTAGACAAGGGTAGAACACAGGATAAACAGCAGCAGTTGATATTTCTATAGTGTTTTATGACTTGCAAAATGCTTTCCTTGCAACTGAGCACAGTCAAGTTGGGGTTTGATCAGGGCAGACAATAATAGGTCATCACCTTCCTCATTCTGGACACCATGTCTCTCAATGAAATTACTTTTTTGGGAGGTCATAGCACACTGTTAATTCCCATTAACATTGAAGGCCACAAAAAATGAAAATCCTTTTCTTTTTCCCAAGGAAAGTCGACAGTATTTATCAAGCAGATATTGTGGGCCAGGTACTATGTTAAGTGCTGGGGAATACAATGAAAAACAAACAAAAAAATAGTCCCTGTCCTTAAGGAGCTCCCAGTCTAATGGGGGCAACAACATACAAACAACCGCGTACAAACAAGCTATAAACAGGATAAATTTGAGAAAATCACAGAAGGAACATAAACATTAAGGGAAGATCAAGGAAATCTTTTAGATAGTAAGATTATAAATGGGACTCTAAGGAAGCCAAGAGATAGAGATAATGAAAGTGAAGAATTACAGGTATAAAGGGACAGCACAGTCAGAAGATATATCTTATGGAAGGGGAGGAAGAAGGGACTTCCTTTCCTTCCTTTCCCAGTGAGATAGGTTGTAGAAGTGAACAGAGCACTGGGCCCAGATCCATGAAGACTCGCGTTCAAATCCAGCTTCAAATAGCTGGACAACTTTTAGCTGGACAACTCGGGGCAAGTCACTTAACCTCAGTTTGCCTCATAATGACAGCACCTACCTCTCAGGGTTCTTGTGAGGATCAAATGCAATGATAACTGTGAAGTGCTCATCACAGGGCCCAGCACATAGTAAGCACTATATAAATGTTAGTTATGATTATTAGCTGCTTCATAGATGAAGAAGCTGAGATTTGGAAAGGTTAAGTTGTTTACCCAAGATCATAAAATAGTAAGTGTGAGAGCCAGGACATGAACCCAGTTCTGATTTCAGGTCAATAAACTCAACATGCTTCTATTAATCCCCTTCTGAGTCAGAGACACTGTGTAAGGGAATACAAAGACAAAAGACAAAAGCAGTGCTGCACTGAACTGCTTCTCACACAGAACTCTTCTACCAACCATCCTCATTCTACAGATGAGGGAAACTGAGGTGCAGAAACCTGATTCTCCCTGTGGTTACAAGGAGAGTAAAAATTAAACTCAGTTTTCAAGCTGGGTCTTTGTGACTCCAAACCTTGTGCTTTTTCGCTGAGTAGGAAGGAAAAAAAACATTTATTAATCACCCATGTGCCAAGAATTGTGTTAAGTGCTTTACGACTATTATCTCATTTGAACCTTCTGAACAATCCTGGAGGTAAGTGCTCTTGTATGGGGAGCAAGGATATAGAACTGGAGTAGCTCAAGGTTAAGGAAATCAGCATCAGCATGTGGGCTGTAGGAAGGGGAGGGTATTTTGCTTAGAGCAGCCAAAATGGCCCGTTTGGCTAACCAAGTTCAAGTGCAAACATCAAGATTCCAACCAAAGGGAGGATGGGAAGGCAAACAAAACCTTCTTTAGTTTATAATATTCTTTCAAGTATGGGAAATGGTCTAAAAGGCTGACAAAGCCCTTTAAATAAACTCATAGGATGTACATAGCACAAAGCAACCCTATAATTTTCTCAAGGTCTAAAACCAAGCAGTGGTGTTCCAGAGCTATGGCATTTAAAAAGCCATACACATGGCTCATTTCTTTCTGTGTAGATTAAAAATAAAACAAACAACCCACCACCACTTTAGCTGGCATGACAAAAGAAACTATTTTAAAAGCTCAGTCCTTTGACTATACCCATAGGACATCCCACATTTCCATCCCATTAGAAAGAATACTAAGAAAAAGATCTTAACTTTTCTCTCTTGTTGAACCGAGATGGGAGAAGATACATAACCATAGACTGTCTAAAGCTTTCCCTAAGGACTACAGGACCCAGATTATTTGCTTGGTGGAGTAAAAAAGAAAAAGAAGTCAGGAGAATCTCTTTTCCCTTTCTTCTCCTCTCCCCCTCTCCGTATGCTCTAATGAATAAAGTTGCTGGGGCCAGATTGCTATAGGCACTGTGATTTAATGGAAGGATTGCTGGATTTGGAGTTTGAGGACCTAAGTTCAACCTCTGGATCTCCCACTTAACTTCACTGGGCCTCAGTTTCCCTATCTGTAAAATGAATTGATAAACTCATAAGCCTTATTGATAGGCTATGACCAGTGTGAATAGAAAATGCTATTATCAAAAAAACAAAATCATGTATCAATCAGATCCTTGACAAAGTAACACATATGGTATATTCAATTTTCAATTCAATTACAATATCAAATTTAAGGTATTATTATTTTTATCCACAATTTACTGATTTTCTAATACCAATTGCAATAAAAAAATTTCTAAAGAGCCCCAAACTGAGAAGTGTTTGATTTGACCCTGATAAAACAAGTTATTTTGGGACAAGCAAAACAGGACAAGATATTACCTTCTCTGCTGGATGAGTTGGTCAGAAACCTCAAAAAAGTGAGGCATAAAAGTTAGTAATAACACTCAGCAGAGTTTGATGATTTTTTTCTGTCTATTTCCTTTGTCATTTATAAATTCCTATAGGTCTGGAGCTGCGGACCTTGAGGCCAGGGATTTAAAGACAACAGATTATAAGGCACTCACAAAGACAAGAGCACCCTGATTAAATAATCATTTAGCTGCTAACCTCCTTACCTTACTGCCAAAGATATCAGCTGACAAGTGTTCTGATAAAGTCTTGAGTGGGGTGAGCCATTTTCCCCTTAAGAAGCTATATTTCATGTTGATTATACCAGTTTACTTCCATCCTAAATTATTTCATCCCTAGCACATAACCTAAAACTGACTGAACTTGCCTGAACTTTAGAAAATCAAAGAAAATGGTATAAAATTTTGGCCTTTTGACAGAGTAGTTTTTTTTTTTTTAATGCTTTCTTTGATGCCTACCTCTTTGCCGAGAGAAGAAAACAGCAAAAGCAGGACTCCCTTTCAGATTATATATGTATTTACAAAGGGAGAAAATAGTTTCTCTTGGCCCAGGAGTAGGGAACCTGCTTTAGTCTCTAGGAAAGGGATTCTTCACCTTTTCTGTGTCATGTTTTCTTGGGTAGTCTGGTGAGTCCTATGGGCCCCTCCTCAGTATAACAATTTTAAATGCTTAAAATACAATGTGCAGGACCACAAAGGAAACCAGTTATATTGAAATAGTCATCAAAATATTCATTTTCATAAAACAAGCTCACAGAAACCAGGTTAAGAACTCCTGCTAGGATATCATAACTCCACAAATTTGTAACAAAAGTTTTTGTCATTACAAGAGAAACATTATGAGTGAAAACCACCCCCACAGAACAGCAGAAACCTCAGTAACAATATAATTTTACAGCTACTTTGGAATAATGACTAAAAGGGCACTTATAAAATGCTTACAATGTATGTCCAAAGCACTGGAGATATAAATAGAAAAGGAAGCCAGTCCCTTCTCTGAAAGAGCTCACATTCTGGTATTTAACACATATAGGAGGTTTCATTGGTACAGCACATATCTGACTCATTATCAGAGTTACTACCTTGATGAAGAAGTATCGCTGTAGGGGCCAGGCTGGCAGCAGAGCACTCATCCCCAGGGACCTTGGCCCTACCTGCCAGTTACTGGCATTTGGTCAAGGGTTTATGGTAGTGGGGGTGGTGACCCTCTTCTCCACAAGGGCTGCTTCCTTGATATTGGCTTCTTCCATAACTGATGACCTGGAGCAGGGGTGGGGAACCAAACTTCAAGTTTGGATTCAGTTAAAGCACAGAACTTGAGAACACAGAGGGCCACATGTGGCCTTGACACTGAAAGTTCCCCACCCCTGACTGGAGGATACTGATATTCTTGGAACTTTTGGACTCCAGGTATTGAGAAGTCTCCATCAGGATCTGAAGAAAGGTGTTTTGACCTGCCTGGCACATTCTGCCTCCTGTCTCTCTCTGCAGGTAGCTTATTGCTTCAGCTCACTGGCCTCCCTACCCTGTCAATGGCAATAAGGACATGTTAATAGAGAGGGTAGATCTTTTCTCTACAAATGTTGCTCTCCAGGATGATCAGTGACAAGGCAGGTGCTCTGAACAACGTTACTATTCCCAGGGCTCTTGTACCTACCTTCCCTTCACAGACAGTTGGTCAGAATTGTTGGTAGTATAGATGGAGCATTTATGAAGTACCCATTATGTGTCAAACATTGTACTAAATATCAGGGATACAAAGAAAGGCCGAAAAAAAAAAAACCAGTCCCAGCTCATAGTCTGATGGACCCATTGACTCGACACAATTTTCCCATGAAGATGTGTACACTTCTCGTCCCATTACCCTATCTACTGCCCTCACTGCAGCATCTATAGACACTTCCCCTGCAGTCCAGGTAAGCACCTGTGCTACAAAGCCATCCTCCGTCCCTGCCTGAGGCAAAACTTTGTGGTCTCTATTCAAATAGTTATTAGTCATTCATTGTGTACAAGGCTTTAAGGAAGCACGATGCGGGATAGCAGAAAAGACCAGACTTGGAATCACAGATGTAAGAGCTGTAAAGGATCCTTGAGGTCTTCTAGCCCAAATACCCCATTTTACAGATGAGAATGCTGAGGTCAAGAGAGGATAAGTGAGCTTAATATTACATTGTTAGTAAGTATTTGAGGTCAACCTGACTTAAAATCCAATTTGGACTTAGCAACTTATTCTGTGACTTCAGCAAGATGCTATCTAACTTCAGACTTTAGTTTCTTTCCTATAAGACAAGGGGATTGGGCTGGTTGATCTAAGACCTTCCAACTCTAAAGGCAATTGGGACACAAAGATCAATAAGACAGTAATTGTGCTGTGTGACTATCCATGTAATGGCATTACACAAAAGGTGCTTATTGTTCAGAGGCTTCATGGAGGCCAAGCTACTACACTAGACCTCCATTTTTATCTAGTGTAAAACATAGGGGTGGAGTAGATTAAGATTGATGTTATATAACTTTCTGAGATGCCATCTTCCTTAGTGCCCAGTATCCTCCTGCTTTCAATCACAACCTACTTAACAAAAAAATAAGGGGGACACAAGTGTGAACAACTTGTACCTTAATGGGGCAAACAAAGAAGCAAAATTCTAAATCCCAACCTGTGAGCAACAGATTGCCTCAATTACTGAAAATGGGTTCTTATCTAACCATGTCCTATCAGCATATAGAGCTCTAGGTCTGAAGTCAGGAAGACTCATCTTCTAGAGTTCAAAGTTGATCTGAATCACTTACTAGCTGTGTGACCCTGGGCAAGTCACTTAACCCTGTTTGCCTCAGTTTCCTCATCTGTAAAATGAGATAGAGAAGGAAATGGCAAACCACTCCAATAGCTTTGCCAAGAAAATCCCAAATGAGGGCACAAAGAGATAGGACTAAAACAACAAGAGCAACAACATTATCTCAAAGGCTATTAATAATAACACAACTTCTAACATGTGGTTGGTCTGTGAAATGTTTTGACATTAAAAAAGAGTCAGGAGGTCGTCCAGGGAAAAGGAACTTGAGGAATTTTTTTTTTTCCATTTGAGGGCTTGGAAACTTATCCCCAAGATAAAGGAATGGAGTTTCTACTATAGAATTCGAGGGATGGGGATAAGGGAGGGGACTGTACCCCTTTGTGTGACAATGCCCACCATTTCCTTTCCTCAATCATGACTACACCAACATGGCCCAGATCCTATAGATTTAGTTCCAGCTGATCTTTGTCTTTAAAAAACTGGGAGAGGGGCGGCTAGGTGGCACAGTGAGTAAGAGCGCCAGCCTCAGAGTTGGGATGACCCGAGATCAAATCCGGCCTCAGAAAATGAGCACCCACACACAAATAATGACTAGCCGTGTAACCTTGAGCAAGTTACTTAACCCCAATTGCTTTAAAAAAAAAACTGGGAGAGGGGAAATATTTAATTAAAATAAGTAGGGAGGAAGGGCAAGGATTTGTAATGATGGCATCTATACAAAATATGACTAAAGTGATTGATTACATTTGACAGTAGCTGATGGAAAGAAGTGCCCAACATTTCTTTCACCTTGTGGATAATTCTTATTTACCAAGTTTAGTTTCTTTAAGTTTTCTCCCCTTAGTTTTCTCCTACAGATTTTTTTCCCTTTGCATTTAAAGACCTGGCCATTGTTTTCCCCATATTTTTTCTATGAAACAAATACAGAAAAGTTTATTGAGGATTTTTATTTCTTTCTAAAATCTGCCTCAAGATTCTGACAGATAAAAAAAGAAAGGCAAAGCCAGAAAGGTGATTTTTCAACACCCAGAACTTTTCCTTATGTAGTCAACTATCACCATGGCATGATTTTTCTAAATTCAAATTTTCAGTGAATGTAATAGAAACAAAAACCTCAGTAATTCTTCCATGTATTAAGGAGATCTGCATCTCCTAATTTATCTAGAACATTTCCATCCAGTTGAGAAATATGTATATATAAGGAGTCAGTCTCACTTAATCAATAGTGTTGGGCTCACCAAGACTCGGGTTTAAATCCTGCCTCTAACAAGAGTTAATGGTCCAGTGAAAGCATGTCACTTAATCTTTCTGTGCCTCAGGCAAATCCCTAGGACTTACTAAAATCTACAGTGGCTGAGGCAGCCCCAGCACCTGGAACTCACCATGCTAATCAAATCACAGTCCCTTCCTGTATTTGCATATATGCATCATCCTATAATGTTGACTAGTAAAATGGAAAATCTTTTCTTCCTAGCAGTGCTAGGCTGTAACATTCTCAGGAAATCACTGATCTGGATTCTCATCTTATAGGAAGGAGGTTATATTGGCAGGTTAATTAAAATATCTGGAGATGGAATTTATTTCTTTTGCTGTTTCCAAAATAGAAATTCTGATTGTTATTTGCTAAATTAAAGTGTGTTATGGGAGCCAGTCATTTGATCCAACACATAGCCCAATACAGTAGGCCCCTTTCATAGTCAGTCCTCACAGGGTAAGAGGGGTAAACTGGAAAGAGCCCTGAATTTGGAAACACAATACCTGGGTTCATGTTCCAGGACTGGCATTTACTAGCAGTATGATTTTGGGCAAGGCCCTTTATTTACCTCCTTGGACCTACTTTTCTCCATCTGTAAAAGTAAAGAGGTTCTAAGTGCTGCATTTGGAACCAGAAGACCCAGGTTTAAATTCTGACTGCCCTTTACCATTCATTGACCTTGGGCAAGTTAATGTCTTTGGGCCTCAGTTTCCTCATCTATAAAATGAGTGAGTTGAATTAGATGACCTCTGAGGTTCCCTCTAGCCCTAAATCTGTGACACTAAAGATGGATGGGACTATTTCAGTCTCAGGATAAGGTAGAAACCTTAAAATTTGCAGTCCTTGCTGGGCATGTGGGACAAAACTCCTTTGATGAGATTGTTACAATTTACAGGCAGAGAAGTGCGATAGCATCTTTTGGAGAGGAGGGGAAAGGATTTGGACCATCAAGCTCTTCTGCCAACTGCTTCTGGGACCCTGTGTTCCTTTGGAGAATAAATGTGTGAGCCTAGCCATTAATGGGGCATGACTGCTGCTACTGCTGGACACACAAATGGTGGACCCTTATATCTGAGCAGTGCCAGAGTCTTGAGACATCTCAGTAATGCCTTTTATAATCTTATTTCATGTCATCAATGTAATTTATAACAGGACTGTGTTTCCTTGGGGGTCCTATGGAATGGGGAAATCTATACGAATCTTAATGAGAAATGAGAGAAGCAATACCTAAGTATGGTTGGAGATTTTCCTGAAGTAACTCTCCACCTGGGGTCAAAATTAACAAGCCAAGGGGCGGCTAGGTGGCGCAGTGAGTAGAGCGCGGCCCTGGAGTCAGAAGGACCTGAGTTCGGATCCGGCCTCAGACACTATACCCACACAAACAAAACCTAGCCGTGTGACCTTGGGCAAGTTACTTAACCCCAATTGCCCTAAAAGGGGCGGCTAGGTGGCGCAGTGAGTAACTCGGCCTCGGAGTTGGGATGACCCGAGATCAAATCCGGCCTCAAAAAATGAGCACCCACACATAAATAATGACTAGCCATGTAACCTTGAGCAAGTTACTTAACCCCAATTGCTTAAAAAAAAAAATTAACAAGCCAAAATTGTGAACATTTATTAAATGTTATATGCAAATGATCCTTTTATATTTTAAAACCCTGACCCAATTCTAGAAGAATCTGGGCCAAGATAAGGGGGAGAAAAGAGAGGCATTGCATTTATAACCACTTCCTAAATAATCAACAGATTGTTTAGGAATCCCTCTTTTACTGAGAAAAAGTACCCCCCATCCACGCCTCCGACCTCAGGTGAGGTACACTCTCTTCTCTCCATGTCTTCTTCACATATGGGATTCAAAAGTCTTGGTTGTACTTAATAGAAGGGAAGAAAGCAGAGTCTGAATTGTTAAAGACCAGGGAAGAGGTCGAAAGAATGTAGGAGAGAAATCAAGCTAAATATCACTACAGAGTTTAGAGAAGGAAAAAAAGAGGATGGTGGAGAGGAGCCATAGTGGATGAGGGAGGGATTTGTGGCATCATCCCACACTTCCCCCTCCCACTTCCCCTAAGTACCCTTCACCACTATTAGAGTGCATTCCTCTCTAGTTCAGCTTGGAGCAGAAGCATGGGAATAGGTCTAGAGAGACAGGGTCAAGGTGAATGGAGGTCTGCCTAGCATTATGCTGCTCCACTGAAGCCAGAGCCCACCCCAAACACAGCCCACCACTCCACCACTACCATCAGCGCCCTTCCCCAAACCAAAATTCACTGCCCTCTGCTCCATTCTCCAAGAGGTATCACTCTGTTTAAGAGTTCATGACAGCAGATAATAACAAGTTAATGAGATAAGTCTCTCAACTACAAATAAGTGGAACTTTCTTCAAATAAGGCTTCAACAAAAGGGGGGATTCTAATGATCAATATTTAAAAAGAATGGGGACTAAAAAGACAAGCTGGGTGCTGACACTTTTCCAGCCCTGCCCCCATCATATCAGGCCACATCAACTTTCCTTCTCTTGAGTTTAACTCCACCATGGACACAGAGTGCCTGTAGGGCCTCATCAATATTGCTTATGTAGCCTCAGTCTACCCTTTCCCCAGCACATCCCACGCTCAAGCTCAGTCCCTGGACAGGACCAGTGCCCTCCCCATATCATAAGAGCCTATCATAAGACTGTCGTCCTGACTTCTTTGCCTTACACCTCTCAGGTCCAGCCTACTTCATTCCTTGAGTCTTTGCCCCTCTCGAACATCTGTGATTGAGCTAGTTTTAAAATGCTTTCTTAAGTGAGCAATGGAGGACTCTGGCGTCAGTGGGAGCCTAAGTCCTCCTTACAACTTAGCAGGTAAGTTACATTTATCATGGGGAAAAGGGAAAGGAGTTAAGAGAGCATCCCACCTGTCTAAAATCAGGAATTAATGAAGTCAGCACATCCAGCCATCCAATCTTTACTATCCCAGGAACTTGGAGAGATGATCTAATCCTTTCCTCAGCATCCTTTTCACCTCATTAAACCCATCTCATCCCCCAAACAGTCTGGGCCATCGTTCAATATCCTCAGAGGAAGTTCCTCCCTCTGTAAAAACCAAAAATTCCTTCCCTGACACATAACCCAAATCCCCAACTTCCCTGGAGTGTGGCTGAACCTCGCTCCGGGTGTAATCAAGTACACATTCCAGACAGAGAGCTGGTCTGGTTCCACCCCGAGCCAAGATTCGACACAGAGAGGAGGGCTTTGCGAGTCCCCCTGGCTACTGGGAGCTTGGGAGACAAAACAAGGGAGGGGAGAAGAAAAGGCCCCGAAGCTTTCACACCCTACTCTCTCCAATTTCCAGTCTTCAGTTTGAAGAAAGTGGGAGTTCCAGCTGCCGTTCAACTGGGAGAGAAGGGGCCACAGGTACCTGCTGGCAGTTCCCACAGCAGGTATTGCGGCTGCCGGGAGGCAGCTGTCCCTGAGCCTAGGGAAGGCTGACGGGGGCAACAGCTGCTGCTATTGAGAGGGACTGGGGAGCAGCTTTAAATGGTGTGTGTTTTGGGGCGGGGGGGAACAAGGCTGCAAGTGCTCCCAAAGCAGGGCACGGAACAACGGGGCGAGAAACGAGACAGCCCAGCTTGGGGTGGATTGCTCCGAGAGAGAGAAGGGAGTAAGCACGCGCACGGGTGGGGAGAAAGGTACCTCTGCCAGAAGAGGGGACAACCGGCCAAGAGCCTGCGCAGCTCGTTCTTCAGCCTCCAGAAATCCCCATCCAGGTATCTGTGCAAGGAGGAGTCGCCCAGTCCCAAGTCCCCGGCGGGCTCTGGCTCCATTGTGCTGCTTTCCCTTAGGCTGCTCGGGCGGCTGTGGCTGCGCCGGCAGTCCGGGCTCTGGGCTCTTTCACTCCGGCTCGCTCGGCCCTTCCTCGCCACCTGCTGACAGCTTCAGGGCTGCAAGCGGCCGGAGCCCCACGGCCTCGAGCTGCTCCAGATGCGCCAGCTGCAGCGGGGGCGGCGGCAGCGGCGGTGACTAGGACATTGCTGTATTGCCACCTCTCCCTGGCCCACTCCAAGTCACGTGGGTGATAGGCACATTCCCCCCCTCCCCTCATTTCTTGCCAGTAAGCTCTCCCATTTCCCCTTGTTCTTCACCTCTCCCGGCCCCTTTTTCTCTCCCTAACAGCCTCTCTCTTCTTCATTCTTTTCCACTTCTTACTTTGCCTCAACTCCCCTGCTCCCTCCCCCCCACCTATTCATAATCCCCTCCAGGTGAGGGGAAGGGGGCGAGGGGGGCGGGGGGGGGGGGTGGAAGTGCTGACCAAAACATTCACTCGGCCACCTGCGGTACCTGGGTACTGAGATATGAATTAAGTCTGTGCTTTAACTTGTGGCCGGGGATTATCGGGGCTGAATGAGGTAGACATAAAGCTCGTTGGAAACTACATGTGTCAGAGATGATGCTCATGCTGAGATTGCCAGCTTCCTTCCCAGAACATCCCTGCTCTTTCCAGACAAAGAAGAGTTTGTGTTATCCCTAAAAACAAAAGGATTCATCCCACTCTCAACAGAACCTCAAGGAAACTTTGCCTTCCTCCATTGAAACGTCGATTTCACCTGTCCACAATTTTCAATGCAACCTGAAGCCCAGAAGAAAAGGGGTGGTAGGGCTGAGAGTGAAGTCCTAAAAATAAGCTTTGATCGCCCCAAGCTGAGCTTGAGCACCCACAGTTTAGAGTTTTAGAGAAGGATGTTGCGATAGGAAGAGGAAAGGGAAGGCTGAGCCATTGTGGCTAGCAAAGGCTCTTTTTTTGTTGTTTGTAATTATTGCTTTACTATGCAGGACACAGAAAATTCAGTTGGTATGAAGGCTGGGATGCTCACATTGTTTGTGATAATTTCCTATTAAAACAGGGGAGAGATAAACCAAGGCAAACCGGTCTCTGGGCAGTTTTTTTCTTTACCTTTCTCCCATTTTGGAGACTTAACCAGTAACCAAACTCTGCCCCATCTCTTAAGGCAGGCCTAAAACTGATCTAGATATCTAATCATAAGAAGAGTAGGTCTGCCTCTTTCTATCTTCCTCATACAGCTCACTAACTCTAATTCAGACCCAGCCTTCTTCCTGAAAGCTTCTCCAGTAGAATTTAGCACTACCTTATCAGGCATTGCTGGTTGGTAAAGAGGAGGATTTAGAGAAATTTGGAAAGAGATCAAGGCTGTGCCAAACAGCTGGCTAAGGAAGCCAGGAGATAGGTCTAAGATTTAGATTAAAGTTTCATTCATAATGGATGTATTAGGTTCTTCTTTACCCAATAAGGAAAGTCAGATAAGTCTAGGACGGGGTGGGGAACCTGCAGTCTTGAGGCCACATGTGGCCTTCTAGGTCCTTGGGTGTGGCCTTTTGACTAAGTCCAAGTTCTACAGAACAGATCTTTTGTTAAGGGAATTTGTTCTGTGAAGTTTAGATATAATCAAAGGGATGCACTTGAGGGCCTAGAAGGCCACATGTAGCCTCAAGGCCACAGGTTCTCCACCCCTGGTCTAGGATTTTAGTCTCCTGACTCTCAATCTGATATTATCACAAAACTTTGCTTTGTTTTAAGATTTAAAAGCGAATTTAATTTCCTTTTTCTTTTTGGTTCAGATTTTGGTTCCTTATCTTGCATGACGTACACATGATGTTCATCTGCAAGGTGGTATCACAGATTGTGTGGGGGTGTGTTTGAAAAGACCAGCACTGTTTTCATGTTCAACATAATGAAAATTCTCTTATTTGGAACCGACTTGCAGAGGCTGGCCTGTTTTGCCCTTCTGCTTCTTAGAATCACGATTTACTCAGTGTTTGTTGAAAACAGTTTGTCTGTGGCTGCTGCCCACCAGGCTTATCTGTCTGCCACTCCTGTTAACTAGCAGTTCCTGGCTATGCAATTCAATGTGTCTTTTAAGTCTTTCATCTACTTTATAGAGTTAAATCAATCCCCTCAACTCTAATGCTATACCCCACTTCCTGAATACCCTGCCAGTCTTCCTTCCCTCTACTTCATGCAGATCTCTCACTGCAGAAGTCCATTTCCTCCTCATCTTTGTCTTTTTAAATCCTACAGGCCTCAACTCAGCTGTACCTTCTAGAAGAATCCTTTCCTGATGCCCTAAATTGGTAGCAGTTTCTCTTTCCTTCTCAAAGATCATCTCTTTATCATCTGTTTATATGTTGCATTCTCCACCTTGAAGAGAATGTAAGCTCCTTGAAGGCACTGAGCTAATCAACAGGGATACAAAGAAAAGCAAAAGCAGTCCCTGCTGGAAAGGAGCTCACAGTCTTAAGGAGAGACAATATGAAACAAATATGTACAAACAAATTACATAAGAGGGGTTGGATAAGGTGCCCTGTAGAAGGTAAGATTTTAGTTGGGACCTGAAGGAAGCTAAGAGACAGAGGTGAGAAGGGAGAGCATTCTAGGCATTGGGGACTAACCAGAGACAATGCCTGGAACTGGGGGGTCTTTTTCATGTTAGACCAAAGAGTCAGGGCGGGAGAGGATGGGGGAAATAGTGTCAGGAAGTGCAAGAAGGACTAGAAAGATTGGGGAGGGGGTAAGTTATGAAAGGCTTCAGATATTAAAAAGAGCATTTTGTAAATGACCTTGGAGTTGGTAATTGTTAGTTTCCTGAAATGGGGGTAAAGGGAAGGGTAGGGGTGATATGGTCAGACCTGTACTCGAGGAAAATCACTTTGACAGCTGAGAGAGCTTAGAACGGCCTAGAGTGAGGAAAGACTTGTGGCAGGTAGACCAACCAGAAGCCTTAGGTATTAATAGCTCACGAATGAGGCAATGAGGGCCTATACCAGGGTGATGACAGCTTCAGAGGACAGAAGGGGGAATACGTGAATAATGTCATGAAGGGAAGGTCACCTAAGTCCCAAAGTCCGTCCCTAAGGGACTCTCTCCTCATTGGTGGAGGGGGAGAGGCAGGTCAGAATTTTCAGAGCAGTAGAAAGGAGAGCTCCAGGCACACTCTGACCCAGCTCTTTTGTCTTTTGGAGCTCTGCATTTGCTGTGGTTGTTTCTAGCTTTCAGAAAGAAGTTTGATGATACCAACCCCATTTCAGGTTGCTAAAGGGAGAATAAGGGAGCTAGCAGACTCCATCATGTCTCTATCTGAAGCTTGCTAAACTAGAAACGTTGGGAAATTTCCCTTTAGGGAAGACCTGAGACACTGACACTCACTCTCTCACTCCCCAATGGGAGAGCTTCTTCACTCTGTCTTGTCTGGTATATATTCTCTTATGTATATTTTCTGACTTCTGTTTGGCTATCAACTTAGATAAATGGGTTTCTTTGCTATTTATTATGTGAATGCCCATAGTGGAACTGATATTTGGTGGGAAGGGGATCAAACCTTAGATATAGAACTTGGGGTCCCTCCTTTTCCTGTTAATAGTGATCAGAAGTTAAGCTCAAACCTGAAAACCATATTCCCCAGACTAACAATATATAAAGGAGCAGATATAATTCTAGCCTGCTACCCCTTCTCTGAAGGGAGCAGAATGGCCAAGTTTCTGACCCCAACCTCCTAATATCCTTTCTGGCAGGAATTAAAGTATCCCTTGGAGAAGAGTGGAAGGAGAAGGGACTAGAGATATCTATTCTGCCTCCCTTTGAAGCACCCATACTACATCTGGGGAACAGATAGTAGCAACAGATTAGATTTGGGGGGGGAATGAGAGAGTGAGGAGCCAATGATGATGCCTAAGTTACTTGGGTACTACAAGGGTGGTGGTACCCTCAATAGTAACAGGAAAATTTGGAAGGGAAGAGTGTTTAGGGGGGGAGTAATTAGTTCCATTTTGGACATGTTTCATTTAAGATAGCTACTGAACATTCAGTTCAAGATGTCTGAAAGACAATTGGAGATGAAAGATTGAGGGTCAGAAGAGCAGTTAGGATTGGATAAGGAAATCTGACCATAGAGTACAATGCCTGGGGCTCAGTGCCTGTTGAACTGAACTGAAGTTATGATTGAATGAAAGAATAATAATAATCAACACACTTTACAAAAATTTTCTCATTTTATCTTCACAACAACTCTGGGAGATAGATGCTATCATAATTCCCTTTTTTACAGAGGAGAAAACTGAGGCAGACAACAGTCACACAGCTATTATCTGAGGTAGAATTTCAGCTGAGATTTTCCTGATGCTAGGCCCAGCCCTCTATCCATTGTACCATCTAGGCATCTGCTCTGAATAAGTGAATGAGCTCTCAGTTACATGCCAGGCATTATGTTAAGCACTAAGTATGCAAACAGAAAAGGAAGACCGTACCTGCTCACAAGGTATTCACATTCTAATAAGGATAATAACCTACAGAAGGAGATTTCAGCTACAAGTCAAATGGAATGGTTCCATGGGCCTTAGGGTACAGTGGCAAAGCAGGTGGTAATGAATCATCTTTAATGTGGTTTCTACTGATAAAGTTATATATCTGTTTTTGCTTTTGAACCATTTAACAGGGCTAAGTACTCTGGAATCAGGACTGCAGCACCTGCAGCGGCTGTTGCCAGGTTGTATCTCTGTAGGGGGTTTTCCCAGGATGACAGCCACTAGTAGGTTTCTGGGTCACTGTTGATTACATCTGCTTGTCATTTAATGCCAAATACAGCCTTTAGAACATGCTAATGAGGGTTCTCAAGATAGCGAACAGGAGCAGAGCAACCCTGACCTCTCATAACTACTCCAGCAAAGGTGAACAGAAAGCACCAAACCAAGTAATGATGGAGAAATCCAAGGGCATACCGAAAGTGTACTTTTTTAGCCCCAGTCTACACAAAGACACCTGCAAGCTCTAGGGAAAGAGCACAGTCACAAAAGGTTAGGAGCCAGGAGCTCAGTACACGGAGACCTTTCCAGGTCATGGACCAGGATCTGGGGAGTCATGACTAGCTTCTGCAACTTCTTCACTCTGGCCCCAGAGCAGGTGCTGGATGCCCGTGGAACTCGTCCCAGAAGGACAATGATTAGTTCATGCCCTGGATCAGACCAACTGGTAGAATACAATTCCTTTTCAAAGTGCATAAAGCTTGGCCCTGATGCAGTTGCAATTCAGGAAGTAAGTCTGGATAATTCAATAAACAGAAGAAGATACTGCTGATAAAAAAAATTATGGAGCCAATGAGACTTTAGACACAAACTCATTATAACAACTCCATATCATTTATGAGGAAAGCTTCAAAGAAAATAATGGATTGATACAGTTTTAAAATACTATAATTAAGAAGAATGCAATGAAAATAAACATCAAAGTTCTGCAGGTGGAAAATTTCACTCAAGTAACAGACTCCTTGAGAATTATATTGGACCAAATATAAATCAGTAATTCCATGAAATAAAAAGAAATAGTAGAACATTAAAATATTTCATATAAGGCAGTTAAGTGACATGTAGAATTCTAGGCATAAAATCAGGAAAACCTGAATCTGGATCAGGCCTTAAACCCTTATTTGCTGTGTGACCCTTGGAAAGTCATATAACCTCTGTCTGCTTCAGTTTCCTTAACTGTAAATAATAGTACTTATCTCCCAAGGATATGTTATGAGGATCAAATAAGGGAATAACTGTAAAGTACTTAATACAGTCCTTGGCATGTAGTAGGTGCTTAATAAATGCTTGTTTCCTTCCTATCAAGAATAATGGACCTGGGGAGGCTAGGTGGCGCAGTGAATAGAGCACTGGCCCTGGAGTCAGAAGGACCTGAGTTCAAATTCAGCCTCAGACACTTGACACAATCACTAGCCATGCGACATTGGGCAAGTCATTTAACCCCAACTGCCCTCCAAAAAAAGCAAAAACTAAATAATAATAATGGACCCAGAAAACAGGTAAAACACAGATAATCTAAGAATCATTGAACTACCTGAACCCTTGGGCATAAAAAGCAAAACAATTTAGATTCCCTCTTTCAAAAAATCACAAATGAAACCTACCCAGCCTTAGGGCAAATGGAAAATAGGAAAAATCTACCAATCCCCTCTTAAGAGAAATTCTGAAATGGAAACTCCCAGGAATGTTATGAACTTCCTAAAAATCATGAATTTTTTAAAAGCCTGGACACTATGTTTAAAAAAATCATAAATGGAAAACTTCATATCTACTAGGATAAAAAACAGGGAAAATCCATGAATAATCCCCAGAGGAAAAACGCAAGAATTGTCATAGCCAAAATCCAGAACTACCACATCAAAGAAAAAGTACTATAAACATCCAGGAAGAAGAGTTCGTGTACCAAAGGTCTAGTCAGGATCACATAAGACCTGGAAACTTCTATGTTAAATAAGGGATCTTAAGAATATGATATTCTGAAAGGCAAAAGGTATAGGTTTCAACAACCAAGAATGATACCCTGCAAAGGGTAAGATTAATCCTACAGGGGGAAAATGGGTTTTTAATGGAATAGAGGACTTTCAAGAATCTCTATTAAAAGATCAGAAGTAGGAACTTTGAAATACAGATGTAAAAGTCTAGGAAAACCTAAAAAGAAAAATATGTTTGAGCAATTGGATAAGGCTCTAGATTAGTCTTAATTCCATTGGGGGAGAAGAAAAAAAACAAGTCTCCTCAGAACCATAAAGTTTCATCAAAGGGCGATTGAAGAAGTTAGATAAGAAGTGTGTGTGAGAGAGAGAGAGAGAGAGAGAGAGAGAGAAAGAAAAAGAGAGAGAGTGTGTGTGTGTGTGTGTGTGTGTGTGTGTGTGTGTGTGTGTGTGTGTGTCAATGTGTTTGGGGGGAGTGTTCTGAAAATTTAAAGAGGGAAAAGAGAAAGGAGGATAAAAAGGGATATACTAGTATGGAAAATAGGAAAACTGGTAAAACTTGCTATTTTTCATAATCCAAATGAATAAGAAGGAAGAGTAAACAAACATGGAAGAAGGTGCAGGAAGCAGGAAGCAAATGAAAATCACAAAGACACACACAGTTTCAAGTAGATATGCATCAAACTCAGCAGGATAACAAATGGAGACTCAGGGAATAGCAGAGAGGGAAGAGAGCACCAGGAAGATAATGATAGAAACGCAAACTTCCTGATCCCAAAGGGAAGATTAAAAGGAAAATGAAGAGACTCAGAATGTAAAGGGAGCACTTACCAATTGGGGAACAGCTGAATAAATGGAGGTATGTCAATGTAATGAAATAGGACTATAGGAAATGATGAGAAAAGACTATTTCAGTGTGCTAAGTAATATGAGAAAATAGAAGTGAGTAGGGTCAGGAAAACAAGTTATAAGAGGACAACACTGTAAAGACAAATAACATTGAAAGATTTAAGATGTCTGATCATGGCAGTGACCAGTCAAGTCTCTATGATAAAGCTTTATGACCAAGAGGAAATGCACTTAAGATAGACATTCGGAGGCATGGTCATCGTGTGGATCCATTTTGCTTCACTCTATTTGCTACAGGTTTTTTCTTCCTTTTTGCTTTTTAATTGGTGAGAAAAGTTGGAGGGAGATGGGGAAATTAGTAAAAGAGACAAAAAAAAAAAAGACGAGAGCAATTGAAACATTTTCTTAATGCACAGAAGAGAATAGAAGGAAATAAGAAGCCCAGACATAAGCAAGACACTTTTGAAAGTAACAAGTGGAATTTATTATATCCTTTAAAAAATAAGCAAGTAATATGAAGTGGAGCTTAAAGGTTTCATATAAAATTCTCTTTTTGTCTTCTATGTATATGGAAATGCTTCCTGCTGGACCTGACACAAACATTCTGCCAGTTCAGGCTCAATTCAGGGTGAAATGAGATACATGTAAGCTATTAGACAGTTAACAAAATGACCTTGCCCTAAACTAACAAGGATATGCAAAAAGGATACAATGGCACTTAGCTCTGGCAGATTCACCCTCATTCATCTCCAGATGGAAGCCCATTTGGTCAGCAGTGCAAGATAATGTGACTTAGGTGGTCTTCAAACATTCACCAAGTTGGAGGGGCCCTAACTCCACAGAGGTGGGTCTTTTTATGCCCTTCTGTGACCAGGAAACTTAGTCAAAGAAGGCAAGAATCAATGGGATCATGAGGACAGATTTATTCCCTTTTAGGGGAGGGAAGTGTAGGATTCTGATAGATATTGGACCCATATGCTCTCTCCCACTTTTTTAGTGTTTAAGGTAATACATTTTTTCAAAGAATAGGTAACCTCCCATGGCCTAAAATTCTATAGGGCAAGTCATCCTAGTAGGGGCTGGTTAATATGTAAGAATGAATTTCTGAAGACACAAAGAGAAACAGTTTCAACCAGTAGGAAAAATTTTACTTTTTATCAAAAAAGATCAATTGTGGGTACACAGAGAACTCACTGACTTAGACTTCTGAACGACATATATGGATGGAAATTGGAAGAGCAGGTAATGGGATAAATATAAAAACATGACAAGGTACTATGAGAACAGTCTCTCAAATGATAAAGCACAGAATGATCTGAGACTAGAGAGGAAGACTTAAGGTCAGACAGAAAGAAAAAGGACAATGGACTTTTAAACTTATGTTAGGAGACAACTGTTCTGGATGAGAGGATGACAGCAAAAGACTAAAGACGAAGAAGTGCTCCAACTATTTTGCTTTCTCTGCCAAGTAGCATGTTCTTCAGAATGCAAAGGACAGAGTAAACATGGCTAGTTTCCAAGGAACTGACACTCAAGATGAGTAAGTAAATAGCAAAGGAGAAACTATCTGCCCTTGATAATAGCAAGTCACATCCATAGATTATTTTCAATTTATCCTCTATGTTGCTTGTTTGTGCATTGTTGTTTACACGTGGTCTCCCCCATTAAAATGAGTTATCTGAGGGCAAGGACTGTGTTTTTGAGTAGTTTCTGGCACATAGTGAAAATTTAATAAATGCTTATTTAGTGATTCTCCCCTTTCCAAAATCTCTTTGTATTTATTTCCTATATGTTTTATATTTTTCTGTGAACATGTTGTTTTCCCCAAATAGAATGCAAGCTTCGTAAGGGCAGGATCTGTGTCATCTTTGTTTTTACATTCCCAGCACCCCACCCAGTGTACATACATACAAAGTGCTGAATATAAATTGACAAGAATTCAGCATCAATGAAGCAAAAAAATAAGACAGCAAGAAAACATTCAGAATTGACAAAGAATAAAATAAGACAACCATATGCAGTTGCAATTGGACAGTTACCAAGACAACAGAGCTTGGACTTTGGGCACAAGGATGCACAGAATTGTAATAAACAGCACCCATGGCAGACTATTCCTGGATGAAGGGAAGTAAAGGAGAGATTGGAAAAAAAAAGGTGGCTTATGTCTGTAGCCAAGGTATGGCACCGAATCCCAACCAAATCCCTCCAGTGTCTCATTCTCCCTGGGATGAGGCTGGCTCACTCAACCCAACTTGCATGTCCTTTGGCAGATTGGGGTAGTGTGCCCAGGAGATATATATCATGGCCACAACTACATAGTTATAATTGTAATGAGGGGAGAATGGGCACAAAGTTAAAGCAAACTATTAGGGAGGCACAGGAGTAGGGAAACCCATAAGCCTAGGGTAACTCATAATTTACAACTACAGGATTCTAGGCCCTGGATATCTTTAGAAAACAGTCTGTACCCCGTGTCATCTGCAGAACAAAATGACTTCTCTGCTCCCTACTCATATTCTGGTCCTTATAATGCTATTGTTTGGCAAAACTACTTCCCTGCTCCTATCAAGTTGTTGAAGCAGTGACAAGCTCTTTTAGCACACAGCCACCCATGGCAGGATGCTGAGAAAGCATAATGCTCTTTCTGTGACAAATAGTTCCCTTAAGCCAGAAAACTGCCAACCTCTCTCAGATCTGCCCTAAGGCTCTGTGAAGTTTCTCCCAATCAAACTATAGAAAGAAATAGGGTTGTGCAGCCTTTCTGCAACCAGTTTTTCAAATAGCTGGGGATTCATCTCTGACTAATCGGTACTCAGTAAAGCCAAACCTCCTTTCAGCAAAATAGATGAAAAACCAACGTTTCTTCCTCTCAAATAAAAGAGAACCATAAAGGGCAACACAAGCAAACTCAGAGAGGTTTCCCTCTCCCTCCTTTCTCCAGTCAATAAATTCTCAGCAAAGTAATACCTCTCTTCCAACCAGTACAGCTCCCAGCCAAACTGCATATCCTGCCTGTCAGTTTTGATCAGCTCTGGTCAGTTCCTGTATTCTATAAGCAGTTCTTTTTGTTGCCTCTTGTTCCTGACTCCTCCTACTTTTGGCTTCCTCTTCTGCTTCTATCTTTATCTGGTCATCTCCTACCTTTCTGATATTTTTCTTTTCTTTTTTTGGCTTCCAATACCTCAAATCAGAGTCTCCTCATAAGAAGTGGCCCATCTCTAACTTGTTATGTAAAATTTTTAATTTTTTACATTTAAATTTAAAATATTTAAAGTTTAAAATTATGTAAAATTTTAAAATTCCACCTTTCTGTTGGGTAAGGCCCCCAACAGTATTTATATAATCTTCTCATGGTCCCCAGACTGTCCTTTAATTGATAGGCAGTGATAACTCTGGCCATTCTCAGCTAATCTAGGAAGAGCCTAAGACAAGAGACTGGCCTATTCTGACTAGTGCCTTTATGAGTCATTATACTTTGCTGAAAACAGGTTTCCCAGCCTCCTCTAATATGTGAGGGACTGCATTAGCCTCCCATTTATTATATATAATTTGTTCAATTATATTCTTCAACACTCTGAAAGTAATCACATGCAAATGAGCTGATATACCACTGTGTACCACAAACCATCTTTAATTCAGTCAGTATTCCACCTTCAAACAGGTCTTTCTTCAGTACAGACTATTTCTCTACTCAGAATTTTATTTGAGAGGCTGTGGCTCTTCTAGGGCTGATTTCATTAATTCCATTAGTTTTCTTTACATAAATGTTCTTTTTATGCCCCTTGTAGCAGCTAAAATGTCCACTTGTCACCTACAGCCCAAAGGGGCCTTCTCCTGTAAGAGGATTCAGTCTAGGCTCACACAGAGCTGGGTTTCATCCTGGGGACAGACTGACTCTAAAGAAAGGGGACCAGGGGACTCTCATTCTCTAAAATAGGGCTTTGAGTATGGCTCATGTTTGTTCAGTCAAGTCCAATTCTTTGTGAACCCACGGACCACAGCACACCCACACACACTTACAGTATCAGCCTTTATACCTAGATCATGCACCCATATAGCCTTAATTTGGTATACAGTATTGGATAATGGTCTATGCCCAGTTTCGGCAATACTATATTCCAGTTTTCCCAGCAGTTTTTATCGAATAGTGAGTTCTTATCAAAAAACTAGGGTCTTTGGGTTTATCAAACAGTAGATTACTATAATTATTGACTGCTGAGTCTCATGTACCCAATCTATTCCATTGATCCACTACTCTATTCCTCAGCCAATACCAAATAGTTTTGATGACTGCTACTTTATAAGACAGATTAAAATCTGTATTTTATGGCTAGGCCACCTTCCCTAGCATTTCTTCTCACTAATTCCCTTGATATTCTGGACCTTTTGTTCTTCCAAATGAATTCTGTTACTATTTTTTCTAGCTCTATAAAGTAATATTTTGGTAGGTCAATTAGCATGGCACTAAATATGTAATTTAATTTAGGCAAAATTGTCATTTTTATTACATTAGCTCAACCCAGCCACAAGCAATTGATGTTTTTCCAATTAGTTAGATCTGACTTTATTTGTGTGAAAAGTGTTTTGTAATTGTGTTCATATAGGTCCTGGGTTTGTTTTGGCAGGTAGATTCCCAAATATTTTATAATGTCTACAGTAACTTTAAATGGGATTTCTCTTTCTCTCTCTTGCTGCAGTTGAGTTTTGTTAGACATATCTAAGAATACTGAGGATTTATGTGAGTTTATTTTATATCCTGCAACTTTGCCAAATTTATTTATTGTCTCAAGTAGTTTTTTTACTTGATTCTCTAGGATTCTCTAAGTATATCATCATATCATCTGCAAAGAGTGATAGCTTGTTCTCTTCTTTGCCTAATTTTATTCCTTTGATTTCTTTTTCTTCTCTAATTACTATTGCTAACATTTCTAGTACCAGACTGAATAACAGGGGTGATAGTGGACATCCTTATTTCATCCTTGATTTTATGGGAAATGTTTCTAGTTTATCCCCTTACATATAATAGTTGCTAGTAGCTTTAAATAGATGCTACCTATTATTTTAAGGAAGACTCCATTTATTCCTATACTTTCTAGTGTTTTTAGTAGTAATGGATGTTGTTTTTTGTCAAAAGCCTTTTCTGTATCTATTGAGATAATCATGTGGTATCAGCTAGTTTTATTGTTGATATGCTCAATTATACTGATGGTTTTCCTAATATTAAACCATCCTTGCATTCCTGGAATAAATCCTATTAAAGTATATTATTCTTGTGATAAGTTGCTGTATTCTTTTTGCTAATATTTTATTTAAAATTTTTGCATCCATATTCATGAGAGAAATTGCTCTATAATTTTCTTTCTCCATTTTATCTCTTCCTGATTTAGGTATCAATACCATATTTGTGTCATAAAAAGAATTTGTTAGGACTCCTTCTTCACTAATTTTCCCAAATAGTTTGCACAGTATTGGAATCAATTTTTCCTCAAATGTTTGATAGAATTCGCTAATAAGTCCATCTGGCCCTGGAGATTTTTTCCTAGGGAGTTCACTGATGGCTTGTTCTACTTTTTTTTTCTTTTTGGAGGGCAATTGGGGTTAAGTAACTTGCCCAAGATCATACAGCTAGGTTTTTTTTTTTGTTGTTATTATTATTTGTTTGTGTCTGAGGCCTGATCTGAACTCAGGTTCTTCTGACTCCAGGGCCTATACTCTACTCACTGCCGCCCCTCTATATCTTTTTCTGAGATGAGGTTGTTTAAGCAATTTACTTCCTCTTCAGTTAATCTGGGCAACTTATATTTTTGTAAATATTCATCCATTTCACTAAGATTGTCAAATTTATATGCATACAATTTGGCAAAATAATGCCTAATTATTGTTTTAATTTCCTCTTCATTGGAGGTAGATTCATCCTTTACATTTTAGATACTAATAATTTGGTTTTCTTCTTTCTTTTTTTATCATATTGACTAAGGGTCTATCAATTTTATTGTTTTTTTTTTCATAAAACCAACTCTTAGTTTTATTAATTCAATAGTTTTCTTAATTTAAATTTTATTAATCTCTCCTTTGGTTTTCATTATTTCTAATTTAGTATTGAATTAGGGATTTTCAATTTGTTCTTTTTCTAGCTTTTTCAATTGCATGCTCAATACACTGACCTCCATTTTCTCTAATATATTCATGTATTCACTTAGGGATATAAAACTTCCCCTAAGAACTGCCTTTGCTGCATCCCACAAGTTTTGGGATGTTGTTTCATTATTGTCATTCTCTTGAATGAAGTTACTGATTGTTTCTATAATGTCTTGTATGACCCACTCATTCTTTAGGATTAAATTATTTAGTTTACAATTAGTTTTTAGTTTATCTTTCCATGGCTCTTTATTGCTTACGATTTTTATTGCATCATGGTCTGAGAATGATGCATTTAATATTTCTGCCTTTCTGCACTGAATTGTGAGGTTTTTGTGCCCTAGTACATGGTCAATTTTTGTGTATGTGTCATGTACCACTGAGAAGAAAGTATATCCCTTTTTATCCCCATTCAGTTTTCTCCAGAGATCTATCATATCTAACCTCTCTAAAATTCTATTAGCCTCCTTAACTTCTTTCTTATTTATTTTGAGGTTAGATTTATCAAGTTCAGAGAGGGGGAGATTGAGATCCCCAGCTAGTATAGTTTTGCTATCTATTTCCTCCTCTAATTCCCTTACCTTCTCCTCTAGGAATATGGATGCTCTAGCACCTGGTGCATATATGTTAAGTAATGATGCTGCTTGATTCTCAATGGTGCCTTTTAGCAGGATATAGTTTCCTTCCTTATCTCTTTTAATTAGATCTATTTTTGCTTTTGCTTTATTTGAGATAAGGATTGATATCCCTGATTTTTTCACTTTAGCTGAAGCAGAATATATTCTACACCAGCCCTTTTACCTTTACACTGTGCATATCCCCTTGTTTCAAATGTGTTTCTTGTAGGCAGCTTATTGTAGGATTATGGTTTTTAATCCATTCAGCTATCTGCCTCCATTTTATGGGAGACATCATCAGTTCTTCTAGCTAATCTTTATATGGTAAGATCTTAAAGCTCTGTGTTATCTTGCCTTCCTGTGGATGCTCTCCAAACTATTAATGCCTTGTCTCTTTCAGTGGTCAGACATCCATGATACCTTTGGTCAGTTGGGGACCATCATATCTACATATTACTTTCTGAACCTCACATAATGGACTGGAAACTATTTCTTCTACTTTCCCATACTACCATTATGTCCTTCACCCCTAGAGAAGCCCTTAAGTACATCTTTGAGATAGTTTCACAGCTGGTTTCCACTTCTCTCCTGAAAGCTGGGACCCTATCTCCTCAGTGTTTCTGTGAAAGCTCCTTCCAGGAGGCTGCAATTTTGTCTTCCCAGTGTGTCAATTTATTCTCTAACTCCACTCATTATTTCTTTGATTTACTTGACCAAAATACTCCTTCCTACCCTACCACATCATTATATGTGTTATCGTCTCTTACTAGAATATAAGTTCCATGATGGCTGGGATTGTTTTGATTTTTGTCCTTGGATCCTGAAGGGCTGAGCATCCCCTTGAATACAGTAAGCATTTAGTAAATGCCTTTTCCTTCATTCATGTAGTCATTCATTCATTTTTAAAGTAGTCCCCCTTTTACATGTCAACATTTTATGTGCTGAAAGGGACAGGGGGAAAAATACATTCATGTGAGAAAAACAGCCTGAAACATCTGAGGATCTGAATTAAAAACTGCCAGATAAATGCACTAGAAGGAACTGTTTAAAAGCAGATCAAAGACAAGAGCACTGAGATAAAGCTGAAAACAGCCTCTTACGGTGTTTCTATCAGTCCATCTACAGATAACTAGATTCAGTTTTAAAGAATATAACTGAGAAATTATAAATCAAAGAGTTTCTTGTTAACTGTGGGAAAATTTGTATATTATATTTTGTCCCATACCTTATAGAACTGTGGATTTGGGTTTTTTCCACCTGAATCACGACCAATCACTGCTAAAAAGGTGGCCCTGATATGAGGTATCAGAAGGTGGAATCAGAGTGACCGGAGGAGGAATCAGAAGATGCTGGAGATACAAGGGAAGGGAGAAAAAGAGAAACTGCCTACAGAAGCTGACAAAGAAAAAGACAACTTTGTTAGGAGCCATGCAAATTGAAGGAAAAGTATTGTTGCTGAGAATTGGTTGGAGAAAGTAATACCAATAAAACAATTAAAAACTATTAATAACTATATGCAGAAATGCTCCAAATAATTAATAAGAGAACTGTAAATCAAAACAACTCTGAGGTTTCATCTGATACCCAGTAAATTGCAAAAGATGACAGAAGATTGGAAAAGTCAATGTTATAGGGATTTGGGGAAGATAAGACACATTAGTGCATAGTTGGTAGAGTTGTGAATCAGTATAAATGTTTCAGAAAGCAATTTGGAATTATGTCAATAAACCAAAATGCCCATACCCTTTGAATCTCAAAGCTCATGACCTTTGACTTGAGGTTCAAACACTAGACATATGTCCCAAGGAAGTCCCTGATAAAAAAAAGACAGTCCCCAAATATACCAGAATATTTATAGTAGCACTTTTTATAGTAGAAAAGAACTGAAAACAAAGTAGATACTAAATAATTATGAATGACTAAACAAATTGTAGTACCTGGATGAAGTGGAACATTACTATATTTTAAGAAACAACCAATGTGATGAATACAGAGATACATGGAAAGATTTATATGAACTGATAAACAGTGAGGTAATCATATCCCCAAAATAATCCTATATACAGAATGACAACAAATAGAAAGAATAACAAAACAACTGAATATGATGTTGTAGAATCGCAAAGAATTAGCATTATTCCCCAAAGAAGATATGTAAGTCACCTCCTCCAACTCCTGTCCCAGCTGTGGGAAGGGCCATGGGTGTGAAACATGTATGAATCATTTTGCTAATTTTTTCTCTTCTTTTTCTTTAAAAAAGTTATTTTCTTTTCATAAAAATAATTTAATGTTTCTCTGATTTGTTATTTCACTCTTTAGGATTGAATTAATCTCCATTTAGGTCTGAATTCTTCCCTTAAATTTCCCCTTATTTATCATAATTTTCATTTTATGCTCTGTAAAGAATACACTTAATATTTATTTTTCTGCATTTTTAGTCAAGTTACCATGAAAAGTTAAGTGTATATACTTCCTTCAATTCCATCAATAATCACCAGAGGTCTACTATGTATAATTACCCTATGATTCTCTTAAGGTTCTTAACTTCATTCTTGTTTAACTTTGTTAGATTTGGCTGGGTCTGAATGGGGCACTGCAATTATTATTTTTCTTTTTTATTCTATAGTTCAATCAGCTTTTCCTTTCATTATGAAGCTTCAATGCTATTTGGTTTATATATTTAAAACTGAGGTTTTTTATTACCTATGGTGCCTTCAAGTATAATGTAGTTTCTCTTTTTATCTCTTCTAACCAAGTCTATTTATACTTTTGTTTTGTCTGTGATCATGACTGCTTCTCTTGCTTTTATGGATTCAGCTGAGGAATACTCTCTCTTCCAACCCCTATCTTAATTATGTGAATCTTTATACCTTAGGTGTGTTTCATATAAAGAGTATAATTGGATTTTGCCTTTTGATACATTCTACCATCATTCCCTATTTTATAAGTTCATACCTTTCCTATCTAGGGTTTCATCTTCCCTCTATCACGTCCTTTTACATTTCCCTTCTTTACTTTCTAACACTCCCTCCACTCTTTACAAGGAAAAAGGTGGGGAAATAAATGAATAGAATCAATACTAATAAGCCACAGCTGGAATCATCTGAGTGCAATCCTTCCCTTTCCCACTTTACCCAGATTATACCTAAATCCTTGAGTCTTGCCTTTTCTCATTATGTCTTTTTAATCTGAGTAGAGTTAGCATGGGCAGCTAGGTGACACAATGGATAGAGTACAAGGCCTGAATCAGGAAAACTCATTTTCCTGAGTTCAAATCTGGCCTCAGATACTTACTAGCTGTATGACCCCGGGCAAGTTATTAACCCTGTTTGCCTCAGTTTCTTCACCTGTAAAAATGAGCTGGAGAAGAAAATGGCCAACCCCTCCAGCATCTTTGCAAAGAAAATCCTAAATGGGGTCACAGAGAGTTGGATATGACTGAAATTATTGAACAATATGGAATTGCCATAATTTGGCTGAATTTGCCTCTCCTTTTATAAGCAAGGCACCCCACACTTATAAATAAGATATCTCACTAAGAAAATTCACAGTTTTGTACTCCTGACAATCCCAATCTCCTGAATATCTATTTTCCAAACCCTCCAAAATAAAAAAAGATTTATTAACTAATTGCCAATGTTTTTTCATCTGGGCTGTTCTTCCTTCCTCTAGTTGTCTTTGATAACTATTTCACAGAATTATCAGTTTAGGGCGAAAGGGACCTTAGTGGCCATCTAACTCCCTTATTTTTTTTTCAAATGCTTTATTAACTTCTGGTTTATGTCATTCATTTCCACCAGATTTTGAGTTACAAATTTTCTCCCGGTTTTTCCCCTACCCACTGCCCCAAAATAGTGGTGCCACAGGATATCTGATCCTCCAATCTGCTCTCTCCCATATCTTCTCCCGTACCCCCTTCGACTTTTCCAGTAGGGCATGGTGGCTCTCTATACCCCAGTGCCTGTATATCTTATTTCCCAATTACATGTAAAATAGTGTCAATAATAGTTAGTTAGTTAATAATATGTGTGTATGTATGTATGTATGTATATTTTTAAACATTTGGTTTTAAAACTTTGAATTCCAGATTCATTCCCTTCCTCCCTTGTCATCCACACTTATTGGGAAGATAAGCAATTCAGTATAGGTTGTACATGTGTAGTTAATGCAAAACGTGACCATAGTAGATATATTATAAAAGACTGACTATATTTCCCTCCCTCCTATCCCACCTCCCACTTGTTCTATTCTCTATTTTGATCCTGTCCCTTTTTAAAAGCGGGTGCTTCCAACTTCCCTCCCCCCCAGCCTGCCCTCCCTTCCATCATCCCCCCCTCTCATCCCCTTTTCCCCTACTCTCCTGTAGGGTGAGATGCCCAATTTAATGTGTATGTCATTCCCTCCCTGAGCCAAATTCAATGAGAATATGGTTGACCCATTCCCTTTTGCTTTCCTGTTCTTCCCCTCCATTGTAACCATTTTCCCTTGCCTCTTCTATATGATATACTTTACCCCATTCTGTCTCTCTACATCTCCTCTCATTATATTCCTCTCTCACCTCTTAATTTCACCCTCTAAGTATCATCCCTTCCTATTCAATTGGTCCTGTGCCCTCTATCTCTGTATACCTGGAAACATATATACACACATTCACATATGTATTCATATGCCCATATACCCTCTGATATATACTATATATATTTTTTCTATTCCCTTCAACTATTTTTATACTGAGAAAAGTTTCATAAGTTACAATTATTGTTTTTCCATGTAGGAATGTAAATAGTTTAACTTTGATAAGTTCCTTATGATTTCTTTTCCCTGTTTACCTTCTCAAGATTTTCTTGTTTCTTGTATCTGAATGTCAAATTTTCTATTCAACTCTGGTTTTTTCATCAAGAATACTTGGAAGTCCTCTATTCCACTGAATGACCATATTTTCCCCTGAAACATGATACTCAGTTTTGCTGGGTAGTTGATTCTTGGTTTTAATCCCAGCTTCTTTGCCCTCCAAAATATATTCCAAGCCCTTCAGTCCCTCAGTGTAGAAGCTGCCAGATCCTGTGTTATCTTGATTGTGTTTCCACAATATTCAAATTGTTTTTTTCCTGGCTGCTTGTAATATTCTCTCCTTGATCTGGGAATTTTGGAACCTGGCTATAATATTCCTAGAAGTTTTCTTCTGGGGATCTTTTTCAGGAGGTGATTGGTGGATTCTTTCAATCTCTATTTTGCTCTCTGGTTCTAAAACATCAGGACAGTTTTCCTTGAAAATTTCTTGGAGGATGATTTCTAGGTTCTTTCTTTGATCATGATTTTCAGATAGTCCAATAATATTTTAATTATCCCTCCTGGATCTATTTTCCAGGTCAGTGGTTTTTTCCATGAGAAATTTCACATTGCCTTCTATTCTTTCATTTGTTTGATAGCATCTTGATTTCTCATAAAATCACTAGCTTCCATTTGTTCCAATATAATTCTTTTTTTTATTAAACAAATGCTTTATTAACTTCTGTTTTACATCATTCATTTCTGCCAGATTTTGAGTTACAATCATTTTCCCCCCGTTATTCCCCTACCCAACCTCCCAGAATAGCAGTCCCACAAGATATCACTTCCTCCAATCTGCTCTCTCCCATACCTTCTCCCATACCCCCTTCGACTTTTCCATTAGAGGAAGGTGAATCTTTGTGTCCCAATGCCTTCACATCTTATCTCCCAATTATAAGCAAAAGAGTATTAATAATAGTATTTATATATATTTGAAACATTTAATGTTAAGACCTCGACTTTCAGATCCATTTCCTTCTTCCCTTGTCACCCATTCCCTCTGGGGAGATAAGTAATTCAGTATATGTTGTACATGTCTAGCTATGCAAAACATTATCATATTAGATATATTATACAAGGCTGCTTACAATTCCCTCCCACTCATCCCACCCCCCACCTGGTCAATTCCCCACATGATCCTGTCCCTCTTCTATAGTGGGTACTTCCAACCACCCCTCCCCCCAAGGATGGCCTCCCATCCATCTTCCCGCCTCTCATCCCCCTTCCCCCTATTCTGCTGCAGGTTGAGATATCCCATTTAGTATGTATGTCATTCTCTCCCTGAACCAAATTCAATGAGAATGTGGTTTTGACTTTTTGCCTTCCTATTCTTCCCCCCCTTACAACCACTTCCCCTTGCTTCTTCTACATAAGATAGTTTGCCCTACCCTGTCTCTCCCCATCTCCTCTTGCCACTTTCCTCTCTCACCTCATAATTTCATCCCTTGAGTATTCTCCCTTCCCAACAAATTCAACCTATGCCCTCTATCCATATATAACTGTAACCATCTACACACACCTTCACATATGTACTCATATGACCACACACCCTTCTTCCATTATTTTCATAGTGAGAAAGATAGCATCAGTCACAATTATTGCTTTGCCATATAGGAATGTAAATAGTTCAACTTTGATAAGTTCCTTTTGATTTCTTTTCCCTGATTACCTTCTCAGGCATCTCTTGCTTCTTGTGTCTGGATGTCAAATTTTCTATTCAATTCTGGTTTTTTCCTCAAGAATGCTTGAAAGTCCTCTATTCCACTGAATGACCATATTTTCCCCTGAAACAAATACTCAGTTTTGCTGGGTAGGTGACCCTTGGGTTCATTCCCAGTTCTTTTGCCCTCTGGAATATCATATTCCATGCCCTTCCATCCCTCAGTGTAGAAGCTGCCAGGTCCTGGGTTATTCTGATTGTGTTTCCACAATATTGAAATTGTTTCTTCCTGGCTGCTTGTAGTATTTTCTCCTTCATCTGGGGATTCTGGAACCTGGCTATAATATTCCTGGGAGTTTTCTTTTTGGGATCTTTTTCAGGAGGTGATCGGTGGATTCTTTCAACCTCTATTTTACCCTCTGGATCTAAAACATCAGGGCAGTTTTCCTTGAGAATTTCTTGAAGGGTGATTTCTAGGTTCTTTCCTTGATCATGGCTTTCAGGTAGTCAATAATTTTTAAATTGTCTCTCCTGGATCTATTCTCCAGGTCAGTGGTTTTTCCCATGAGATATTTCACATTGCCTTCTAATCTTTCATTTGTTTGGATCTGCTTAACAGCATCTTGATTTCTCATAAAGTCATTAGCTTCCATTTGCTCAGTCTAACTCTGAAGGAATGAATCTCCTCAGTGAACTTTTGAGATTCTTTTTCCATCTGGCAAATTCGACTTTTTAAGGCATTCTTCTCCTCATTGCCCTTTTGGGCCTCCTTTGCCATTTGAGTTACTCTATTTTTTAAGGTGTTGTTTTCCTCAGTCAGGCTGTTGACCCTCATTTCATACTTTTCCTGCATCCTTCTCATTTCTCTTCCCAATTTTTCCTCCACTTCTCTTATTTGATTTTTAAAGTCCTTCTTAAGGTCCTCTATGGCCTGCAACCCGCTCATGTTTTCCCCTGGGGCTTTTGGAGCAAGACTTCTGACCTCACAGTCCTTTTCCCGCTCTATGCCCCCAAAATAGGAGTCTAGGGTTGCATTTTTGTGTTTCCTTTGCCTTGGCATGTTGCCACTTAATTGCTTGACTTTTGGGCTTGTTGCCACACTATGGCTTTAAGGCCAGCTAGAGGAAATTTCGTCCCGAACGTGTGGGGGGCAACTTCCGTTTCTGGCAAGCTGTAAACCCACCCACGACTTCCACCCTAGATCACAATCCAGATCCAGGGAGGTTAAAGCAAGAGCGATTACCCCCCAAGACTGATTGCTGGATCTCCCTATGGTTCTGCAGGCCAGGAGCTGGAGCTGCCTCTGAAAACTACAAAATGGCGTGTCTCCTCAGCCACTTCTAGCCCCCAGGGGAGGAAGCTGATGCATTCCCCAAATACAGGTCCCAAAGTCCATAGGACACTAACCTCTTACTTTGTCCTAGGCATGTCTATGTTGATAATTCTGGAGTCGCCACAGCTACTGGTGTTCTGGGGTTCCTCCAGCCAGCTGATGGCCCTGGCGCCCTGGGGCTAAAATCTCGGCTCACGGGGACCTCAGCTCTGGCTCAGCTCGGCTTCCCGTGATCTGCACACTGTGTGCTGCCGGCTCCCAGACCGCTGCGCTGGTCCTTCCTGCAGGGCTGCTGGGCTGTCCTCAGCAGGAGGTTAGCTTCTCTGTGTTGTTCTGTGGGTGCTGGGGCTCCAGAAGTTGTTCAGAGTCCCCTTTTACATAGTTTGGGGGGAATCTGGGGGCAGAGTGGCTTGGATGAGCTGTTTCTACTCCGCCATCTTGGCTCTGCCCCTCCTCCAATCTAATTCTGAAGGAATGATTCTCCTCAGTGAGCTTTTGAGATCCTTTTTCCATCTGGCAAATTCTGCTTTTTAAAGCATTCTTCTCCTCATTGCCTTTTTGAGCCTCTTTTGCCAAATTTAGTTTATTTTTTTAAGGTGCTATTTTCCTCAGGTTGTTGACTCTCATTTCATACTTTTCTTGCATCTTTCTCATTTTTCTTCCCAATTTTCCCTCCACTTCTCTTATCTGCTTCTTAAGGTCCTCTATGGCCTGTAACCAGCTCGTATTTTCCTTTGAAGTTTTTGGTGCAGGAGTTCTGACTTCACCATCTTCCTCCTGTTCCATGCTTTGATCCTTTTTGTCCCCAAAATAGGAATCTAATGTTGGATTTTTCTGTTTGCTTTGCTTCCTTTGCCTGGTCATGTTGCCACTCAATTACTTGACTTTTGGGCTTTTTGTCACAGTAGAACTCTGCTACCAGACAGGGGAGCTTTGTTCCAAATGCTGGGGTTTTCTCAGGTGCCAGAGGTATTAGTTGGGTACCCTCTCTGAAGCTTCCACATGCTCTGGCAAGCTGGTCACACACGCCAGGACCTCCACCCTAGACCACAATCCAGATCCCAGCAGGTTAAAACAAGAGTGATTACCCCTCAGACTAGTCGCTTGGTCCCCCTACACTCTGCGGGCCAGGGCTGCCAGTCCTCAGCAGCTTCTCGGCCTGGAGGCAAAGGCTGACTCACTCTCAACTACTGGATTCCAAAGTCCACACTGCACTGACCTCTCACTTTATCCTTAGCATCTATGTGTTGATAATTCTGGAAACCATCACAGCTGCTGGTGATCTGGAGTCCCTCCAGCAGGCTGCTAGTCAGGCCTTCCCTGGGGCTAAATAACCTCTGGCTCATGTGGGGCTGGGGTCAGCTCCCAGAGCTCTGGGTTGGCCAATTACTGCTGGCCTGCCCTCAGCAGGAGATTAGCTTCTCTGTGTCATTTTGTGGGTTCTGTAGCTCCAAAGTTTGTTCAGAGTCCTCTTTTACATGAATTGAGGGAGGTGGAGGCCGGCGCCCCAAGGAAGTCCTGTTTCTACTCCGCCATCTTGACTCCGCCCTAACTCCCTCATTTTTAAAGATAAGAAATCTGAGATTTCTCAGAGAGGTCACGTATGTATTAAGCAGCAGAATCAATTGGAATATGGATTCTCTGACTCCAAAACCAGTACTTTCTCCACTACATCATGCTATCTCCATTTTTTTTTTTTTGGACTTTTGATGAGTAACACATAGCTGGCATAAAAGAAAGTATCTTGTAGGGTACTGATTAGAGGATGTAAGTATTCCCACTGTTAATTCAGGGAAGATTCTCCTCTAGCTGAATAAGTCATTTTCCTGATCATTCCCCTCTGCCCTGCTAACATTTTAGTCAAGGCCTTCCCTTTACTATGAAGAAGCCAGCTGAAGCCATCTATATTTGTTCTAATTAAAAGACTGGGGCAGCCAAGTGTCACAGTGAATAGAGCACTGTCTCTGGAATCAGGAGGACCTGAGTTCAAATCCAGCCTCAGACACTTGGCACTTAACTAGCCATGTGACCTTGGGCAAGTTACTTAACCCCAATCGTATTGCCTTCCCTCCCTCCAAAAAAAAAAAAATAAAAGACCACATCCTCATGTCTAATGAGCCTGGTACTTTGTCCCTTATATATAAGATGCATCGGGGCTTTTTCTCGTAGGCTTTGCATACCCTCTTGCCAACATTTCCAATAGATGTAGAATTGCTTCACTGTAGAACACCCCTCACCCCCTTAGTAGTCTTCTATAGCACCACAACTAGAAGCATAATTCTACAAAGAAATATCCTATACCCCTGGTAGAAGAAGAATATAGCACTGTGCACCCTAGGCTCATAGCCTATCAGTCATCAGTCAATGACCCCAAAGATCTTCGATTATTCATGTCCAACAAGATGAACTTTGTTCCACTACTCTCCAAATCCACTGTTTCAAAGATTCCCACCAGCTCTTAGGGAGCTTACAATGAATTTTCTTCACTCCTATGCTGTATAGTTTCAGATCTCTCTAGATATTTATATTTGGTCCCTTTGGGTTCAAAGTTGTTTAGAACCTTTGTACCAAGAAAGTAGCTAACAGTACTAGGCTATTCCTCCCTTCCTTCCAGAAAGAAGTGTAATGTCCCACTTTCCCATCATGTTTCTAGCACTTGGCATTTTGCAATTTCATAACCTCTTCATTCGTAGAAATATTATAAGATTACAGATAACTAAAGGTGCCTAATAAGACATCTGTACAGATCAAAATAGTTGCTTCTATCACTTAACTAAACCTATGCCTTGTCTAAACAGATGACTAAGCCAAGAACTCAGACCCCTTCCATTAGCTTCACATAGTTCTCTAGGTCCCAAGAGAAATTCAAAAGTATTCAGCTCTGCCATCTCCTCAAACTTAAATATCCACAATTTTCTCCAAAGCACTCTGTACCAGTACTGGCACCCATCCATCCAATTGCCCTGGGACCAATTAATGCATTTCTTAAAAGCCTCATCAAATAGCTAATCAAGAAGCTTCTTCATTTTTGGTAGGCTTTTGGTAAGCCACCCACACATACATTAGTTAATAAAGTCCTCTGTTTCTCTCTAACAACCTAAAGGGGGTATAGAGGAATATAGCGTTCCTTGTGACCTAAAAGGAGCCATATTCCCCCAAAATGGCCCCAGCTCTGAACTCAAGTTAACTAGGTTCACTTCTTGGCAGAGAATATTCTATAAAGAATAGGATTCATGATTTTCTTGCACTGCTGCCTTATTATGCTACCACCTTATTATTCCAGTAAAACTTCCTTAAAACAAAGCTTAGTTTTGGCTCATGTCCAGGGTCTCCTCTTAAAAGAACTTAGAGTACCTTCTAGAATATTACTCAATGTACAAAGTGGTAAATATCAGGACACTATTTAATTTCTTCCACCAAATAGAAAACGTTTAAAACACCAAGGATACATGAGCATGCACTGACATACATTGAAAGCATGAACAGTAAGCCATCACTACTAAAATGTTCTCCAGGGAGACTTGCTGAAGTGTTGATGAGATTTCAGCCTTCACTATCTAAGCAGCAACTCGAGTCCCAGTCCTACCTGCCAGGCACAGCTCATCCTCCTGACAGAAATCATCCTTTGCTCTGAGAAGGTGGTGGTTACTGAAGAACCTCTTGCCTCCCAGGTTCTCCTGATCTCTTCACATCCACAAGGTAGCTGCCAAAGCTGGAAATAATCTCAGGATTGTCATTTAGTCACCTGTGCTCAGGAAAAGAAAGCAGAAGAAGCAGCTTGGAACTTGAAATTCAATCTTAGTTCCACCTAGACAAGCAATGTACTTACTGCAATGTGTAAGTAAGCCCACATAGGAGTTGCTGTGGAAAGGGAGAGGAAAGAAATCTATTCCTCATTACAAAGTCCAACGAAAAGTATTGAGAGTCCTAAACCATACATTTGACAGAATGAAAACTGAAAGAAGGGAAATTTTCTCCTTTTAAAGCTTTTTGGGTGGATGGCTCTTACTGCATCAGTCTCTAATCATATCCAACAGAAGCCCTCAGTAATAGGTATGATGGGGACTTCAGGAGTCTTTGGGTGTGCATGTCTTTTAGTAAAGGGTTAGAGTATGGGACCCAGCAGAAGGGCACAGACCTATTCCCCTGCAAGCTTCATGGGATGTGCTCTAATATGACCTCTGCTACAAAAGAAAACATTATACAAGCTTTTCCCATTGCCCAAAAGGAATAATTGACCTTCAAAACTCACAAAGTAGTATAATATTCACTATATACCTCAGCAGATGGGCAACTCTGAAAGCTGTTTTAGGGAGGACTATAAGCAGCAGGGAAGAAGGTAGAGAAAATAGATGTATTTAGGTAGAATGATGTAATAGATGTTGCTATGCATGGATTGTTCTAAATTGAGTATTTTTAAGTTGGAGACTGTCTGTACTTGAAAAATAGGAGAATAAATGTGATTGATAGCTGGGATGATATTTCCAATTACTTAGAAATGGTTGTTGCTATACAGAGTAATGAGAAAGGCAGCACAACATAAGACAAATTCAAAGAAAGATGGAGGGGTGGGCCAGCTACACACAACTGTGCATTAAAAGATGCTTGTGCCCACAGAAAAAATGAGTGCAACATTTTGAAATCTTTTCCAAGCTTGGCCCAAGCTGCAATTTTCTGAATTCCAACCTCACCTCAGATACTGGCTGCATGACACTAATCTCAAGGTAATAACAACATTTTCCTCCCCTCCCCTAGGGATATTCTGAGTATAAAATTATATTTGTAAAGTGCTTTGCAAATCTTAAAGGGCCACATAAACACTCTTCAAGGACAGACACTGAATTTTGCCCTTCTTTGTATTCCCAGCACTTAGCACAGTGCCAGGCACATAGTAGTTTCTTAATAAATGCTTAATGACTAACTAGTTATAATTATTATTATTGTATGAGATCCCTGCAACCAGACCTCATGACCCTAGCTGTTTGCCCACTCCTATTTGTTGCTCTTGATTTTGGGCCCTATAAGTAATTTAGTCCAATCCTTCACCATGGAGTAGTGGATAGAGAACCAGCATTAGTATTAGGACAACCTGAATTCTAATGCCACCTTTGACACATCTTGACTGTGTGATCCTAGGAAAATCATCTAACTTTTCAGTGTTCTAGGTAATTCTCTAGACTTTAAATTGTAGAGATGGTGCTGAACTATCTTGGTAGATAGAATTTCCTCACTCAGGTTTTCCTTATACCAGTGAAATCACAGGTATAACCTTAGTAACTACTCGCTTTACAAATAAGGTATTAGGCATAGCAGGATAGAGCAATATGCCCATTTTAAGGGTTCCTAGCACATATGCAACAACCAAAAACATACAAATTAATATCTTGAGAAGAATAGGCAGGAAAGCATAGTAAGAGTTAAGAAAGAACAAATACAAACCCTAGAGACTGAGGGATAGAAAAGAGAGAAGAGTTCACATAGAATCATGTTTTTTAAAAAAGGAAAAATTAAGCAAAACACCAGGCATTTCAAATTGTAATATTAGTATTGCTTAATGTCAGCCCATGTTAGCATCATTATATGAGAGATACATCAAAAAGAGAATAGCAGATGTTAATACTCCAATATTTCAAGTATTTGGTAATATCATGCCCACAGGAGAGACACACTGATGTAGGATGTCACTCCTCTATGACTCAGAAGTCAAGAGCTGCAGTTAATAAACACAAATAAAACCTCTGTCCCAAAGCCCATTGGTATGGGAGGCTCTCCCATACCAATGGGGAGATGAAGATGAAGGCCCTGTCCCACATGAGGAAAGGGGTAGAGGAGAGAGAGAGGGAGAAAGAGAAAGAGAGAGAGAGAGAGAGAGAGAGAGAGAGAGAGCGAGCGAGCTTGAGTTCTCAGCCAGTTGGGATGCTCCAAGTCAGTCATCTTTGAGCTGAGAGAGAAGATGCAAGAAGCCAAGGCCACTTAAGGTTGCTGAAGGAAAAGACTCCAGAAAGACAAGAGAGGAGCAGGCATTCTCCATCATGTCCATATTCCTAGATTGCTCACTAGACTTTGGAGAGTTTTTCTTTGGATGAGATCCAAGATCCTCTCTTGGCTGAGCTAAGTTATCTTGCTCCCAATGGAGTTACTGTATTATTGTTGTATTAATTTATTATCTGGTCTATATCCCCCTCTGTGTACCTTCTCTGATTTCTGGTTTGCTATGATTTGTATAAATGAGTTTCTTTGATAATTCCTATTTGTGTTCATTGGGGTCTCCCTTCCCTCCAAAATGACAAAGTGATTAGAAGCTAGCTTGAACCCCAGTTGAATATCCCCTAGATGATGATCTATTCTACCTCCCTTCAAGCCACACAAAGACAGGCCTCTTTGCCATATATAGGCCTCTCAATACATGTGGACCCCTCTCCTTCTGCTCCACATTCCTCCACCTTTAGGAGGAACTCAATAGGCTTTCCACCTTTGTGCTGCACAGTATTCAAGACAAACAGTATAGGAATGCTATTTTGTCAGGTGTGGTCCTAGTCATAGATGGAATGGAGTTTTGGGGGTACATTCAGTCTCTCTTGTTAGAAGGGCATCCTTTAATTATAAGGGCAACTACTTCTTTAAGCAGGTCCTCATTCTCAGAGGGTGGATGTATCTGAAGTTGCCAGGAATAACTTCCTACTATTAATTCTTCAGTATATCTCCATGGTCAAAATTCTCAGGCAGGGTTAGGAAAACTTCCTGAGTTATCTCATCTGCTTAACATCTGTGGCCTTATTGTATACTCTTCCAATCCTTTTACTTTTCTTCCCAATATCCTTAAAATGTTCTCATTCTTAAGGTCTAATCTGTCACTGATATTAGGAGACTTATATCCTTTTCAACTGCAGAAGTTAAATAGTATCTCAGCTCTCATATTTTCTAGAGATTCCTCCATATGTGCTCATATTAATACACAAATATTAGTTCAATTAATAAATGTACAGTACTACATCAACATTGGTCTGTTGGATTAACATACTGTACTATAAAAGTACAATGATTCAGCAAAAAAGATGAATTCAAATCATGAAAGCATGTTTCATGTATCAACATATAGCAAGTTATTATACATTCAGTAGCATTCAGTCAGAAATATACCAACTTAATGTACCAACTGCATAGAAGTGGGGTGGTGTTAAACTAGCTTGTTACCTCTCCAAAAACCAAGAAATGAAATTACATTTAAAAAAGAGCTTGGGGGTCCCCTCCTCCCCCAAAATGGCAAAGCAATCAGAAGTTAGATGAACCCAACTCTATCCCCTAATGATATTTAAGGGAGCAGAAAAAATCCAGGATATAAGTAGGAAGAAACAAATCTGTGACATTTAAGGGCTGGGCTTCTTTGAATTTTTGAATGGCTTAAAATATATGGGGTTTAAAAGTATATTCAAACAAGCCCATTGGAAACACAATGGGCTACTAAGGAGTTATTTTGCCCAATTATATCCAATAAATTTAGCAATATGAGTGAAATGGAAGAATATTTACAAAAATACAGAAGAAGAAACAGAGTATTTAAAGAAACCATTCTACAAAAATAAGTTGAATAGGTCACAAATGAGCTTCCTAAGAAAAAAGCATCAGGACCAAATGAATTTACAAGTGAATTCTACCAAACATTTAAATTTCAGCTAATTCCAACATTAAATTATTAGAATAATAGGGAAAGGACTCCTATCAAACATTTTTATGAAACAAATATGGTACTGACACCTAAACCAGAAAAAAACAAAAATAGAGAAAAGAAGATTATAGACCAATTTCATGAATATAGATGCTAAAATCCTAAATAAATTGCTAGCTAAGAGACTACAACAATTTATTACAAAGATGATACGTTGAAATGAGCAAGGCAAAACAGAAAACAGAGAAGGCATACATAGAATAAATACCAAATACAGACTGAAGGAGCTCTCCCTTTGGGAGCAAGATAACTCAGCTCAAGGATCTTGGATTTCACCCAAGGAGGAACTCCTCAATGTCTCTAGTGAGAAATCTGGGAATGTAGACATGATGGAGACTGCCCACTCCTCCCTCATGCCTTCCTGGAGCTTCTTCTTTAAGCAACCTGAAGTGCTTCTTCCATCTTATTTATTTATTTGATTTATTTAACTTTGCAGACAGTCTTGTGAGACCTCAAAAGATGACTGGAGGTATTCCCCCTTCCCATGTCATCAAGCACGAAAGAGAAAAATGAGTACCTAAGCATTAGCAGGAGTAGGCTGGAGGCAGGACAGTGGCTACTGGAATAGTTATAGTGGCCACAGTAGCATCAGCCAACAGACAGCAAATAGATGACACATGGCTCTTTGACTAGACAATGAATTTGGAGAAGTAAAGTGTAACATGGCTAATATTTATAAATAAATTTATAAATTACAGGCTTTATAAATCCTGTATCCCAAGGAGGGTTAAGACTAAGTCCTTCAACTGATTATTATCGGTAGTTCTGACTAGATTTTATTCTAATCATGCTATGATTCCTTATTGCCTAGCTTTCCCTTTTCTGTGAGGCAAAAAACTACCCATTACATAACTGTTTGATGTTTGCACATTGAGTGTGCTTTTTACTTTTCCCCCTTGCTAAAAGACTTCAAGTCCATAACCATTTCTATAATTATCAAGTTTCCCCAAATGTCAGGGTGAGAATGTAGTTAATGAATGTGAGAACCTAAAGGCCTATTTCCCCTAAAAGAAGTCAGGCGGTCCCAGAGCAATGATTCTAGAACAAAGAAAGGATTGGTAGTCTAGTTACAGTGCTAAAAAAATAATAAGGTAGGGATAAACATCTAGATACTTAAGTAATTTCCATTGGATTTCAATTTGTTCAAACGTCTGCATTCAGAAAACTCATTACAGAGAGGAAGTAATAAATATAGATGCATATTTTCCTGAGAGAAGTGGAGGTTTCCTAGATAGTTCTGAAAGAAACCTCTACAGTGATAAGTGGGAGAATGACAGAAACATATCACCAGGAGAAAAGTGAAAACTACATGGTAAATCAAGGGAAATTGACTAAGTAATCTAGAATATTAAAAGGCATTCTACTGACAAGCCTGAGGAATGGTGGCTCCTTAGTTAATTAGACATTTTAACTGTCTGATCACTCTAGTCATGGAGAAGCTTCCAGGTACCTAGAACAAAACCTTTCTTTGTGGCAAAGCTGAGGAAAGTCTGACCACTCATGTAACCAGGAGTGATAATTTCATGTTAAATCTTCAATGGGAAAAGGTTTCCAGAAACCAGTATATTGGCAAGCTTCAAAAAGCTTACCTGAATCTTTACTCAGGACTTTGGGAAGGAAGCCTGTATGAATGACCCACAACTCTTTTTAAAAAAAAAAGCAGATATCCATCAAGCTAGATACCATCCATGGGAAGTATCCCACAGTAATTAAGGCTCTGCCTGGGGCCTTGGGAAAAAAATCCCTTCGGCTCTCTAGGCCTCAGTTCTTTCCTCTGTAAAATTAGGTGGTCGAGCTAGATGGCCTCCAATGTACCTTCCAGCTCTTAACCTGAGGCGCCCTAAAGCCTTGGGCCCCAGAAAATGATAGTGCTTCGCTCGCCAAACAGCCCCATTCGCGATACTGTAAGTCTGCCGCACGCATGCGCATCAGCATGGTACCAATAGGCGGGACTGGCCGAGGCCAGGAAAGAGGAAGGTGCTCCTTCCAGCAACTGCGCTCCTGATTGGCTGGATGCAATTTCAGCGAGCAGCCAATGACCGCGTCGCGCTGGGAACGCTCGTGGTTCGGGCTGCGCCTGCGTGGGAGATTTGAATCCGACTGGTGGTAGCTGCTCCCGGAGTTTTTGTGTATATGTGTACGTTCGTCTAGGGAGGCCATGGACGACCCACAACGTGCTTTGCAGTGAGTCCCTGATTGGAGGCGGGGGTGGTGGCGGTGGGGATACCAAGTCGAACTTTGGGAGAACGGGTGGGTTTTGTTTCTAGGATTAAGAACTGGAAGCCCCCACTTTACAGATGAGGAGACCGAGGCCCAGAGAAGTGAAGCGGCTCCTCCAGTTTCATACCGGGAGCAGATGACAGGATCTGGATTCGAACCCAGGTCCTCTAAGTTCCCAAGGGGCTATGTCCTCTAACAGCTGCGGCCCTCGGGGGGAGTGGGGTTGGGGCGGACTAGTCTAGGGATTGGACCTTTGTTATTGTCAATGCCTGTAGAACCTCCTCCCTCCCCGAAATCGTTCCATAGGGGCACGGGGGTGAGCATCGGGGGACCCCTTCCTTCCGGTGACTCCCGGCTGGCCCGCTGCCTCTGCACGGCCACTTCCTGGTTCTGTCCTGCCAGATGTTCGGCCCTCTGGCTGCCGCTGCTGCTGCTGAGACTTGTGCCAGGGCGTCATTACCTCAGGGACCAACCGGGCTAGACCAGGCTAGCAAAGCGGTCCTTTAAAGATGATTTCAGTCCATCCCCGCTGGTTTTACAGATGAATAAACTAAGGCCCAGAGAGCTCTCAGGTGGCATAGTGGCTTGTTTTGTCCAGTGTTTGCTCCTTAAATGCATTCAGTTGTCATGAAAACTATGGGGGAAAGAGCAGCATTTCACAACAGCTTTACCTGTCTTTGTGACAGGAAAGTTCCCCGAGGGAAGGGGCCAGGATTTATCCCATCCCCCAGATCCTGACCATGGGCATGGAGCATAGCCAAGACTTGATGTGGACCAGATGAATGAATGTGACAAACTTAGCAGTCAGTCAGTCCATGTTTATTAAGCACCTGCTAGGGGGCTAGGCACTGCTCTAAGCCAGGAGTGCAGAGAAAGGCAGAGGCAGTCGTTGCTCTCAAGGGGCGGGGAGGGAGCTTGTTAGAGACTAATCGGGGAGAGAACACTCAAACAACCATGTACAGACGCAAGGGAAGGCGCTGGAACGAAGGGGCGCTGGGGATTTGAAGAAAGCCCCAGAAGCCAGGAGACAGAGATGAAGATGCCTTCCAGGGGCATAAGCCAGCCAGTGAAACTGCCTGGAGCCTGGTAGCGGGTAGGCAAGTAATAGAATAGCCCATCACAGAGTATCTGTGCAAGGAGGGGAGCTGTAAATAGACTGCAAAGGGAGTAGGGCCAAATACCAAGGATTCTGAACCCCAAACAGAGGACTTTATGTTTGATCTTGAAGGGTGTTTATTGAAAGGGGGTAGTCACAGTCAACCCTGTGATTTAAACAGGATCACTTTGATGGCAGAGAGGACAGACTGGAGTAGGGAGAGATATGTGCCAGGAAGATCAACCTACAGTCCATTGTAGAAGTCTAGGTATGAGGTGATGAGGTCTGTACCATGGTAGGGAGTGTCAGGAGAGAAGGTATAAGAATTAATGGAATGTTAACACACTGTAAGAAATGACAAAAGGGATGGATTTGGAGAAACCTTGCAAGTTGAGGATGAAAGCATTCAAAATATGTTGAGCTAAACTAAGAGAACATTTTTTTCCAGTGATATTTATATGTATGTCTATGCATAAATAAAATTAGATATATAGATAAATATATGGATATACAAAATTAGGTGTAATTTTGGAGGGAAAGAACTAAAATTAAAGGCTTCTTGCAGAAAAAGATAGAATTTAATCTGGATCCCCAAGGAAATCAGGGCAGCCAGAAGATGGAGATTTGGAAGGAGAGGGTTCCAGGCATGGGAGAAAGTCAGTGAAAATGCAGTGATTCCAGAGGTGGAGTGTCTTGTTCAAGGAACAGCAAGGGGGCCAGAATCACTGGTTTGTAGGGTATGTTGAGGGGAATTAAGGTTTTAAAAGCCAAGAAAAATAGGAAGGAGCCAGGTCACAAAGAATTTTAAAAGCCAAACAAGATCTTATATTTGTTGCTGGAAGCCTGGGTGACTGAGAATGAGGTGGAGCTCTCTACAGTAATAGCAAAGTTGGGAGGACAGAGGCAGGGGACATCCAGTCAGAGATACCCAATAAGCAGTTGGAGATGTGGAACTGGAGATCAAGAGAGGCTTGTTGTTCAGTCATTATAGTTGTGTCCAACTCTTCATGACCCCATTTGGGGTTTTCTTGGCAAAGACAGTGAGGTGGTTTATCATTTCCTTCTCTAGCTCATTTAGCAAATGAGGAAACTGAGGAAAACAGGGTTAAATGACTCACCCAGGGTCACACAGCTAGTAAGTGTCTGAGGTGGTATTTGAACTCCAGACCCTTGGGCACTATCCACTGGGCTACCTAGCTAGAGGTGAGGGCTGTATAAATAGAACTGAAAATGATCTACATAGAGATGATAATTGAATCCATGAGAGCTGATAAAATCACCAAGTAGTATCATGGGAGAAGAAACAAGGGCCCAGGACAGAGCTTTAAGGGTTAAACCACAGTTAGCAGGGAGCCTGACATAGATGACGATCCAGCAAAGGAGACTGAGAAGGAGCAGTCAGGTTGGAGGAAAACCAGGAGAGAGAACATAGTAGGAAGAGAATATCAAGGCAAAGAGTGTGCAGAGTTGTAGAAAAGTCCAGGATGAGGATTGGGGAAAGGCCGTTAGACTTGATAACTGAGAGGTCATTTGTAATTTTGGAAAAGGCAGCTTCAGTTAAATGATGAAGTGAAAAGCAGAGTTGAGAAGAGAGTGAGAGAAAAGGCAGTGGAGACACTGATTGCAATTGGCCTGTTCAAGGAATTTAGACACAAAAGGGAAGAGAGACATGATGGGACAGGCCATAGGGACGGACAGAGCAAGTTTAAAAGTTAAAGGATGGGGGAAACATGGGCACATTTGTAGAGAGTAAAGAAGTGGTCAGTGGACGGGGAGAGATTGAAGAGAGTGGGGATATAATAGAAGGAACAATTTGTGGTGATAGTGATGCCTTAAAAAGGGGGAGGCAGCAGGATTGAAGTTAGGGATGAGATCATCGTCAAGATTCCTTTTAGCTCTAAAATTAAAGAAATGTTTGTTGAATACCTTTTTTGTAGAAGATACTGTATGCTTAAACTCTGGGGAGGGAATACAAAGATGAGGAAGGCAGAGGCCCTAACCTCAAGGAATTGGTATTCTAGTGGTGAAAATGGGAGTGCAAGGGATGCTGGACAGTACCCCTGGCTTGGCTAGGTTCTAGGTCCAGCTCTACTGTATTTTATGTGAACACAAATAACTATAGAATCAAATAGGTTGCCATAAGAGAGGTAACACATGCTTGCAAATTAAGAGTATTTGCATCAGGTGGGAGGGGATATCTGGGATGGTTTTATGAAGGTGCTATCAAATTGTGGACTCTCAAAATTGAAGATTTAGACAAGAGATATTGGGGTAGGATGTTCCCAAGTGAAGGAAGCAAAGGTGTGGTCACAGGGAAGCTAGCTACCTGGTCATTAAAAATAGTTTTGTTGATTCCTTTTGCTTTTCATATGAATGACTTACTAATATAAAGGCCCTCGTTTGCCCCCTTTCTCTCATGCCCCCTACTTTATGAACTCTCCTTTGTAAACAGTTAAATAAAACCAATCAGTACAGATAGATCATTATCTCTCTGGGGAGAAGAGTTAGTCATTAATCTGTTCTCCAGGCTCAAAACTGGTGCATGTTCTTGCTCCTGTCGGTATTTCTTATTTACGTTATTATAGTTGTATATATTGTTCTCCTAGTTCTCCTTATTCTGCCTCAGTTTACACAAGTTTTCCCATGTTTACCTTATTAATATGTTAGTTAGAGGCAACTGGGTGGTTACTATGTAGTGTGCCCAACTTAGAATCCCATGGGCAGGTCATTAATCTCTCTTCCCCAGTTTCCTCATGTGTCAAATGGGGATAATGACTAGCACCTACATCCCAGGGTTGTGAGGATCAAATGAGATCATAGATTTAAAGAATGAGCTACATAAATTTATGTAGCTATTATGACTGTCATTTGTCAGACTCTTGCTGTTTATTATCTCTTACTACACGATAATTTTCCATTACATTCACATACATTTCAGCCATTACCAATCAGGGAACGCCATTCTGTTTCTAGGAACTTGCGACCACAAAAAATACAAGGAAGGTATATTCAAGGAATATTGAATAAATGATTTGATTGGAATACAGATGAAGTATAGGATAGGGGGTGTGTTTTACTTCCAGGTTGAGTAAATAGCAATAGATTTGAAAAAGCTTGGGGGCTTTGTTAGGCTGCAAGGTCATGATAAGCCAGCAGTGTGACATGGCAGCCAAGAAAACCAAGGCTCTGTTAAGCTACAGAGAAAGCTGGCTAAGGTGCTGTCTCTTACTAGATAGGTAACCCTGGGCCAGGAAGAAGGGTTACATTTACCTCAGGGAGTAGAACTAGGGGCAAGTAAAAGTTGCAAAGAAATAAATTTTGGCCTAATATCAGTAAAAACTTGCTATCAGAACTATTCCGAAATTAAGTAGGTTGCCTTTTGAAGCAATGACTTTTCACTCACTAGAGATCTTCAAGCAAAAACTAACCATTTATTAGTCACGATGTGGTGGGATTGTTGTTTACTTACAGGTTGGACACAGTGTCTTCTGAGATTCATTCCAACTCATTAACTTCTGGGATTCACTCCCAAATTTTAGTGATATTCCAGACAGGAAGGAGGAACCCTTTATGTTAGCATTCAAGGTTCTATATAATTTGACTCCAGCATCCCTTTCCTTCCTTCTCACACTATTTCCCTACCTATGGTCTATTTGAGCCAAACACAACTATGCTTTTTCTCATATTGCCCTAGTTTTCATATCTTTATTCTTCTTTTCCCACATGCTTGGAATGGGTTCTTTTTCCCTCCACTTATGGAAATTCCTTCATGAAATGTTTCCTACTTTAACTGCCATCCCTATCCTCATTTGAAAGTAATTTTCCTTCTTAAATTTCTCATAGTAATTTAAACTCCCCCTTTGTATAACATCTCATACTCTACCTTGAAGTGTAATAATTTTAAGGTTTTCCATAGAAGTTACTGGTTATATATATATATATATATATATATATATATATATATATATATATATATATATATACTTACATATTTTTCCTATCAAAAGGAAAATAGCTAGAATATTAGATGATGGGTGGAGATAGGGATGGGGACAAAAGCAGAAAAAAGGCATCATTTTGGTTTTTTGCTGGAGTACAAACCTGAATTAAGGCACAGATTGTCAGACTCAACATTTTAATTTCAAATCAACATTTTCTCATTAGACTATCTTTAAACATTTTAAATTAATTGTATTTTGTCCTAATTTTTAAACTTGCATTTCAAGGTATGTAAATAATAAATACTGCACAAAATCAGGACACACATTTTTTGCTTTCACTAGCCCACAGTAATACCTTGTTTTCATCATTTTTTGCCCATTTTTCTTAGAATGTTTGAAGCCCATGTACAAAGCTACAGGGGAGATGATCCACTTGATCTGTGGCAAAGGTTAGTATTCAGTTTACTTTTACCTTTTAAAAAGAAATAAACATCAGCCTTAAACACTTTTTCTAATATTCTTGTTTCAGATATGTACAGTGGGCAGAAGAGAATTTTGCTCAAAATACAGAATTTTTGTCAACACTCTTAGAACGATTATTCAAGACATTTTTGGATAAGAAGAGGTACCATAGTGATCCAAGGTTCATTAATTGCTGTGTAAAATTAGTGAGTATGTTTTTAGAGTGTTATTGAAACAAACGTGTCAAGATATTTGATGATAATGCCTAAAATTCTAAAGTTTTTGTTTTTAATAAGAGAATTTTTTTATCTTGGTCTCCATTCTTTTTCTCTTAATTGTGTATAGAAAAAAAGCAAAAAAAAAAAAAAGTCTATGACTAGCTTAGGAAAGATATGGTATAGATTAGAAGGTGAGTTAAGACCAACATCTCTATAAATGGTTTAGGTCAGAATATTCAATACCTATGACCATGGAGAAAAAGATGAGCAGAGTGCTTAGTGGGTTTTTTGGGAATAAGAGAAGTGGTATATCAGGAATAACTAAAATGAAATTGGTAGATAAAGGGGGCCTGTCTAAGAAGTCAAACTGAAACAGTTTGAACTCTTGATTTTAGAATGGTGAAGGTGAATCAAGGACATGATCAGAATTTTGCAGTATTTTGAAGTGCATATGAATGAAATAATAAATGCATTAATAATGTATTAATAATGAATACCCTTGTTTACCAAATCCCAGGATACTGGGACTGGGCAAGAAACTTTTGAAATTTAACAGAGGAAATTTTAGGACAAATTAAAGTACTACTTCACACAACAGGTAATAAACTTGTGAGACTCATCTCAAAGACATATATAAGGAAGAATTATAAATAGACTTAATATAGATTTATGAATTGTAGTACCAGAAGTGGCAGCTAAGGAAACCTAGTCGACTTTTAAGGTTGACATTAGAGGTCAACTAAGCCCTTTTATAGCATAACACTTAGGGTCTCTGGCAACAATATCAGGAAAAATAGAGCCCTGGGTTTAACCTGGCATAGGAATTCCTGGGTTACTATGAAACATCTGAAGGTAATGTTCTCTTTTGCTTTTTAAACTAGGCTGAATTTAACAGTGAACCTCATCAATTTTATGAATTTATGTACAGCCAAGGGATTGGTATCAGGTCGTCTGCTCTGTATTTAGCTTGGGCTCAGCACCTTGAAGTCCAAGGAGATCTACAGCGTGCCAGTGCTATTTTTCATAAAGGAATTCAAAACCAGGCGGAACCTACTGAAATATTGCATCAACAGTACAGGTAGTTTATCAGATTTCTAAATCTGCTTTAGTTAAGTACCGTTCCTTGCAAGCACTGTTTTCCACATTATGCAACACATTCTTGGCAAATAGATATTGCCAAAATATCTCAAACTTAGCTGTTGTTTATAAGTTGGGCTTACCCTCTTCTCTTAGCTATAGCTATAGCTAATAAATATGAATCTAGTGGTTTGACCAATTCTCAAGGGCAGAATTTTAAAGACTCTCAGAAGTCACTTTTTAAAAATCATTCCCCAAAAAAATGAGGAGGGGAAAAGTGACCAAGATTACAGCAGCCCTTTTAAGTACTTTTTTATACCTAAAATTTTTGGGAATAGTTTATGCATGTATCAAGGGTATGTTTGACCAAAGCATGAGAAAGGAACTTTTGCAGAAAATTCTACAACAGACACATATTAATGGTCCCACAACTGACTTGAAGTTTTAGAAACTATAGTATCCCACTATGTTTATCATTGATTATGAAAAGGCATTTAGCCCAGTAGAGCAAGACACATTCTTAAATGTTCTCCATCAGTGGCTCTCTAACATGCCACAATTATATAAAATCCCTTGATGGAATGTTAACTGTTCAACAGTAAGTAAAACCCCAGACGAGGAAATCTGCTTGCTGAAGGTCATGATGCACACTATGAGGAAAATCCAAACAAAGGGGGGGTTCCCTTTAAACAGTTCTATAAGTGTTCATTTGTGGATAGGATGTTGATTACCTTCAACTTTAGGTCTTCTTCAAGAAGATCCTAGTTTTCAGAGGTAATCTACTTAAACTTTCTCATTAGAAAAACCAAGCAAATGAAAAATTTGTTGCCAAGATTATGACAGCCCAGTAATGTAGTTGATCAGTACATAACTTATATAAGCTCTAAGGTAGGTCCAAACTAAATAAGAAGAAAGGAGAATAGATTACTCTGGGATGCCAGTGCAGAATATCCAGTGATTCCTGGGCTGCTTGTCGCTGTATATACTTCACTTTTTTACACCAGTATTCTTAGGGTAATTCTACATGACTGCAAATGATGTACTGTGACCATATCAGACAGTTCAGTATTGCAGGTGGACCAGAGGATAGGGAAGGGACATAAGTAACCTGCGGCATATTGGCCATGATAACTTGTATGCAAAATGTTAGCTCTCTTTCAGCTCTAAATCTGTGCTCGTATAAATAACTAAAAAGCTATCACCAGTGTGTATGATTAGAAAAGGATATTTGACTAGTTGTGTAGCAAAAATGAGGAGGTATAAAAGTTAGGTGAACAGCCCAGATGCTGAACCACTAACCAAAAATATTAAAACAGAGAAAGGCATGTAGCACTTCAGATAAACTATCTAAGGCTAATTTTATAGAAAGTCGTGGACAAGACTTGCATCGGATAAAGTATGGAGGAGTGACCCTCTTTACTGGTGGAGAGAGTACTCAGGGTGATAAGGCCCATTAATGGAGCCATTAACCTATATGATATAATAGACATTTGAGTTTGTTTATTCAAAGCAACTCTATTATTTCATGTCTTATTAACTTTCATGAATTTATCAGTCTCTTAATATGTTCGTTTCAGTTTCATTTTCCTTTTTACAAAATTGTATGTTTAAAAGTGATATCTGGGGGCGGCTAGGTGGCGCAGTGAGTAGAGCGTCGGCCCTGGAGTCAGAAGGACCTGAGTTCGGATCCGGCCTCAGACACTTAACACACACACAAACAAAAAAAAACCTAGTTGTGTGACCTTGGGCAAGTTACTTAACCCCAATTGCCTTCCAAAGCAAAAAAAAAAAAATTTTTTTCAAAAAAGTGATATCTGCTTTTGGTTGAATTTTATTCTTAACTCCTATTCTTTTTAGTTTATTCCAGAACCGATTCACTGGAACACATTTGCCAGCTCAAGGTAAAATTGCATTTTCCTAAGTTGAAGTTGTTACTAATGTAGACCAAAATAGTCTTTAATACCTAAAATGCTGTACTAGATGATAGGAGAAAGCAAGGTAAATAGAGGTTCTTTCCCTATAGACATTTTTTAAGAGCAGAAAATATGCTCAGCATAGCTCCCAATTTATAAACAAGTTTACTTATAAAGTTATTCAGTTGAATAATGAATTATATCTAAGAGAGTTTGCAGTAATCTATTTAACCTAAAGTTTATCTGAGCTATAATACTATTATCCTAAGCTATGGTTCTTGGGAACCATGGGGGCCAAATACATGAGTGGTTTCCCTTACTAGATACAAGGATAGTCCTGAGAAAAATTTTAAATTTGATGAAATTTCTTTAGCAACCTTCTTTTTATCTTTCCCTAGGTTTCACTTTCCCTCCCCCCCCAGTTCAGTACCCCAAACTTGTCCTTGCTCTCAGAGTTCTTCATATTACAAAATAACCTAATTCTGTGGCCCCGAACACAGTCACTTTTATTAAATAAAACATATTAAACAGAGAACTGTGAGGTACTACAAGAACATACACAAAGTATAAGATACAATTGTATCAACAAACTCGTTCAGTTCAAATTAAATACTAAATTCTTATGTGTTTAATGCTACTTAATAATAAATAAATTCATCTCCTAGAAAAGATCACATTTCAACAACAATGTCAAAATGGCCTGTCTTGTTAGTTGCGCTTACTAGAATTTTTTAAACTCCCTTTATCCTCTGCGGTGATTAGAACTGATTAGAAGAATGATTAGGCTGATTAGAAGATAGGCTCTAGAAAGCATTCAGTAAATAATGAAAGGACTTATATATGAGCAATATGTGAATAATTTATGATCTTCTCAAATGTATTGCAAATATAACTGTAATCTTTTGTTTTAGAGCTTTGCTTCTTACGAGTTTTTATGTGACTAATTATTCCATTAATTTCTTTTTCTTCAGAACCCCTTCGCAATTCTCAAATTTTAAATCAAATGACAACAAAAAGATCACTTCAAGAAAATGGTGACCCAGCTTGCATTCCTAAAAGTCAGGTAGCCAAAAAAGAATACTTATACAAACTCATGGGATGCCTAGGAATGGTATTGCCCAAAGTTGTTAGTCATTGATCACCTAATAGAATTTGGGATAGGACATCCAAGTAGACACTTGAGAATTTTTGTCCTAAGGTGAGATTTTAAGATGTAGCTAATTATGAGTTGATTGTCATTCTGAGATTACATGTCAAAAATTATCATTTTATTATTATAAAATGTCCCTTAAGGTTGGGGGAAATCCTGCCACAGAAAATATAGTTATGTTATTATCAGATTTTGGGGGGAGAGTACTGAAGATAGCAAGTTTATACTTCAGTCTGATCAGTGTCTGGTACCATCAACCAAAGGTATCAAAATTGTTACCCCCGATATAGCCTTAACCATTTGCATTTTTTGTTGTTTGTTTTTTGAGTTTTACATCACTGTAATAGACCATTGCCAGGATTATGGATTAATGGATGTCTTAAGATAATTTAGGTACCCTTCTCCCACATCAAGTGATGTATTGGAGTTTTGGATGATTGCCAGTATCACAAGTATCCCTTTACTACAAGATAAACAGACTGAGTAGAAACCTCAGATATTAGTGGTAACATATATTATTTTAAAAAGTAAAGGTATTTGATTTTTTTTTAGTAGTTACAAACTATTAGATGGAGTTGATTGGGTAAAAATATATTTTAATGCAAAGAATTCATTGCATTTTTTGTCTACTTTTTTTTAGGATTCACTTCCTCCTGCAATGCAGTCATCTACTCACAATAAAGAATCAAAAATGCAAGTATAGTCTGTGCATAAATAATTGATTTGCTTTATAGAAGAGCAAGATAAAGTATAAGTAGTAAATGTGTGTCCCATGTGTCTCCATTATAGAGAACAACGTATCATCATTTCTAAATCAGGTTATTCAGTCCATCAATCTTCATTAGCATCCAGGAGTGATATCAAGCAAGTCTGTATGTACTGCAAAGATAAGCTCATTTGTGGAGATTCAGAATTATCCTTCGAGGAACTGAGGGCTCAGAAGCACAAGCAAATGAGAAAACAAAAAGAATGGGGTATTTATGATTGTGCTTTTTATTTGACTTCTTATTCCTTATCTCAGGGGCCATGTGATTCAGCTTATATTATATAATAACCTCTTCTAGGTGAACTTGCAGAGAGAAGCTCTCAGTTACTGTCAAGAGAGCTGAAGAGAATTCCCCTAAATCCTAGCAAGATAAGTAGCTAAGGGCTCACTATGAGATTCTGCATATGAGATTCTGGCAGGTTCCTAAGTCAAATGGAGTGAATTTCTTCCCATTTAGTTCACTATGTTATGGACTGAGCATCTATATGGCTCATATCTTAGTTATGCCTCTTAAACACTTGCCCTAAGCTAGATAAGCTTATCATGTCACCAAATTGGCCACAACTTTCCCTTCTCCATTGTTTTAAATCTAAGAAATTTGTTTAAATCTAGAGAGCTGTTTTAGTCTGAGAAACCTCCAGTGTTTTAAGTATCATACTTTATTCAGGCCTAGAGTACTGGTGAAAACAAGTGACTTAGGACTTTCATATAGCTTTCCCACATTTGCCTTATACACTGCCATGTTCAGTTTGAGAAAAGAGTTACTTGAGCATGAACAAGCAGCAGTCTGACACCAGTAATGTCCAAGCCTTTAATCAAAATTAATCTTTTAACCTTCCTCTGTTTAACTGATGTAATCTTTGCTTCTTTTGTTCCCCTGTCAGCTTCATCTGTGACACTCTTGGTTTGGTAGGGTTTAGTTGGGTCTTATTCCAAGAGTACCATAGATTTTTCGCCTCTACAGAGGTTTATGGGGCAACAGTGCTTGTAATCTTCTACTGTGCTCCTCTGTAGTGTTTTAGAAATCACTTTCTATTTTAAACTGATGTTGCCCATCACTAACTCGCTCCTCTTGGCAGAAAGCTCAGGTATTTGTTGGATGAAATAGTTTCTGGACTCTTGACTTGTGTGCAAAAGTGGCAAAAGGAATATCATTATAGAAATATTTAGACTAATTATGTAGCAAGAGTGAAGGATAACAGATGGACATCCCAAGTCTTCTACAGGTGCCCATAAAACATAAAAAGGCTTGGAGGAAGGTTTCTGGTGTGTTGGGTAGATCATCTGTAGAAGATATGGATAGGAATCTCATCAGTTAGGAAGATGGGTACAGGCAATCATCTTTAACAGTGGAGAAAAATACACATGAATGAAATCCTGACAGCACTGAAGTATTTAGGGTCTTATGATTTCTACAAGTAGTGTTTTTAAATCTCTAGATAAATTATTTCTTATGAAGGAAAGATCCATGATTAGCATCTAAGTTCATGGATGTTTTCCTGGATAACTACTGTTACTGAAGAATTTAAAATGTACTTTTACGTACTCTGAGGATTTAGGTAAAACATAGTGAGTCAAATCATCCCTCTTATGTAGAGTCTATAAACAGTAGTCTTCCCCTTATAATACAGAAATCTTACATAGGATTTCCATATGTTTGGAATTTATTGTGATAACATGAATTTTAGAGGAAGGAAAATAAACCTTAGATTTCAGTGATCATTGAATATGTGAATCAGTTGGATCCTATCCACTGAGTTCTGGTTTTTCCTTCCCACATCCACCCCCAGGTTCCTCCCCTTTCCCCCCTGCCCCAAAAAATCATCTCTACTTCTGAATAAGTAATCAACAACATTCAGTGAGCACAAACTGTGGAGAGCAAAAATGTATTTTTATAAGTAAAAAACTTGAGAGGCAGTATAATCTAGAGGCCAGAAGGCCAACCTTGGAGTCAAGAAGTGCTAGGTACAACTCCCTTCCTCTGACACCTGCAAACACTGCAAACACTGCAAACACTGTAACAACAGATGAGTCACATAATTTGTCAGGGCCCCAGGCAACTGTCAGGTAGCTAAATATCAGTTATAGAATATAGTGATCTACAATTGGTAGAGGAATTTTCCACACTGGAAGTTCCCCACACTGATGAAATCATGTGTCCAGAACCTCCTCCCCAAAACACCCAGGCTAAATAACAGAGTATTAAGCTACATACCTCATTCAGTTAGATTCAGAGCTACAAGCACTAGCAATAACTAGTCTGTAAATAGTTGCATTCCATTGTCATTTTAGAAATTATTCTAAGGGTGGGTAGGTGGCGCAGTAAATAGAGCACCAGCCCTGGAGTCAAGAGGACCTGATTTCAAATCCAGCCTCAGACACTTAACACAAAAACTAGACGTGTGACCTTGGGCAAGTCACTTAACCCCAATTGCCCTCCAAAAAGCAAAAAAAAGGTGATTCTAGATTGATCTTTTTTTTTTTTTTAAAGCAATTGGGGTTAAGTAACTTGCTCAAGGTTACATGGCCAGTCATTATTTATGTGTGGGTGCTCATTTTCTGAGGCCGGATTTGATCCCGGGTCATCCCAACTCCGAGGCTAGTGCTCTTACTGTGCCACCTAGCCGCCCCTAGATTGATCTTTTAATGTACATTACCATATTTCCGTTTAACTCTTTTTTTTTTTGTTCTTCTTTGGAGGGCAATTGGGGTTAAATGACTTGCCTAAGGTCACATGGCTAGTGTGTCAAGTGTCTGAGGTCGGATTTGAACTCAGGTCCTCCTGACTTCAGGTGCCAGTGCTCTATTCACTTCACCACCTAGCTACCCCTTCCATTTAACTCTTATAGAGGAGTCAGTCTCACTAAGTTTACATGCTGTGCTCCCAGCTGCTAGTTGGTCCAAATTTGTTGCTGAAAACTTTAGTATATTGTTATTGGATGAATAAACGGGTGTGTGTGTGTGAATAAGATTAAGAGGCTCTGGGTCTAAGACCTACAAAGATGTAATAAAAATTTTAAACACAGTATTTCAGTGGTATCATATTCTTTAGACTCTTGGTATGCTCTGTCAATAGAATCTCACTTAGCATTGAATACAGAAATTACCACAGCTTATAAAAACCACCTTTGAACATGTATGGAAATGTCTTAAGGACTGCATCTTACATATAAGCCTTTAAATCAATGTATTTTAATGTATTTTTACATCAAGTGAATGAAGACAAAGAATACTTAAAAAGGAAAGAAGCCGATGCCTTTGAAGATCAGCTTTTAAAGCAGAAAATGGATGAACTTCACAAGCAGCTGGCAGAAGTGATGAAGACAGCCCCGGGAAATGCAGCTACCCTCCAGGGTAGAACTGAGGTAAACTCAACTGGGCAGACATTCACAGCCTCTTACAGATGAGGCGCTGGCAGTATGTTTAAAAAAATGCAAGCAGCCCTGCCTTCCCACTGAGGCTGTACAGGGCAGAAGTAAGCCTGTGCACAGCTGAGTGCTTAAGTATCACCGGGAAATAGGAGGGAATTTGGGGCCCAGAAAAAGCACTCAAAACTTTGGGCTGGAAGAATAAGGGGAGGCATTCCAAAGGAGCTGACACCTGGGCTAAGCACTGAAGGAAGAAAAGGATTCTAAAAAGTAGACAGGAGGGCATGGGGAAGTACTGTTCTCTGAACCCCGGATTATGACTGGCAGCATTATTCCATGTTAAAGACTGGGTGCTCTCCTAAAATCCAATTGGTCTTTAGTGCTGAAGAGCTACTTTATTCTCCCTATTACAACATTTACCAGCTCTGTTTTATTGGTTAGTAGCTTTTAGAGTTTTAAAAATATTTTTAAGCCAAAAAATAAGCAAAAAAAAAAAGTTTTAAAAAGTGAATAGAGCACTGGCCCTTGAATCAGGGACCTGAGTTCAAATTTGGCCTCAGACACTTGACACACTTACTAGCTGTGTGACCTTGGGCAACTCACCCAACTGCTCTTCTTCCTCCTCCAAAAAGCAAAATATATATATATATATATATATATATTTACATAAAAATATATAATAAAAAATTATATATGTATATATAATAAAAAATTATATATGTATATATAATAAAAATTATATATGTATATATAATAAAAATTATATATGTGTATAATAAAAATTATTTATATATATATATATAAAATTTTTTTAATCTAGTATGCCTGCTAGACTTCTTTTCTGTTTCAACATTATGTTGCAATTTATGTGGCGACAATTTCTCCTGAAATCCTCAGCAGACTGTAAGGGTAGGAACAGATTAAAAAAGGGAGTTTAGACTCCACTTTCACATGTATTTGAGCCTAAAATCTCTGTGACTTAGACAGCCAAGGCAAGGTAGCATCATCGATGGAGTACTGGGCTCAGAGTCAGGGAGACTTGGGTCTAAAAGTGGCCTCTGAAACTTGATAACTGTGTGACTCTGTACAAACCACTTAACTTTTGTTGCTTTAAGCATCTCTCTAGGACTTACCTGCAAAGTTCCTCTGCACTGACAGATGCTAGATTCTCATATTCATAGATGGGCTACTCATAGACTGTTGAAGCTGCATTGGATCCCAGTCCAACTGCTCATTTTGCAGTTACAGAAACTGAGGCCCCAAGGGGTCAGGCAACCTGCCCAAGGTTACATGACTTTTAGTAGCAGGACTCAAGCCAAGTCCCATATTTTTTACTATAGTTCAATTTGCTTTTTGCTGACCATAGTACAAGACAGTTAAAATAAATGTTCCCTTTATTTTAAGAGAATCCAAGACCATAAGTCTCTTTGCCAATAGAAACAATCTTGGACTTCTGAGTCATCCTTCTTTTGCATTTAAGTATTTTTCTTGTTTATTGGTAAGACAAATAATATTACTACAGCTGCCCCTTAACAGAATACCTACACTTCCTTACAAACAAACACACATTTTGGAGCAGTGACTTTGCTTTGCTTTTCCTCTGAAAACAGTTCATCAATCAAGCACCTACTGTTTGCATCTAGTAATAAAATTATTTGAACAGTGCAGACTTTTTGCTTTATAAACCGAAAGGGACTGAGCAGTTTAAAAGCTTAATTGTCAGATGTCAGTGATTAAGAGGATGCCAAAGTTAATTCTGTACATGGAGAAGGGGAGAAGGCTGTTTTGCGTAAGCTCCTTCCAAAACTTTCCAAGCCCCTTCTTGCCAAGTGCTGTCCCCATTTCCTCAGCGATATATACATTGTAAAATAGAAGCCAGTGACAGTCACAGAGCTCAATAATTAATGCAGCAAAATCAGAATTCTCCAAGTCTGATTTAAAAACAGCAACCAAGGGAAATCAGGAAGTGAAAGTGTTCACTAGTTGGAGGTGTTTGCTCCAAGAGAACACATACTCTTTACCAGACTCAAATTGCCCCCTTAGTAATTTTTAACTGAATTTCCTTTTTGAATTCACTTTAAAAGGCTTATCCTGTATGTGTGAGGCCAAGTGCTCGCTTGCCACAAGAGCCAACTGGACCTTATGAAGCCAAAAATCAGCAGCCCTCAGTTAACATGAGAGACCAACAGCTGACGGTATCTCATGTTGTACCACTATCAGCAAACATTACTTCTGCAAGCCTTACCTGTCCTGCCTCCCTGAGGCCCCAGCTGGGAACAGACTTCCCAGCTGCAGGGTGCAGAGAGAATTCCAACAAAGCACAAGAAGACCCTGGCGAGAGTCAAGACTGTCACCGGGCACAAGCCAACAACAGCAGCGTGAATATTAGGCCTGAGCCTTTTCAGAAGCATTTGGTGCCTTCTCACGATCTGGAATTTAAAGAACCGTATGTATAAAATAGCATCTTTACTTTTCACCTTTATATAAATAACAGTTGCATTAGTGAGTGACCAGATTATTCTTAAACTTCCCCCAGCTTCTCAGATTTACTCTAAAAGAAGCATAGTTTTTAGCTACATTTCATGGTTTTCTCTTGAATCCAACATTTTCCCCATATTAAAACTCAGCTTGATATTTACTGAAGAAAATCCAACTGTTAAACCAAACTTATCTCTGCTTGCCAGTCTTGAACTTGGATATCTAGGGGTAATTGTTAAACCAGACAAAGTCTCTGATACACAATCTCTTCATATATGTTTCCTTCAGTCTCCCAGGGGAATTGTGCGAGATTAATATTTAAGATGTGCTCTGCCAAAGTAAAACTATATAATATCTTGGAGATGTTAATTTGAGAGATTTTAGAAGTTGGTGTTTGTAACTGGCACTTTGAGAATGCTAATTTTTTCTGTATTAGTTACTGAAATCTGTGATTGTCATTTGGTTTTAATTCTACATTATATATATATCCCTGAGGAAATGGGGACAGCTCTTGGCAAGAAGGGGAAGGGATAGACCAAAATCCTGAATCTCTCCTAGAACATTCTCCCTTTTCTGGCACCTCACCAATTCTTTTCTCTCCTGCCTTTTTAAAGCATGTGCCTTGTAGCTGCCCCTTTATTTTCCATATATTCAAGCCAGAAGTATTTTTGATACTAGCAATTAAAGAGGGTACAAAAAAAAAAACTCCTATAAATTTATAGAGTTAAAGAATAATTTGATTATAGACCAAGAATCTTTTCTTAATTTTTTGATACTAACCTTAGAGTCTGGCAGTAAGGCATCCTAGATTTAATTAGCCCCTGCTTCCCCATTACTAACCTCAGGCTTCTCCATGTGGAGCTGCAATCTTGCCTGGAAAACAACTTTGTGGCACATCTGCCTCCTAGCTTTACTCTCCCAGGACTCACTGGCCTTCTCATTGAGACTTGCACTATATAATTGCTTCAGACCTAAAATTCCCCTCAGTTACAGTTTCCAGGCATCATTATACCTCTACACTAGCAAAGCTCCCAGGGTTTTCCTCATCAGCACAGCTACAGTCCCTTCTCCAGACTGACAGTTGCTACAGCATTCCTCCCCCTATATCAAGCAAAGTTTAAATTAGGCATCAGTTTAAAATTACATATAGTAATCTACATTCCTTCCAACAGATTAAGACAGAAGATGAGTGGAAAGAAAATATGGTAACCATTTAGTGTCTAACCTATAACTAAACACCATAAACTAAACTCCCTCTGTAATATATCAGACCAGTAGTGCATCCAGCCTTAACTTGAATGTCCCTTGGGAAGTGGTACACAGTATTGCCTAAGGCAACTTCTACATGGTTCTGTTCTGGAGTTTTTCTAGATATCAAAACAAAGTCTGTGCGTTCAACTTCTACCCTTTGTTATTATTTCTACTGTCTTGAGCAAAGCAGAGCAAGCCTAATCTCCCTTTCACTGAATAGTTCCTCAAATATTGAAAGACAGTTCATATCCCAGTCCTTCCCAAGGTCTTTTCTTCTCCAAACTGCATCACCTTATTTCCTTCAATTAATGTTCCTATGACATTTGTTCACATTTTCACTCAAAACTTCTAAAGACAGAGCACACTCGTCTGGAGTGGTGTCCATTTCCTTGCAATGAAGTTAATATTGTGTGTGTGTTTTCTTTATTCTTAGCAGTTGGTTGGTGCTATTTAAGGGAATCCCCCAAAGTCAAATCATCTGTCTTTAATATGTTGAAAATAACATGGGACAAATATACTGAGAGTCATTTTTGTCTCTGGGTCATGTTTGTTTTTAAAATTTGTGAAAAGATGGCCAGAAAATTAGAAAATAAGTCCAGAAAAACTTTTTAATGATATAATAGGGAACTTAATTCACTGAGCAACTAAAACTTTCCAATTCACCTGTATGATTAATGCATTTAGTTAAGTGAGGATATATTTTTATTAGAAGGTTTTGTTTTATTTTTTTCTCCCCTTGGTGTAAATCAATCTTTTGTAAATGTACTTAGCCATTTTGGATTAGAAAGGTATTCCTATTACCAGACTGTTCCTGGTTCTAGAAGTATCACTGGAATTGGCACAGTGATGCTTTATCGTTGGTTTCGAGGCTAGCATTTATACCTGTTTCATGGGGTACGTGGTGGGGTTGTATGTCTAAAAGACATGGAACACAAAAGTCTCTAAAGGCCTGAAAATGAATTTCACACAGAGAGCAATGGATAGGCATGGGGCACCCATAAAGAACTTTGAAGAAGGAGTAGAAATATCATCACAGAAATAGATTATAGGAAGAGAAATGAGAGATAACCATTGGCTAACCCAAGGCCTTCCCCTCATCCTCGCAGTGTCAGAAGGAAGCACACAGGGTCTGTGGCAAATTCACAAGAGAGCACATACAGAATGGGCAGGCATGGGTGGGTTGCAGTCTGCACTGTTAGAGGAAATCCATTTGAGTATTTAATAGTGGGCATTTTTCATTGAGGTACATCATCTCTATTGATCCAGGTATATTCTCGAGTGTTTAAAAAATTCCATCTTTGGTGTCGGACAAGAATGCCTGGAAGAGGAGCTGATTGCTGTGGTCTTACTACTTCTTTGTTGAGGATTTACTTAATATGGTAACTTCCTATACTCCAGTTAACTGTTTTTTTCTTTTTCTATTAGATATGTGAATAAAAATCCTTACGAATCAAAGCTATATACTGGACCACAGAGTAAAGGTAATCACATAGCCAGGTTTACTTGTGAAAAGTCATCCCCAGTTCATTATTGATGGAAATACCTAGGTCTGTTTTGTTGCAGTGGAAAACATGACCTCCATCCTTCAGGGAGCCTGGGGTTTGGGTTTAATCTACTTATAATATAGGGATGGCTATAAAACTTTTTGTATTTTTTTTTGTCGGTGGTTATTGTAGGTCTTTGAATATAAGATAAGCTCCATATATATAATGATGTGCAGGATAGCAAAACACCCTTTCCCCTCCCTACATGAATGAATCTTTCTGCATTAAGTCAGTTCAATACTGAATATTCTCACTATTTTTCCTCCAGGCCTAGAATATTCTCCTTCCTCACCTCCATGATTTAACATCACTAGTTCCTTTTAAGACTCAATTCAGGTGTCACTACCTTGAATAAATCTTTCCTAACTCCCAAATTAAATGTTCTTCCCTTCTTTATATATCCTCTGTTTCTCTCTTTGCCTATCTTTGGTCATGATATATTCCCTCAGAAGGATGTAAGCTCCTCAGGTCCAGGGTGTCTTGTTTTTGTACTTGCCAGACCCCTAACACAGAGCCTGTGTGTTGTAAGTGCTTAACACGTGCTCACTGTGTGATACACGGAGTGCAGTGGAGAGAGGATTGGGGGAGAGGCAAAAGATGAGTCTAGTTTATTGCAATCATAAGCAGATTGCTGAACTTCTCTACAAAACAGAGTTTGTGTCTCAGTAAAGACATAAGGATAAAATAAGGTTCCTCAGACTGAGATTATTGGAGTCAAGGGTGGCTTTAGAGCTCATCTAATCAAATACATGCATTTTACTGGTGAGGAAACTCAGAGAATGCCCAAGGTTTTGTAACAAAGCAGTCACAGAGAAAAGACTGGAGCCCAGGTGTCCAGGTTCTCAGCCCAGTGATTTTTCCTTTGTGAAAGTGCCTTGAAGAAAAAATGCTACATGAATGAAAGTGGTAATGTTATTACTAAAAATATGTTAGTGAAAATGTGAGAACAAGTGACTGAAAATGAGAATCATATTTACCTAGGAGTAGTAAATCTTTCCTGGAAGTTTTGATTTCCCTTGACGGTTCTGGTACTATCCTGACACTACATTTTCTTAAACAATTTACATTAGCTGAAACACCTTCACTTTTTGGTGTAAATACTTCTCATGTAACACCCAACACATCAGCAGGAATGATACAGGCTACGCCATCCAGAATCCAGCCTTCACCCACAGTTCACACCAAAGAAGCTCTAGGTAAGGGGCCTTTTAGACTACATCTTGCCATGCATTAAGGAAAATTCTTCTGTAATCACTTTGTAATGAACTTTTCCTTTCTTCTTTAAAGGTTTTATAATGAATATGTTTCAGGAAACTTCACATCCTGAAGTTTCTGTTGAAGATGATAAACTTTCCTCTCTTAATCAAGATGATGATATATTTGAGGACCATTCCCAAAGTAAGGACTTCCTTCCTTCGTTTTCATCAGATACTACTGAATCAGCTCACACTATATTAGGGTCTATGGGGCACATCAAGAATTAGAAAGACATAGTCCCTGGTCTGGGTGGGATTACAGTCTAGTGGGTGAGGTGAGAAATCACAGAATGATAGTAGACTAATAGGAGGCATAGGGCACTGGGCCTAGAGTCAGGAAAACCTGAGTTCAAATCCAGCCTCAGATACATAATAACTGTGGCTCTGGGCAAGTCACTTAACCTCTGAAAATCCACTGGAAAAGGAAATGGCCAGCGCCTCCAGTGTCTTTGCAAGAAAATCCCAGGGGCAGTATGGTCCCCGGGGCCACAAAGAGTAAGACGCAACTGAGTGACTAAGCAGCAATAGCAGTAGACCAATATGATTAGATGACAGAGTACAGTGGGTTGTGATGACCAACAAAGGCATCCCAGTGAAGGTCAAACTTGAGGTGGGCCTCCAAAAACCAAAAAAGAGTAGAATCTTCTGGGCTGGGAAAATTTGAAGTATTAGAGGACCTGGATTCAAATGCTGCCGATGATGCTCATCCCCTGTGTGACCCTGGGCAAGTCACTGCACCTCCCTAGACCTGTTTCCTCCTCAACATGAGGGGTTTGGACTAAATCAGCTCTGAGGTCCCTTCCAGCTCTGTGATGCAGAGTAAAGGTTCAGAGGGACAGTAAGAAAGAGTTAATTGGGGCAACTAGGTGGCACAGTGAGTAGAGTGTTGGCCCTGGAGTCAGAAGGACCTGAGTTCAGATCTGACCTCAGATGCTTAACACACACACAAATAAAAACCTAGCCATGTGACCTTGGGCAAGTTACTTAACCCTAATTGCCCTACAAAAAAAAAGCAAAAAAAAAAAAGAGTTGATTGACTATAGGAAGTGCTCTTTGTTAACAGACAAGACTGAGAAGTAGGCTAGGGGATCATATAGGTCCAGAGAAAGGGCTTGAATGTGAGGTTGAAGAGGTTTATTTGTTTGTTTGTTTTTTTATAGGCAATAGTGAAGTAAAATGATTAAAATAATACATTAGATTAATTGAGTGATGATTTTGCAGGATTAATTACAATTAGGAGAGGCTAGAGAGAGAGCCCTTAGGAGACTGGCAGTAGTCCAGGGATAAAGTAATAAGAGCCTTGAATATATGAGATCTCAGTGAAAAAAAGAAGGAAAAGGCAGAGGTGAGATATTTTATGATAGAAGAATAAGCTTGAATAATTAAGTAGGTCAACAGTAGTACTACAACAGTAGGTCTGAGGCCGGATCCGAACTCAGGTCCTTCTGACTCTAGGGCCAATGCTCTACTCACTGCGCCACCTAGCTGCCCCAGTATATACGGTTTTTTAACGCACATTTGTATTTGAAAGAAACTTAGAAATTATCTGAATGTGTTTTGCTTATAAAAAGAAAACTTGGACTGGTTACCTAGACATTTGAAAAGTTGATATTGTTACTTTGGTTTCAGAAACCAGAAAATCTAATTGGTTTCTCATTAATAAACAAAGTATAACATCAAATATGTTAAAATATGTCATTCTTATAACATCAAAATTGCTGATATTTAACTGTCTTGCAGAGATTATCCAGCCCCTAGGAGCTTGGGGAGTTAATGATGTCCCTTCTGTGTCACCTGCTTTTTCCATCTTTGAAGATGGAAGTAAAGAAAATGCTGGGTAAAACAACATGGTTATAATAATATTTGGGGTTGGGGAATGGAACATTGTGTATTCCTATAGGATCAGAAGATTTGAGTGGTAAAGAGATTTAACAGTCATCTTGTCTAAACCTTGTTGTGAGACAGTACATATGTACAGGGGATAAAGTGCTGCATTTGGAGTCAAAGAACCCGAGTTCAAATTCAAGCCCAGCTACTTTCTACCTATATGACCTTAGGCAAATCATTTTCCTCAGGGCATCAGTTTCCTCACTTATAAAAAGAGGAAGTTGGACTGGATTTCATCTTTCTTAGAGATGGGAAGACTGAAGCCCAAAGGGGTTAAATAACTTGCATAAGAATATTTGGATAGTATATAATATACAATATATAACCATCCTTCATTCTAAGTAAAATTACATATGTAAAATTTGGGCTCACAGCATTTGAAAAGAAAATTGTTTTATATCACCTGAAGCTTCAAATGATGGCCATTTTCTAACTAGGAAATATTGTTTTACCTCCCTAGTAGATGGCAATTGATTGTCTAGCCTTCCTCCTTTAAGTCAATGAAAATTTTCTTCCAGAAACATAATAAATAAATAGGGATTTTCAAGACATGGGAGAAAATCATATTATCTAGGGATTGGAAAGACTACAGAAAAATCTTGGAAAGAAAAAATGAACTGCTGGAGTGGCTGGGGGTGGGGGGGGAAGGCGGCGAGAGGGGGGAACGGGGAAGGTTTCCAATTTGCCACCAGACCTTTTCCTTTTGTGCCAGAGCCTTGAGTGGAGTATTTAAGTTTCCCTAAGCCATCCTTCCAGGCGAATAAATCTCTAATTTTACAACAGAAATCAGTTAGATTTGTTTGTTTTATCTAGTTTTGCATTCATCTGTTTCACTGAGTAAAGAATATCTGTCTACACTGATAGAATCTTATCTAACAGGACAGCTGATTTTTTTTTCTGTCACTGTCTTTTCAGCTTATTTAGTCTGTCTTGTTTACAAATTTGGCTTCTGTGCTACTCAAATTTATTTAAAAGATTCAATCTTTTCTAGAGTAACACAGCCTATAAACAAAAGCATGGGAATCAGATTCTTTGGTGAACGACCTGCGAGCAGATCTTCTAAATCAAATGTAAGTATAGTGGAAAGAAAGCATTCAAGAACCACGAGCTTGAAATTGTTCTATCCCTTTGCCCCAGTCTTTAAGGGGACCATAATGCTTATTTATTCACCTATTCCTTTAAAAAAAAGTGTTTATTAAACAGATGAGAAGAAGCTAAGAGAAAAATCACAAGAGGAGGCTTTTGGTTTTGGAGAGATGGGACGAATGGGATTAAATACAGAGGTAGAAGAATTAGCCTGAAGAGGCGCTTCCTATTACTGAAAGAAAGGAGAAACAAGTGGAGGGGACTGCTGCAGGGGTTTTGAGAAACAAAGTTGTGGTAATGAGGGAGTTCCTGCAGTTTGGCATCAGTCTTCTCATTAATTAGACGGTGAGGGTGAGAGGAAAGAAAAAGGGTTTATACTAGATAATATAGGCTGTGAGAAAGAGGGTTAATGAGAATAGAGTAAAAAGAATTTTCAAGTATCAGCAAGAGCACAGCTGAGATTACCTCATTCGTAGTGGGCTTCCTGCATTTTCTCCAACACTGTTCAACAGCCCTGGAACTGAAAATGAGAAACTGAATGGTGGATCAGCAAGTGTTATGATCACCAGAAAAGAATATGTGTGAAAGGATTTCTGAAGGCCTGTGCAAATGAGATTCCTGAAACTTTGGGACTGAAGTTAGTGAAATTGTAGCAGTTTACAAATGTGAAAAAATGTCTAATTCATTTGAGTACCTTTAGATATCTCTTCAAATACCTTGTGAAGTAATGAAGAGTTCATTTGGATAGGGAGGTGGATAAATAGACAGATAATTTGAAAATTAAGAAGTAATGAACCCAGTTGTTGGAATTTAATTTAGATGGCCTCAAATGAATGAGAAAGGAAATCCAGTTTCCTTCTCCACAGCAGAATTGACCTAAGGAAATCTTTCTTCATTGTTAATGAAAAGTCCAAACTTCACCCTTCCTCTGTATTAAAGTGCTCAGAGATTGTTGAGTTATAGTTTCAAACCAAAGTTTGAAACATCAGCTAATCAATACATGTGCTACTTTTAAACCAGTATACAACCTTAGTCATTAGCCCTCCGGTCTTTTTATACTGTCTTCTTCAGGAATCTCATCCTCTTCCACAGTTTCAGCTATCACTTCCATGATAACTTCCAAATCTATTTCAAGACCTGACTTTTCTCCCCAGCTCCAATCTCTGTTTTCTAGTTGCCTGCTGTACCCCTTCCCCACTACCCACCAATACAAAAAATATAACATGTCAAAAACCAAGCTAATTTTTTTCAACTTCCAACCTGCCTCTGCTGTCCTCCCTACTTCTCTCAATGGTGCTACCACTCTCCCAGTCATCCAGGTTCTAAGTTCTGCCTCTCCTTTGTTTATTTGTTTGTTTGTTTGTTTGTTTGTTTATTTAGGATGCTTCCTTTACCTCCTATATCTATCCAAGCAATTGTAAAGGCCTATGAACTTCAACACCACAATTTCTTTAATACCTTTCCTCCCTTTTCTATTTTCCTATTCAAGTTTCTTATTAGCTCTCATCTGGATGTCAAAAATTTCCTAACTAGTCTTCCTTTCTCTAGTGTTTACCCTTCCTGGTCTCTTTTATGCACTCCTGCCAGAGCAGTTTTTCTAAAGCCTGTAGCATGAAGTAGAAATTCATTAGACTGGCATTCAGTGCCTCTTGTAATATGGCCTCAGCTTCTCTATTAGCCTTCTACTATTTACCTATATATATCCTCCACTGTAGCCAAAATAGATTACTCATTGTTCCTCAGATGCACCTTCTATTTCTCTGTCTCCATACCTCAGCTCAAACTTTTCCTTCTGCTTAGAATGCTTCACCTATCTTCTACCCCTGATTCATTTCTTCCTGTCAAAATTTTTAGGTTAATCTCAAATGTCTGTCCTTAATGAAGTCTTTCCAGATTCTTTCTCTTCCTCACCACCACTAAAAGAAAACCAAGAAAATGGAAAAACACCCTTCTTTAAAATTCCCCTGCCCCAATAACTGCTTTTATACTCTTCTTAATTGCACTTATCTCAGAGAACAAGGGAGGATATCATGTTTGTCAAGCACTTTATGGACCTTAAAGTACTACATAAATGCAAGCTGTAACTATTGGTACTGCAGTTCTTTGTGTATTTACCTACCTCTACCAGATTTCAAGTTCCATGGTTGACTTCTCTTTCTTACCATCTTTGTAATCTCAAAGTGCTTTGCATATAGTGAGACCTTGTCAAATACAAATTGCTTTCTATTGAATTTTTCTTCCATATCGTCCTTCATCTTACCTGCCCAGTGTGCCAGTTTGCCAGCAAGGTAGTACAATAACTTTAGAATGTCCCAGCCTGAAAAAACAAAACTGAATCTTCTTATGATATTTTGTCTTGTACTGTTAGAAGTCTTAGACAAATTAATCTCTACTATATTCCCTCTGGCAAGCTCTTTGACATTTTTCTTAGAAATATACCAGTTAATTACTTGAATTTTATACAATACTTCAAAAACCAAAAATCACAATTGTAGGAAGAGTCGTTATTGGCTACTTCAATTGTAATAGGACTGAAATAACTTCTTACATTTGGCAGTGGTTTGAACATCTTAAAAAGCTATCAAAACTTAAAAATTCATTGGAAACAAGAAGGTTGTTACTTTCCAATATTTCTTATATTCTAGGAAGGATTTCAGGCAACAGAGCCCTTGGATGACTGTACTATATGGGGTGTGCGCTATAACAAAACTTTGGCACCCAGTCCTAATAGCACAAGAGATTTTACATCTGCTGCACAACTTGCTTCTACACCATTTAACAAAATTTCCATGGATGCGTGGCAAGCCCTAGAGGACAAAGGTGGGTGTTAGTGTATTTTGGTGCCTTTGTGAACCATTATTGACATTTTAGTGCTCTGACTGGAAGTCTTAAATAGGAACTGTGTGACTTGTCAAGAAGAAAATCAATGGACTTCCATAACTTTTCATTTTTACTTCATCATATCATCTCAGATCTCTCTCTCCCTCTTTCTCCAATATATACACAAGCATACATACATACATACATAGTTTCTTGGCATTTATAGGGTCTTCTTGCTTTTTTTGAGATTTAATATCTTAGGTTGCCAGAAAATAGAGATCTGTAAGTAGCAGTTGAAAGTGTGTGTATCTTAATTTGGCCCAACTATATCAAACAGTTGTGTACACTGTTGACTTTTCCCAGATCCCTTAACAAATAATGATAGCTGTCATCATCAAGGTGAAGTGGGAGGAGCATTGCCTCCAAATTAAGGAGGAGATACAGATCTGAGTCCTTGTTCAGAAGTAGCCTGGGATTCCATGCTGCCTTCCATCCACTGTCCCTACGTCCCATATTTATAATGAATCCTTTCTCCCTACCACATCTCAGAAGCCTGACTTTGCCTAAAACTCACTTGAAGCACCACTTCCGATGTGGAATCTTTCCTAATCTCCCTCCAAAATTCCCTTGTATTTACTTTGTATATATTTTATATGTTCTTGTGCAATGGTTTTCCCCATTAGAATAGAAGTTCCTTAAGGAAAAGGCTACTTATTAATCTTTATGCCTAGCACTCAATAAATGTTTGCTTGTCAATTGACTGAATCAATTAACTGTCCTGTGACCAACAGTTGAAGTAATTTTCCTTCACCTAGTTTATACCCACCCAATGGCTAGAATTCATGTTCTTCTCACTTCCCTCTCTCAGAATCTGGAGCTCCCTACAAGGTTCAGCTCAGAAACCAGTTCTGACGTGAAGCCCCTCTTGATTCCCTCCCCAAACTCATGGCTTGTTATGTAGGTGTTATATGCATATGCTGTTTCTCCTAGTAGAGTATAAGGTCCTGAAGGTCATCCAGGGAATAGGCATTTCATTTATGTCTTGTATTCTCAGTGCCTACCTAATGCATGGCAGGAATTTGTCGATTTTAAATGCAGTTTAACAATGATTTCCATGAGAGCTACATTTTAAATCCCTACCATATTATAACCTACACAAGCAACTTATATAGATCTTTTATTTATTTAAATTTCATGCTATTAAAATGTTGTCTTCCTCACTTGTCAAAACTAGGTAATTATAAAGGTATATTTATTCAATAAATATAGCTGACTTAAAATTCTTGGAAGAATATCTACAATAGAGATGATAGTGGGAGCATCAGGCAGCAGGGTGGGGATAGAGGGCACTAACTGTTCTTTCTTTCATCTTTTTCTTTGAAGGCTAATTAAGGGGGCTGACTTTGTGCCTTCTGCTTGGATGCTTTACTGATGTCTCAGTGTTAATCATTCCTCTCTATAAAGATCATTACTTATTTGAATTAAAAGCAGATTGTTATTAAGTTTTTCATCTAAACCCAAGAATCATTAGCTTTTCATTACCAACTCAACAGAAATCTTCTTTCACACATGCTACCACTTTGTAATGTCAGTGATTACCGACACCCTATAGTCAAAACTTTTTTCTCCTGACGTATCACTTTTTATTAGCAATCATTAGCTAAAGCAATAATGTAAGATCTGCCAAAAGAATTTCCATCAGGTCACTAGACCAAAGTATATTTTAATGTAGGTTTGGTACCTCCTGGTCCCATTTGTTTTAAGTCATGATTACAGATCAAAAAATGAGAGAACATATTCCCTGGCTTGTGAACTTGTAAGTAAAAATTTTACTTACTTTTTTTTTTAAAGAAAATCTCAATAAATGGTAAAAGGTCAAGTATTAAGGCAAACTTGTTACACTTCATTAAACAAAGTTCTAAAAGCTATTTTTAAAGGAACTCTAGTTCAAATAGTAATTTTTTTTCGCCAAAAATGTCAATACCATTTCAGTGCCATAAACATAAGCAAAGCTCTTCATAGTATAAAAAATACATAAGGACTATATAGAACCTAACTCTATAGGTTACTAACTCTGCTAGAAATTAATCAGCAGAAGTAACTCTGGCTTAAAAGAGTCATGTGCTTGGATTATAGCAGCACCATCAATATTTAGTGGTAGCATTTTCAGGGCCCAGTTTAAATGTTGCTTCTCCTTATTACCCACTGGGAAGTGATCCTTTCTTAGCACTCCTGTAGCACTAATTGTATATCATTTGTTTGGCATTTATCACATACTACCTTGTAAAGTAGTCATTTTTCTTATGTCCCCATGTTTCTTGAGCAAGGATGTAGTTTATACTTATTTGTTTCCCATTTATTGCTGTATGTGTTGGCCCCAAGAAGAGAGGCATCATCACATAGTGCAGTGAATCCCAGAGTGTGATCTGAAAATACCTTGAGTCCCTGAGACCCTTTCAGAGCATCTACAAGATCAAATCTTTTTCATAATAATACCAAGATATTATGTAAAACACTGTTACTCTCCTCACTAAGGTTTTGATTGTTTTAGGAAATAGTTATTTTTCATAAAATATGTTTCATATTAACATTTTAATGAATTAATTTTTTTAATTTATCAATTTTAATTTCTAAAATTGTAAATATCAATAGATATAATCCACATAATCAAAACCCACTTTGGGGTCCTCAATTTTAGTGGTATTAAGGCATCCTGAGACCAACAAGTTTGAGAATAGCTAGCATAATGGGTAGAGAATCAGCATCAGTTATGAAGACCTAAATTCAAGTGCTACCTTGGATATATTGGCTTTGTGACCACGGGCTAGTCACTTAACATATCAGTGTCCCCCAAGCAGTTCTCTAAGAGTTACCTTCAGAACACTTGCTAATCTCAAGTGGTAGAGTTTCCTTCCTAGGAGTTTCCTACACCAATGAAATTACAGTCATTATACACTGATAAGCAAAATATTTGCCTTTACCTTTCTCTCACCTTATACCCAGTCAACATAAGCATTTCCTTTCTTTCTCTCCTACACAATCCCTCAAAGAAAAATCACAAAAGGATACAAATAGTCTAGGCAAATGTCTTAACAGCACTCATATCAACATATAAAAACAGAGATCATTTTTATGTTTTAAAAGAAAGATTCCCACTGCGTTATTGATGTAGAAAGAAAGAAACAAAGAGGGAGAAAGGAAAGGAAAGAAGGAAGGAAAGTAAAATACTTATTAAAGTGAAAAGTTAATATTGGAATTCTTCATGATCTTTATTATGTTACTGAACTAAACTTTCATATGAGAATGAAGTTTTGAAGTTCTAATGGAAATCAGTGCTTCTCTTCAATACTACTTTTAAATCCTCTGATCCAATAATATACTCATGTAAATTAGGCAACATAATTGAACTAATTAGTTACTGTGTCATAAAATATCTATTTTTAATCGTGTACTTTTGTTTCTAATTAATTGTGTTTGAATTTTAGAAAATATGATTGAAAATGACAGTGCTGGAATGCCTTATGATTCCTGTAAGGAAAAACTTGTGGAGAACTCAAAAAATAAAAAACTAAGGTAATGGCACATTCAAGGTTGGTCTGTCTTCATTTCCAAATGTGTCTTTAATTTCACATCTGTAATACAACACTTAATTCTAATCTGTATATATTATTATGTCATTGTTATTTTAAATTGCAAACTGTTCTCACTTAAGATATGCAGACTTTATAGAATTGAGAGGCCAAGGGGATAAACAGCTGGCAAAGAAGTGTCATGAGCAAAGATTCCCCACTAAGCCCCTAGCCAGATGGAATCCAGTAATTGTCTCTTCAGTTACAGATGAGGCTCAGTTACACTGAGGCTCAGGGGGAAAGGGCAATTGGTGCTCCCTCTTCTGGCCTTAACCAGATGATTTGAAAACATACCACCATAATCTTGTGCTTATCAGATGTGGAGAAAAAAATAATGACACCTCTCATTCTAAAGAAGAGCAGTGGGTTTTAAAGCTGCTTGGCTACTATTGAGACATTGGAGGGTGGCCAGGACAGAAGAGATGTATTTTCCATAGAGCCAGGGGAGAAACCTCTAGTAATGGGTAGGGATAGCAGAGGCAGATTTTTGGCTTTATCATTATAACGATTTATATTTATATAATGATGATAGTAACCAGTTTACATAAAAGGTAAGCCCTGTGAGGAAGCTAGTGCAAGCATTACACTCCTATTTTACAGAAATAAAGTTACTTGCCCAAGGTCACATAGGCAGTTAGTACCAGGCACGTAGATTCTAAAGCTAAGAAAAATTAGATAGGACAATGGTCATGCCATAATGAAGCTTACAATATAGTGGGGTGCTTGACACATACACAAATCATTAGAATAAAAAAATGTATAAATATTCAGTTGCCAAACAGTACTATAGGAGGTCCAAAGAGGGATGGTCATCATGAATTAGAGGGTTTCAGGCTTCATGAAGGAGGGCTTTGGATTGGGCTTTAAAGAATGAGATAGTAGTCAACAGCAGAGATGGGTTTAAGGAGTGATGAGCAAAGGCATGGAGGTAGAATATGGAGTATAAGTAGTCAAGTATGTTCCAAGCAAAATGTACATAGAAGGACCAGATTCTAGTGACTTCAAATGCTTAAGGCTAATCATTTAATCTTTTTTACTTTGGGGTTGTGAAATATTGCCCTTAGAAAGCTATTTGGTACAAAACAGGTGTATATTCTAATCCCTAGATTTCTAGCATCTGATACTCAAATTTAACATTTTTCTGCCTCTTTTGTGTCTGTACATATACAGTACAATTCAAGAAAATGGCTTGAAGTGTATGTTACCAGTCAGTGTGCCACCACTCCCATTCACTCAGCCTGTGGTGGCTGAGGAGGGCCTTGTTGCTTGTAAACTTCCTGAAAATGACCTTGCAATGGATGTGGAGCCAGAAGAAGTCAATGTTGAGCATCCAGTCAATTGCACACAGAGTAGACTATCTGAAAGTCCTCATGTCCAAGGTATGAGCTAATGATTATCTTAACTTTCTTTTTTTAAAACCAAAAAAATTGATTTCTGGGCATCAAGGGAAGCCCTTGAGAGGGAAAGAATCACTAATAAGAGATATTATTTAAAGCCACATCTGAATATTGTTTGATGGTACTTGTTTTCTGACATGCTGTTGTTTAGTCATTTTTTTAGTTGTGTTCAACTCTTTGTGACTCCATTTGGGGTTTTCTTGGCAAAGATCCTAGTTCATTTTACAGACCAAGAAACTAAAGCAAACAGGTTTAAGGTGACTTGCCCAGGGACACACAGATAGTGAGTGTCTGAGGTGGGATTTGAACTTAGAAGAAGAGTCTTCCTGACTCCAAGCTCAGTTCTCTATCCACTTTGCTATTCTATTATTATTAGGAATTATTCTCTGTAAGGAAAATTATGTAACATTTGGTTCCTACAGTGAGCCTCTATATACATATTTATTACTTTAGGAAATTAATATATAGCAGTAATAATGTGTTTTCAATTTTATGAGAATATTTTTCTTAACTAAGACAACCAGCTATTACATGGATATACCTGTAAGAGTAATAAGTAGTAATGAAAGTACAAGCATTTACACCTAAGGAACCAAACTGTGTTCTAGGAATACACAAGGTGCTCTCTGTTACTGGTAATATCAAATCCTTTGATTTCTGCCATCAATGGCAATTTTTATGGCAACTTATTTTAGGAGGAGATGATTCTGTTCCTTAGAATTTATTTTTGGAAGTTTTTACTACCTATACCATTAAGTATACTTCTTGTAAGTTTAAAAAAAGAACATACATAATGCCTGTAAAGATACCTGTTGTACTCATCTTTTAATGTAAGTAGAAAAGTATTTTAAAAGCCTATTATGTGAATACTTTAATCATAATAATAAATAACATCTGTGATGTTTAAACAGGTGGTAGATTTTATGAAGGTCAGCTGGGTACACAAGGGTTAGAGCACTGGGCTTGGAATCAGGAAGATTTATATTCATGAGCTCAAATCCAGCCTCAAACACTTACTAGCTATGTGGCCCTGGGCAAGTCATTTAACCTTGTTTGCCTCAGTTTCCTCATCTGTAAAATGTGCTAGAGAAGGAAATAGAAAACCACTTCAGTATATCTGCCAAGAAAATCCCAAATAGGGTCACAAAGAGGCAGACATGACTGAAACAACTCAACAGCAACAATACTTTAAGAATGTTAGTTGGGTGGGGAGGGGCAGAGTCAAGATGTCGTAGTAGAAACAGCACTTCCATGGAGCTCCAGCCCACACCACTTCAAAATTATGTAAAAAGGGAACTCTGAATGACCTCTGGAGCTCCAGAACCCACAAAATGACACAGAGAAGCTAACCTCCCACTGAGGACAGTCCTGCAGCCCGGCAAGGAACGGCCAGCACAGCACTCTGGGAGCAGAGTCCAGGCCCGTGTGAGTCATGGTTTTAGCCCTAGGGCGGCCAGACCAGTAGCCGGCTGGAGGGACGCCAGAACACCAGCATCTGTGGAGTTCCCAGAATTATCAACACGTAGATGCCTAGGACAAAGTGAGAGGTTAGCACCCTATGGACTTTGGGACTGGTTGGGAGAATGGATCAGCTTCTTCCCCTGGGGGCCAGAAGCTGCTGAGGGGCCAGTGCAGCCGTTGCAGCTTCAGCTCTTGGCCTGCAAACTGTAGGGGAATCCAGCCATCAGTCTGGGGGGTAAGCGCTCTTGCTTTACCTTTCTTGGATCTGGATTGTGGTCTGGAGTGGAGGTCTTGGGGTGTGTGACCAGCTTGCCAGAGTGTGTGGAGGCTTCACAGAGGCCACCCAACTAATACCTCCAGAAGTTAAGAAAACCCCAACGTTTGGGATGGAAGTTCCCCTGGCTGGTGGCAAAGTCCTACTGTGGCAACAAGCCCAAAAATCAAGTAATTGAGTGGCAACATGCCGAGGCAAAGGAAACAAAATAAACAGAAAAATGCAACATTAGACTCCTATTTGGGGGGCAAAGAGGATCGAAGCATGGAACAGGAGGAGGTCTGTGAGGTCAGAACTCCTGCACCAAAAGCCCCAAATGAAAATACGAGCTGGCTACAGGCCATAGAGGACCTTAAGAAGCAGATAAGAGAAGTAGGGGAAAAATTGGGAAGAGAGATGAGAAAGATGCAAGAAAAGTATGAAATAGAGTCAACAGCCTGACTGAGGAAAATAACACCTTAAAAAATAGACTAACTCAAATGGCAAAAGAGGCTCAAAAAGGCAATGAGGAGAAGAATGCCTTAAAAAGCCAAATTTGCCAGATGGAAAAAGAATCTCAAAAGCTCACTGAGGAGAATCATTCCTTCAGAATTAGATTGGAGCAAATGAAAGCTAGTGACTTTGTGAGAAATCAAGATGCTATTAAGCAGATCCAAACAAATGAAAGAATAGAAGGCAATGTGAAATATCTCATGGGAAAAACCACTGTCCTGGAATACAGATCCAGGAGAAACAATCTAAAAATTATTGGACTATCTGAAAACCATGATCAAAGAAAGAATCTAGAAACCATCCTTCAAGAAATTCTCAAGGAAAATTGCCTGGATGTTTTAGAACCAGAGGGCAAAATAGAGGTTGAAAGAATCCACAGATCACCTACTGAAAAAGATCCCCAAAAGAAAACTCCTAGGAATATTGTAGCCAAGTTCCAGAATTCCCAGATCAAGGAGAGAATATTACATGCAGCCAGGAAGAAGCAATTTGAATACTGTGGAAATGCAATCAGGATAGCACACGATCTGGCAGCTTCTACACTGAGGGATCGAAGGGCATGGAATATGATATTCCACAGGTCAAAGGACCTGGGATTAAAACCAAGAATCACCTACCCAGCAAAACTGAGTATCATGTTTCAGGAGAAAATATGGTCATTCAGTGGAATAGAGGACTTTCAAGCATTCTTGAGGAAAAAACCAGAGTTGAATAGAAAATTTGACATTCAGATACAAAAAGCAAGAGATGCTTGAGAAGGTAAACAGGGAAAAGAAATCACTATGAACTTATCAAAGTTGAACTATTTACATTACAACAGGGAAAAACAATAACTGTAACCGATGAAATTTTTCTCAGTATGAAAATAGTTGAAGAAGGGTATATGGGCATATGAATACATTTGTGAATGTTTGTATATATGTTTTCAGGTATACATGGATAGGGGGCACAGGTCGAATTTATTAGGAAGGGATGATACTTAAAAGGTGAGGTTAAGAGGTGAGAGAGTAATGTGGTGAGGGGGAATGGGGAGAGACAATGGGGTGAACTGCCTCTAGTAGAGGAGGCAAGGGAAGATGGTTGCAGGGGAGGGGAGGAACAGGAAGGCAAAAAGGCAAAACCTTATTCTCATAGAATTTGGGCCAGGGAGAGAATGACATGCATATTAAATAGGGTATCCCACCCTACAGGAGTGTGGGGGGGAAGGGGGACGAGGGAAGGTGGTGGAGGGGAGGGCAGGCTAGGGGGGAGGGAAGTTGGAAGCACCCACTTTTGAAAAGGGACAGGATCAAGGTGGGGAGTGGACCAGGTGGAAGGTGGGATGGGAGGGAGGGAAATATAGTCAGTCTTTCACAATATATCTACTATAGTAATGTTTTGCATAGTTACACATGTACAGCATATACTGAGTTGCTTATCTTTCTTTTAAAATCAAATTAAAAAATATATATATATATATTATATACTATGATTAATACTATTTTGCATATAATTGGGAGATAAGATGTGCAGGCATTAGGGCATGAGGATTCACCTTGCCCTAATGGAAAAGTCGAAGGGGGTATAGGAAAAGAGAAGGGAGAGAGCGGATTGGTTGAGGGGATATATCCTGTATGACTGTTATTTCTAGGGTGGTGGGTAGGGGAAAAATGGGGGAAAACTTGTAACTCAAAATCTGACAAAAATGAATGATGTAAACCAGAAGTTAATAAAGCATTTAGAAAAAAAAAAAAGAATGTTAGTAGGGAATTAATTTTAAAATTATGGATCCCAGCTGGGTGTATCATAAGTTACTATCCATCCACAAGCCTTTATTAAGTACCTACTATGCACCAGGCCCTTTTGTAGTCTCCAGGGATAAATCCAAAGAATGAAACCATCCCAACCCTCAAGAAGCTCATGTGCTCATGGGGAGACAAGAAATATAAATATCCAGGGTGTCCCAAAAGTCTTATTGCAATTTTAAGCTTTTTAAAGCTCCACATATGTACAGAATCAATCCAAAGAGAATAAATACAGGGTAGTTAGGGCTGTTAGTCGCTGTCAGCCTGAGGGATCAAAAGAAGATAACTATCAGGGCAGCTAGGTGGTGCAGTTGAATAGAGCACAGACCCTGGAGTCAGGAGGACTGGAGTTCAAATCCAGCCTTAGACACTTAACACAAAAAAACTAACTGTGTGACCTTGGGCAAGTCACTTAACTCCAATTGCCCTCCAAAAAGCAAAAAAACAAACGAGAAGATGACTGTCGAAGGTGATGCTTGAGTGGTGTTCTGAAAGAAAGGGGCAGTCTTGGAGGCAGTAATAAGGTGGAAGTGCCTCCAAGACATGAGGGATGGCTAGTGTGAAGGCGCAGAAATGGGGGCAAAGTGCCCTGGGGGACAAGGCCCTTGGGGCTGAAGCTCAGACCATTGGACAGCAAGACTTGGGGAGACTCTGAAAGCTCTGAAGAGGGGTTTGGAAGTTGCTATCATTTCTTGCATGGGAGGAGTGACAGGAAAATCCCTACTGTGACATAAACAAATCTGTGATTTACCCAGAAGCACAGATTCATAGAATGTTGGATCTTAGACACCATCTGGTCCAAGCCCCTTTTTTTATATATGAGGAAACTGAGGCCCAGAAACATTGTGATTTAATTTATCTAGAGTTACATCACTAAATCAAAAGAGAGCCAAGACAAGAAGCTAAGTCTTCTAACAACCAAGTCTAGTGTTCTGCTGACTCTAGGAATTGCCCGTTGAAGATATTTATACATACCTATATCTATACATACACACACACACACACACACACACACACACACACACACACACATACACATACACATATACACACACACAATAACCTCTCCTACCGCTTGGTTTGTACCTCTCTTAAGCTCTTTTGTGCCAGTGTATCATTTTATATTATATTTTATATTATAGCCATGTGTCCTTCCCATTAGAGAGTGAGCTTGGTATAGGAAAAAAACATACCTTCCTTAATATTTATATCTCTGGAGCACCTAAAATAGCATTACATATCTAGTGAGTGTGCTTATCTGTTTTTTCTGTGGGACTAGAAGTCTTTCTTTGATATTTAGTCTTCTTTGAATGTTCCTGGACATTTAAAAGGCTTTATTTTCTGAAGAAACTTCAAATTATAGTAGTTTCTGATAAGTATTATCATTTAAGTGATGTTTAAAAAGCCGTTTTCTGGCTCTTCTTCCAACCCTGTGCTCTTGACAGCTCTTGTCCTCTTTCCCAGCTGCTTTTGCTGCTACTAAAAGAATAAAAATTTGAGCTTCCATGGTCAAACCCTGTCTAGCAGCAGGAAAAAAACAAAGAGATCCATAATTGGCTCATTTTCCAGTCTTCTTGATAAGGGCAAAATACGACCAACCCTGGATAGGTCCACAATATATCTTAAATCTTGGTTTTTGGAGAACAGCCTTTCAGCACCCCCAAACATCTGAAACAATGTTAAGCCCTTTTTTTTTAGAAATTTTTTTCTTTTTGTTTCTTAGAGGCATCTTTGAAGTCAAAATCTCCCAAGGTAGAAGCTACAACAAAAAATGAAGAGCACAGTATATTATGGAGTGGTCAGTTGGCCAACTGGTTAAAGAATTAAGCATAAGTTATTTGGAAGACTCTCCTATTCAGAGACTCACCCCTTAACATAACAGATAATTGGGAAGGGTCCATGATGGTTAGACTGTGCCCAAAGGGCTATCAAATTGGGCAGACCTTTTGATTCAGCAGTACTACTACTAGGTCTATATCCCAAAGAGATCATAAAAAAGGGCAAAAGACCTGTATGTAAAAAAATATTTATAGCAGCTCTTTTTATGGTGGCAATTAGAAACTGAGGGGATGCCCAACAATTGGGGAATGGGTGAACAAGTTGTGGTATATGAATGCAATGGAAAACTATTGTGTTATAAGAAATGATGAGCAGGCAGATTTCAGAAAAACCTAGAAAGATTTATATGAACTGATGTTGAATCAAGTGAGCAGAACCAGGAGAACATTGTACATAATAACAGCAACACTGTGTGATGACCAACTTTGGTAGACTTAGCTCTTTTCAGCAATACAATGATCTAAGACAATTTCAAAAGACTTATGATGGAAAATGCTATCCATATCCCAAGAAAGAATTCCGGAGTCTGAATGCAGATCGAAGCATAGTTTTTTTTTCTTTTTTGTTTTTTTCTTCCTCATGGTTTTTCCCTTTTGTTCTGATTCTTCTTTCACAACACAACTAATGTGGAAATATGTTTAATATGGATGTATATGTATAGCCAAATCAGATTGCATGCTGTCTTAGAGAGGTAGGAGGGGAGGGGAGGAAGAAAAAAATTTGGAACTCAAAATCTTATAAAAGTGAATGTTGAGGGGTGGCTAGGTGGCACAGTGAATAAAGCACTGGCCCTGGAGTCAGGAGGACCTGAGTTCAAATCCAGCCTCAGACACTTAGCACAAAAACTAGTCATGTGACCTTGGGAAAGTCACTTAACCCCAATTGCCCTCCAACAAACAAACAAATAAATAAATAAATGTGAATGTTGAAAACTATCTTTACATGTAATTGGAAAAAAATAAAATAGTATTAAGTGGGGGAAAAAAATAAAAAGAACACTGGCTAAAGTCGAAGACCTACATTTGTGACTTCTGATACTCATTTTTCTCATATGTAAAATACAGGGGTACAGGAGTTGGTGTAAATGACCACTGAGGTCTCTTCCAACTCTAAAGCCATAGTCCTAAGGTTTTGCTTTACAAAGTTGCATGTTATAATGGGAATGTGTTACACTATATTTGGTTTCTGGTATCTTTTGCTTTATAGAAAATTGCCTTTTTCTTTTTCTTTCAAGACTTCATTGTTGAGAACCCATGGGATACTGACTTGATTCAGAAATTTTTATCAAGACTATCTACACCAATAAGTTCTTATCCTAATGTTTTTGAATGGGATTATAAACTTCCAACCATCAAGATAAAATCTGAAATCCAGTTGGGTAAGAATTGTTATATACTTGTTCAGTCTCATTTTTATGAGGAAAATTGGATTGACCATGTAGTAAAAACAAGGGAGAGTATACCGATACCCAGAGGGGAGGTTTCTAGCACATAGGGTAGATCACCTCTTTAAAAGCTTTATACAAGGATATGGATACAATCTGCAAAGGGTGTGTTGCTATCTGTATTAGTGGAAGGAGTTCCCATATTGATCTTTTGCTTTCCATTACTTAGTGTAGACTTTTCTATGTTTATTATGCATTGTTGACGTCTGTCATTTTTTGTCTTGCAATGGACCACAGCCATTTCAAGCATTCCCTAACCATTGACCATTATTATCGTCTTCTTTTTCCCTTCTCTAAAAAATATATACTGGAGAGTCCCGTAGGATATAAAATTTCTGGGATTGATGAAGAATTCATATGGCATATTCTTCTTTTGCCTTTGTAATACTGCCAAATATAACCAAATAGCTGATGTGGTGAAGTGTTTAGAACAGGAAACACATTTGAAGTTCCTAATCAGTCTAGTCTTGGTTATGTTTCTTGACTTGCTTTGCAATTTTATTCTTCATTTACATAATATAGCCTAGTGCATCATAGTCTATAAATAACTATACTGTATAATAAAAGAGGGCACAATCTGAAACTTAAGCCTTATAGCCCTTTCTCATTATTAAAAATTGGGCAGAAACTTGCTTATGTTAAAAAAAATCAGCAATAATTAAATACTTGCTTTTTGTAAAGGAGCTTTTATGAAACTTAGTCTTTAGCAGTTTCTAGATCCCTGGTGAAAGTGCTGCTGTGACCACCTATTTCTGTAAACTTCATCCAAGACTCTAAAAAATGCTTTGAGAATGTGACAGTACTTTTTTTTTTTAATAAAGCAATTGGGGTTAAGCAACTTGCTCAAGGTTACACGGCTAGTCATTATTTATGCATGGGTGCTCATTTTCTGAGGCCGGATCTGATCTTGGGTCATCCCAACTCCGAGGCCGGCACTCTTACTGCGCCACCTAGCCGCCCCTGTGACAGTACTTTTGCAGAACTCTGTATGTATGACAAGCTCTTTTCTCATTTCAACTTATATCCCTCTGCCAAAGGTTCATGGTTGACCTATGTCGATTCCTTTCTTGGAGAGGGAGCTTTTGCCCATGTCTATGAAGCTACTCAGTGGAATATGAGTGACACCAAAAACAAGCAGAAAGTGATGTTAAAGGTAAGTTTTATAGATGAGTCACTTGTGCAGCAGAGAGGTCTGTCTCAGAACGTCTTGGTCACCTTTGCTTTCAGAGAGGTTTGGCATAGTTTCGTATTTTCCATCTCTTCTCTATTATCTGGTCATGTGATTCAGTCCTGCCTCAGTCCCATCCCAGCTGCCTGACTCTGGACAGAGTCACCGCTCTAGGCGACTCTTTAAAACACTGTGGAACAGTTATTAATATGCTTGAGGAAAAAGAGTTTCAGTCAATCAGTAAATACTTATTAAATTCCTATGTCCTAGATATTATGCTCAACACTGGGGTACTGAGACAAATATTTAACAGCCCCTGCCCTCAAGAAACTTGTGTTCCATTGAGGAAGACACTGTGTGCGTGTGCGTGTGTGTGTGTGTGTGTGTGTGTGTGTGTGTGTGTGTGTGTGTGTACAGAATAAATACAAAGCAAATGGGGGGAGAGAGGCACTCTAGCAGATGGAGTATCAGAAAAGGTTTCATGTAGAAGGGGTCAACCTGAGCTGAGTCTTAAAGAAAATAAGGAATTCTCTAAGGAGTGGAAGTATGTAAGGAAAGCATCTCAGGCTGGGGGGATGGCTAGTGCAAAAACACAGAGTCAAAAATATTATGAGTAAGAGCAATGAAGTCAAATTGGCTGGACCTTGTAAGTGTAAGGTATATCTGTTATACAGACCTACTATTATATAATATAATAACTGTGTAATATACTATATATGTAGTAGTAACAATAATAATATAGTATCTCTAACATGGCTGAAAAGGTAGGTGGGGTCAAGTTATAAAGGTATTTAAAAACCAGTAAGAAGCCACTGAAATTTGTTGACTAGAGAACTGACATGTTCAGACTGTGATTTAGGAAAATCATTTAAGTAGATATTTGGAAGATGGATTAGAATGAGGAGAGAATTGAGGCAGGGAGACTCTTAGTGCAGGTGAGAGAGGATTAGAGCCTGAACTAGGTGCAGTGGATAGAGTAGTTGGCCTAGAGTCGGAAAGACCTAAATTCAGATCCAGCCTCAGACACTTGCTAGTTGTGTGACCCTACACAAGTCACTTAACCCTGTTTGCCTCAGTTTTCTCATCCATAAAATGAGCTGGAGAAGGAAGTGGCAGTATCTTTGCCAAGAAAACCCCAAAAGTGGTCACAAAGGGTTGGACTCAACTGAAAAACAACTAAATGTGAATAGAGAGAAAGGAACAGATGCTGGAGATGATATGGAATTACAAACAAGAAGACTTTGGCAACTGGTTTGCTATGTAGGGTAAGAGAGAGTGAGAATCCAGGGGTGACTCTGTGGTTGTAAATTTGAGTGTTTGAAGAGGGAGGAATTAGGAGAGGGAAAAGGCAAATATAATAAGTTGTGTTTGGGACATTTGAGTTTGAAAGTCTCTAGGATATCCAGTTTGAAATGGCAGTTGGACGTGCATGCCAGAGAGCATGAGAGAAACTAGGGCTAGAATAGATATATAGGTTTGGGAGTCAAATATATAGAGCTAATTAAACCCAGGGAAACAGACCAGATCACTCCATTAAAAAGTCCACGTAAAGAAAAGAGGACCCATGGCAGAGCCTTAGGATCTAATACCCGTGATACCCAGCAAAGGTGTTTAAGAAGAAGCAGTTAGATAGGAGGAGAACCCCAAAAGAGAAAACTGAAATGGGAGAGAGTATCTAGGAGATTACGGTGGTCAGCAGGGCCAAGTGTTGCATAAATGGCAAGAAGGATGAAGACTGAAAAGGCCATCAGATATAGCAGTTAGGAAGTCATTGCTAAGTCCTAAGAGAGCAGTTTCCGTTGAGTGCTGAAGTCAGAAGCCAGTTTACAAAGGTTTGAGATGTGAGTGAGAGGAGAGGAAGTGGAAGTGATTGGGTATCAATAGATTTTTCTGGGAGTTGGGCTTAGAGAAGGTGGGAGATTATATTTTGAAGGGATAAAAGGTTCCTATGAGGGTTTTTTGAAGATGAATGAGTCTTAGATGTATTTGCAGGCAGCAGGGAAGAAGCCAGCAGATAGAAAGAGAAGAGATATTAGGGAAGGGGAGGATGAGGAGGCAAGGGTGGATCTACAAGAGAAGACAGATAAGATGGATAGAGGATACATGTAGAGGGGTTGGCCTTGATGAGAAGAGTCATCTCTTTATCAGGGACTGAGTTAAGTAAGAGAGAATGGGGTCATGATAACAAGGAGTTCAGAGATGTAGAGAAGGGGAAAAGAGAGAGTTCAGCACGAATAGCTTCTGTTTCTCAGTAAAGTCTGGGGCAAGGCCTTCAAAAGTTTCCTAAACTGATGCAGTCATGATTTTGGAACCTCTACTCCCACCCCCACCAAAAGAAAAAAGTGGACCTATAATCAACCCAGAAAAGAATGTATTGAGCACAAGTGTGTATAGTTCTCCTTTGATGTAGCAGACATGGTGTCCCCTGCCACAGCCATACTTCATCTGAGTCCTGTGGAAGTGTTGATGGGTCTCAAGTGTTTAGAGTTGCCTTTCATCTGGTTGAAATTGCATAACTTTCTTATGATGAGTTATTTTTCTGATATTTTCCAGAGTATACAGTGGATTTTTCAGCAAATGTTCCTGTGTATCTAACTTACAGGTCCAGAAGCCTGCAACCCCCTGGGAATTCTATATAGGAACCCAGCTGATGAAGAGACTCGAGCCCAGTATGCACCACCTGTTCATCAAGTTTGATGCCGCTCATATCTTCCACAATGGCATTGTGTTGGTTGGTGATCTATACAGTTATGGAACATTACTAGTAAGTACCTTCTAGCTTGCAATTCCGCTGCATATTTAATTCTGTTTGGAGTATAGATTTTTGTGACTGATATCGTTCTGTTTGGTAGTAGAGGGATTTAGGGGCTTTGGTAGCTGATTTTAAATGTTTGTTGTAATCATGTTGCTGCTAATGAATTCCATCTCTGCTTACAGAATGCTGTTAATCTTTACAAAAACACTCCTGAAAAAGTGATGCCACAAGCACTAGTCCTCTACTTTACAATAAAAATTCTCCACATGATAGAACAACTTCACAGCTGTGAGATCATTCATGGGGACATTAAGCCTGACAATTTTCTAGTTGGAGAAAGGCAAGTAATGTCCCTTCTTGTCAGGGATCCTCTTAATCTTTATCGGGTCTTTATTCCATGGCAACCAACACTTTTTTTTTTTTTAACCAAATTCAGGTTCCTAGAACAAGACAATGGAATAGATGATTTATCTCATGGATTGGCTTTAATTGACTTGGGTCAAAGTATAGATATGACCCTTTTCCCAAAAGGAACTGCATTTACAGCAAGGTGTGAAACCTCTGGTTTTCAGTGTGTTGAAATGCTCAGCCAAAAACCTTGGAACTATCAGGTATGGAATTATTCGTTTGAGAATTTTGGTTTAGCATTTCTCAGGCCTTCAGAATGATTTGGGGTCTCTGATCAATTTGAACATTAAAAAAAATAAAAAACATCTTTCGCATAAATTCTTTCTGGGAGGTGAATATCAGTTGAGAATTGGCAAAGGTTAAGTATGAAGGCCATGGGGAAAGCTACTTGAATTCTTTGTTTTGGGGAAGTTTCTCTCCTTTCTCCTATTAGTCATCATTGAAGTAGTTGCCCCAGGAGCCAGAAATTCTAGTGAATTGATTTTTTGAGTAGCCATGTAAGTTACAAATGATGTTTTATATGTGTTTTGTTCATAGACCGATTACTTTGGGATCGCTGCAACAGCATACTGCATGCTGTTTGGCACATATATGAAGGTGAAAAATGACCAGGGAGTCTGGAAGCCCGAAGGAGTTTTCAGAAGGTAGATCTCACAGTTATAAAATATGTATCCTAGCGTGAAAAGACAAGCAGATGGACAGAAAAGGATCCACTTAGATAGAAATGATCCACAAGTCCATTCATAAGAAGCCCATGCACTGGAGGCAATTAATCATTTCTTTGCCTTTTAAGGAAAGAAAAACTAGAAACTGACAAAGTGGGGGAAGGTGCCCAAGGCATAGACCAGTATGTTTCAGTGGTTAGAAAGACACTCTACTCTGGTTCCTCTCTATGACACGATTTTCTACAGAGTATAAATCTTAGTTTAATTTCAAGAAAACGAATTACAGGAACATAGGTTTAGAATGGGAATGAACCTTAGAAGCCATCAAATGCAGCTTTCCATTTTACAGATGGACAGCTCTGAGCTGCAGCAGAGCTAAAGTTGGGTGTCCACACTAAGTCTGGCACCAATATGGTGAGCCCTGGGAATGACAGGCCACTAGGCTGTACAATCTGGAGTGATGCTCATAAATAGTGGAATCAGACCAGTGAGTAATCACTATACTTCTAGCCTGGGCAAAAGAAGGAGTCCCTGTCTCAAAAAAATGTGTGTGCACATATACATATATACACGTGTGTGTGCACATATTGTGTATTATAAAAGCATCTACCAAAAGCATATGTGTAGATTTTAAAATCTCATTGCAGTAATAGATTCCACATATCAATTACAGTGTCCTGGAGGAAGGCCCGTAAGAGTATTTTGTTGAATGACTTTAACAAATTCTCTGCACTGAATAATTTAACACAGCATATATTTTTTCTGTAGTCACTTTCTTGAATCATAGCACATTGTTAGTGTCATACATGGTAGGCCTAAATATTTTTAGTTTAACCAATGTGGTTGGCCCAGATACACACCCAAAAAAATATTAAATTGAGCTCATAGCTGACAAAACTCTTCTGCCAAGCCCAAACTATTTTTTATCACATTCTGTGCATTATTTCTACTTTGCTCTAGTAACTTTGGTATAGATTAGGGGTTCTTAACTTGAGGTCTGTGAATTTGAATGGGGAAAACTGACATCTTTATCTTCATTAACTTCTAAACAAAATTTAGCATTTCTTCCAGTTCAGGCAGCAAACATTCTAAGAAGGGATTCTTAGCCTACACCATTCTGCTAATTAAGTCTATGAAACGTGAGATGTACAAATTTAGAGACATCTCCACTCCAAATGATCACATGGACTATTTGTATCCAACCTGTGGTAGAGCCTTGTGAACTCATATCGGTCTAATTAGCCGCAGTAGTAGAACACATCGTAGAATAGAATGACGTAGCCATGTCATTTTGGTCCTCTTCAAAAACAAAGGATGACAGCCACACCAATTAACCACACGAAAGATAAGAGCTCCTGATCTAGATGGCCTTTCTTGTCAACTGTTACCTATTTTTCGAGCTATTATAGCAACAAAATTTTGGACTTCAGCCATAAGAATCCCAAATAAGCACAATCTGAATCCCATATCCTGTAGTTAATTGTATGGGCCAAATGGAAGAGTATCTGATTCTGACCATAACCCATCTATCACTAGCCAAAAGTAAAATAATTTCTATAAATCCTTAAAAGTTCTTTTGTGTAATGATAGTCACATTTTCCATCCTCTTTACTTGCTACATGTGGATTTAAGCAAAGATAGGGAAGAATTTAAATCCAATCTTTTTGAGACTATTGAAGGTCTTATCATTTTAAAAACACTTAACATTTTTTTTAATTCTGTCACACTTTTAGGATTCCAAATTCTGAAATGTGGAATGACTTTTTTCACATCATGTTGAATATACCAGACTGCCACCATCTTCCTTCTCTGGAATCCTTACGGGAAAAACTGAAAGCAGTTTTTCAACAGTCCTATGCAAGCAAGATAAAATCCTTCCGCAGCCGGCTAATTGTGTTACTTTTGGAATGCAAACGTTCACGAAAATAAAATTGGATTTATTTCTGCCTGTTGTATAAATCGGTTCACTCTTATCACTCCCAAATACATTGATTAGAACCTGTCAGTCTGTTTCATCTTTTAAATGTTCTGAAAGACAGAAAAACTGATGTAGAGGAAAGGACACTAGATGTGGAATCAGGAGAGACTTGAGCTCATGACCTATGTCTAACACATGTCACACTAGCTGTGTGACCACAGACAAGTCCCTTGACCAGTTTCCTTATCTACAAAATGGGAGAAATACTTGTATTACCTACCTCACAGGACTGTTGGGAGGATCAGTGAGATTATGTATATAATTAATCTTAAAACTCTGTGTAATGACAGCTATTGTCACTATTAACTATTAAAGATCATCCTTGTGACTGAAAGATATCTTATTGTCTGTCAGCATTAAAAGTATACTACCCAACTTACCAGAAGCATTCAAAATGTCAAATGAGAGTGTGGGGAGCCACCCAAGTCTATAAGGTTGGAATGAACTGTACAAAGTAGGTAATTAAATGGGTGGTTGCCTAAAAAACAAATTCTTCATTTATCAAGGACCCCAGACAAGTTAGATTTCCTGGCTATTGTTTTTTCACCCCTTCTGTTCCATAAACTTCATTCTTTTCCTTGTTCTGAGAGAGGGTGTGTCTGTGTGAACTAGTGCTACTTACTGTTTTCAGAGACAGGAGTTAAGGCTGTCAAGCCCTTGTCTCGCTGTTTTCTAGGCTTTAAAGCTTTCAGCTCAGATTTTAGTATCTTCAGGAACAATTGTAATGTCTGTGTCATGCACTGTTTCTCAAAAGAAAAGACAAATGTAATAAAATGAGAGATTTTGAAAACACTCCGTATCACTGTTTTATATCCATATAGACAATAGCACCCCATTCATCTGCTACACTTGGGCCATAGCCATCAGGAATGCAGCTTGAAACCTGGAAATAGCAAAGGGGGAGAGAGGAGTCACAAGGCCCACATATGTTACTCCAAAGAAGAAACACATCTACCCACAGGCCAAACATTATCAATGTAGAATTATGTGTAAGACAGAGGTGGCTGATTTAGCAAGCTTGGCTTTATGGTTTCCTTGGAAACCTCCAGTTCTTCCTAAAATTACAATAACAGAATAGAATTTTACAGCTAGAAGAAATTTTGCAGATCCATTCCCCTAATTTTTATTGTAGAAATATATATTGCAAGATGATTTAGAGAAAGGATAGTTGAGGCAGGATGTGGGGGTTGGGGAGATAGGGCTTAGCACTGTTATAAAAATGGACATTTCAGGGGCCATTTATTTTAATGTTAAATTTGACAAGCAAATTGCTCCTGAGTGCATCATGGCATTGAGACACAATATTATAATTGGTCATAATGACTAAATTATCAACAAAAAGATTAAACAGAACATGCCAAACATAAGCATAACAGTCTGCATGGCATAAGAGAGGGCTAATCTCCAAGCTGAGAAAACTTGGATTCAAATCTCGCTTCTGACCTATACTGAGTGTGGGACCCTGACCAAGACACTCGGACTTGCTACCCTAGGCAACTCAAGGAAAGAGAAGGGAATAAGCATTTATACAGTACCTACTGTGCGCCAAGTACTATGCTAAAGATTTTACAAATACTGTCTCAGTTGAGCCTCACAACAATCCTGAGAAGTAGATGTTATTTAATAGGGCAGCAAGGTGGCACAGTGGCTAGAGCACTGAGCCTGGAGTCAGGAAGACCTGAGCTCAAATCCAGCTTAGGACACTTACTAGACACATGACCCTGGGCAGATCACTTTGCCTCAGTTTCCTCATCTACAAAATAGAGATAACAGCACCTACTTACTGCCCATCTGGACAGCTGCTCTGAGGCAGAGTTCCTTCCTCCCTCCACTCCCAACATGCATTTCTAAATCCATCAGCAAATCAATTCTGCCATTGTTATCCTAATGTATGTTTCATTATACTCACCTTTAACTTTTCTTAACATTTCTCTAATTTCCAAACCAAAATGTCCGTCTCTGTGGCCACCACAATCCTCTCTATGTAATTAGAATATAAGCTCTTTAAAAAAAAAAAAAAGAGTACAAGTTCTTTGAAAACAAATGGTCTCCGTGTTTGTATTGATAACTTCCATGTTCAGCACAATGTTTGGCATGAATTAAACACCTTATGCTGTATATGGCTGCTTTGTAAAGAGCCATTTGCGTGTTTTCTCCCGCATTCGACTGAGTTCTTTAAGGGCAGAGGTTTTTTTCCTCTTTTTCTATCCCCAGTGCTTATCACAGTTCCTGGCCTAATAAATGGTGATTGATTGGTCGGTTTCTTTGGGATCATAATTCCAAATTGTTTTCCAGGTTGACTACCCAATTCACAGCTCAGCTAACAGTACCTACATCATTGTGCCTTTTTTCCCACAGCCCCTCCAACATTTGTCATTTTCCTTTTCTGTCAACTTTGCTAATCTGATGGGTGTGAGGTGGAACCTCAGAGCTACTTAAATATGCATTTCTCTGATTATAAGTGATTTGGAACACTTTTTTTTAACATGGTTTGAGATAACCTGGCACATAATCGATGGCTAATGAATGCTTGTTGACCGAGACTGGCTGTTAATAATTACTTTTTTTTATTTGTCCATTCAATAAATTCAATAGCATAAGACACACCAACCAGGAAGCAAGCAAAAAGGAGGTAGCATCTTGTAGTGAGAGCCAGGGAAAACAGATGGACCTGCACAGATAAGTGAATTAAATGTTTAAGTTTGCTTTGACAAAATATAAACTCTTCCAGAGACCTTTCTTCAAGATTACAATTCAACACTGTGCAATAACTAAGGGATGGTCTTTTTATAGTTAGGAACAGTCAAAGGAAGGACCCAATAATGTTGATTTGTACATGAAATCCTTGTTTATTACATTTATTTTGTGGTAACTCAAGATCCCTGTAATTGTTCTCTGTGGGCACGTTGCAGGAAATAAGAAGTAATGATCTGGAAAATAGATCACAAGCCTGGCAGAGGCATGACAGGGAACTTCAGTTATCCAGACATCTGCTGGCGCACTCACATTCTCCCTCTCTCTCTCTCTGTCTCTCTGTCTCTGTCTCTGTCTCTCTCTGTCTCTGTCTCTGTCTCTCTGTCTCTCTCTGTGTCTCTCTGTCTCTGTCTCTCTGTCTCTCTCTCTGTCTCTGTCTCTCTGTCTCTCTCTGTGTCTCTCTGTCTCTGTCTCTCTGTCTCTCTGTCTCTCTCTGTCTCTCTGTCTCTCTGTCTCTGTCTCTCTGTCTCTGTCTCTCTCTGTCTCTGTCTCTCTGTCTCTCTCTCTGTCTCTCTCTCTCTCTCTGTCTCTCTCTCTGTCTCTCTCTCTCCCTCTGCCAAAATCTGAGCAGCTAATAACTCCCTGAATTTTTTCCTAAGAATTGTTTTGGTTGCATCCCGAACATTTTGGTATGTTACTTCATTCTTATCATTATCATTAAGGAAGTTATAGGTCATTTCTGTAATTTATTCTTTGACCCACTAATTCTATAGATTTAAGTTATTTAGCCTCCACGTTATTTTTAATCCTTTATTTAACAGTCATTTTAAAATAATAATTTTATTGCATTATGGCCAATGCAGGATATGCTTAATATTACTACTTTTGTGCATTTTTATGAAGTTTTTTTATGCCCTCACATGGTCAGTGTCTGTAAAGGTACCATTCACATCTAAGGGATATGTATACTCCTTTCTGTTCCTATTCAGGAATTACCAGAGATCTATCATATTTAATTTTTCTAAGATTCTATTCAGGTCCTTAACTTTATGTTTATTTTGTGGTGAATTTTTTCTAGATCTAAAGGAGTGCCTTAAAGTTTCCCAAAGGAGGTCAAAGTTGCATGAGAAGATGGGAGTTTCTACAAACAAAATACAAAAATAGAATATAAAGCCTGAAAGTAGACTAGAGATCTGAATAGACAGCAATACCTCTTATATATTTGTGACAGAGTAATATGAACAGGATACATATTTCCAGTGGAATGATAGATCAGTGAAGCTATGCAAGTGTTAGGAAAATGGCAAAATTCTGATATCATTAAAATTATACTTAAGCCCTAAAGTATCTAATGATGTCCCCAAAAAATGAGGCTTCCACAACTTCCCAGCAATTAATTTTAACAGATCTCAAACTTCTTGTAAACCAACAACCTTGATTAACCTTCATTATGCAAAACCCATACATTAAAAGAATTCCAGCTGGTATACATGAGAAATGGAATACATGGAAATTTGAGAGAATATGTGGTTACATATGTGGTTCTAATAGATCTAGGAACTTTATGGTATTCCCTTTTTTTAACATAGGTTTTTACATTCAGTGATTCTAAAGTTCTCTCTCCTTGACCTGATTTCTAGGTCAATTGTTTTTGAGAGCAGATACCAGTTTTGGGGGGCAGCTAGGTGGCACAATGGATAGAGTTTGTCATCTTCCTGATTTCAACTCTGGCTTCAGACACTTACTAGCTGTGTAATCTTGGGAAAGTCACTTAATCCTGTATGTCTCAGTTTCCTCATCTGTAAAATGATTAGGAGAAGGAAATGGCAAACTGCTCCAGTATCTTTGCTGAGAAAACTCCAAATGGGGTTGGATACAATTGAAATGACCAAACAAAACAGCCCAGAGCTTTCTCCTATTTTTTTCCATCTTTTGATTTTCTAAGATGGCTTGATTTTTTTGTGGTAGCACAAATTTCCATTTCGTTTATTCCAATTTTCATAGAATCCATGACAGGTGAGGTTTACCACTTTCTACTCAGAATATTTATAGAGTTTCTAATTCTCTCCTCTGGGACTCTTAGTTCATTTTTTTTAATGCTTGACTTGCCCAAGGTCAAACGGCTAGTTTTTGTGTTAAATGTCTGAGCAGCCAGATTTGAACTCAGGTCCTCCTGACTCCAGGGTCAGTGCTTCATTCACATCGCCACCTGGCCACCCTCTCTTAGTTAATTTTTATTTTAATTTTTGCTTCATTTCTTCTGCATATTCTTGTGGAAAATCTTTTTTCCCCATTGAATCTCTGCTTGATTTTGTTCTAGAGTTACTTTCTCTTTCTAGGCTAAGTTCTTTGGTTTCCTTGGATCTGCAATAATTCTTTATAGTTGATGTTTTCTCATTAACATAAACCTCTCCAGTTTAGTACCTGAGCCAAGGAATATCAGTCAAGCTTATGGGTGGAATAGCTGGCCCTACTTAGTCTTGACCTGGGTCATCTGAGTTCCTGTGCTGACTTCCACCTCTCAGGGTTAGACCCCACTGGATCTCTGAGTTTCAGAGAACTGGATTTTTAGGGCCCTCCATAGCATCTCAGGGCAGAGGGACCTGGGAGCCCCTGGGCATGAGCTATCCTGGTCTGAGTGCTGGACTTGCCACTGCCTGTTACTGTTCCTAGTCACTTCCAACATCAATGCTGTGCAATCCAACCACCCTGAGGCTTTGATGGGGGATTCCTTTCAGGTACGGGTTACACAATATGGTCACTGAAGTCCCTTGAAACTGTAAAATTGTGTTTATTCTGTGATTTGAATCAATAGTTAGAAAGGAAGATTAACCTAATACATTTTCAAATTAGCCTGTGGACTTTGGTTGAAAAAGAATATACTTTAGAAATATTCTGCATACTTTACAATGATGAAATCGTCTTAGAGTTTGTAGTCTTCAAGAGGAAGTAGATCATGTACAGTTTGGCTTTTTTTTTAGGCACCAGGCAAAATTATGAATGATTAAAATTTTTAGATTTGGGTTTTTCCAGGGGCAATTCTACTGTTTTCCTATACTTAAGAGGCCTACCTAATTTTAAAATGGTAAAAATAAAGTGATTCTTATAATGACAAAGCTTAACTCAGGAGAGATGAAAAAATGTACTTCCCTTCCTTCTTTGGAAAGATGGGGACTAGGTGATTGTGGAACACTGTCAACACTGTCACATTCATTTGTCAGATTGGTTAGTTTTGCTGACCTTTTTTTTTCTTTTATCTCTTTATAAGGGTTCCCTAGTTAGGAGGGCAAGGAATATATTTGAAAATGAATGTATTTTAAAAAATCCATTTAAAATGTTAAATTAAAAATAAATGTATATAAATAATAAGTGTTCAACTAGGTGGTGTGGTGGATAGAATGCCAAGGTAAGTGCCTGGGTAAGTCACTTAACCCTGTTTGCCTCAGTTTCCTCATCTGTAAAATAAGAAAGAAATAACAACTTATTTAAGTATCTTTGCCAAGAAAACCCCAAATGGGGTCATGAAGAGTCGGATATGACTGAAAAACAATTGAACAAAACAAGAAATAAGTGGAACAGCAATCAATGATTCCCATAATTCATTAGGATGTGAGTTTCTTGAAGGCAAGGACCGCACTTTTTGCCTTTCTTAGTATTCTTGGCATTTATCCAATGCCTTGCACATACTTAATGAATAATTGTTGACTAAGAGCCTCTCAATCAATCAATTCACAACCATTTCTTGAGCACCTACTAGTTTGCAGGCATTGTGCTAGGCCCTAGAGATATAAATAAAAAGAATGAAACAATCCTTATACTCAAGGAGTTTATATTCTACATAGGACTTTATTTTTCATTTCCTTTTCAAAATTAAATAGATTCAAATAAATCTTTTTTCCATTGCCACTATATAGGTAAAGGTGAGGCCTTGTTGAGACATTCAACTTTTGGTCAATGCTTGCCAGATTATAAGAGCAAAATACTTCATGCTATCTCTAAAACCAGTTTCATTTTCTTGGACCCAAATATGATCTATCTTTAGCGACAGATTGTCTGTTTATAGCTGTAGCTGAATAATCCTATGAAGAAGATAAGGTGCTGATCTAGCAAGTTAAGAATAAATTAAATTTATGTTTGTCTACTTGTTCCAATTAAAAGAAAGAAGCAAGTTTCTTCAGTCTGGTGTGTGTAGCACCCCACCAACACTGATGCCTTGTGGCAGAGCCCTTTTCAACACACCCTCTGTCCCTGGCACCACAGTCCCACTTGCCAGACGACCAGTTACAGGACTTTAAACTCCAGCCCAATTAGAAACACTGCTGCCACATTAGTGTTGTCTCAGTGTTGCTGCCTCCCATCTGCTCACCCATTTATGCCAGATCTTCCATTTAAATAAAAAAAACTTCAAAATTTGGTTTCCTAGCAACAAGAGAGTTCCCCCAGGGCCCATGCCTGCTTCCATATAAAGGAAGGTACAAGGTAGCCTCAAAGCCAGGGCTTCAAGCAGCAACCCTTTTCTCCTCTGCTTGGTACGAAATGTAGATTCCAGCTACATTGACTTATGGAGTTTGGGATGGGGTTCCAGCACTGAAGACAATCATCCTCTGTACAGTAGGGTGGAGAGAGTGTTGGATTTGGCATGAGAATCACAGGATTCTAGAGCTGGAAGCCACATCAGTGACAACATAATCTAATCTGAGAATGAATCCCCACTACAACATGACTGACACTCAAAGATCTCCAATGAAGGGGAAGCCATGCTGTCCCTAGGGCCTATTATTCCATTTGGGGGCAGTTCTTTTAGGAAGTTTCCCTGATGCCATGTTTGCCTCTTTGCCAACGACCACCTCGCTGCTTCTTTTTCCTCATGATGGGAGCAAAAAGATAAAATCAGATCCTATACCTGCCAGTTGCTACCTTTGTGACCTTGGACAAATGACTTAAGTGCTCAATCCTTCCATCTGTACCATGAGAGCATTGGACTACAAGAACTTCATACTCCCTTTCCACTCTTCATCTATGAGGTAGAGGGAAAGGAAAAAGTCCCCAATTTTATGTATTACTAGTTTCAGTGTTATGTAATTGCAAGTTCTTGCTCTTCACCCTCCTCTACACCCTCCAAAAAAGATTTAAATGATTTGGGGTTATTTTGTTTGAGGGATTATTTAAAGACTATCTTAAATGAGAAATCAGGCCTCCAGACCCATGCTCATACATAACTATGATATTCACATCTAAGATGCCAAATGTTCTGGGAGGGAAAATAGAATTCAAGGAGAAACTTGTCTGGTATTAATGGAAAAGAAACATTATTTCACCTTTAAATGGCTTTTTCCATCATCATCATCATCATCATCATCATCCCATCATTAAGTTCTGGAGTTGGGATTTGGAGTAGACCACCTTGATTTTTTGTTGTTTATGTTCTTATTTTTTATAGTCATGTCCAACTTTTCATGACTCCATTTGGGGTTTTCTTGACAAAGACATCAGAGTGATCTGCCATTTCCTTCTCCAGTTTGCCCCCATTTTACAGATGAGGTACTGGTGTCAGACCAGATTTGAACTTAGATCTCCCTGACTCCAGGCCCAGTGCTCTAGTTACAGTACCACCAACCTTCCCCCCCAGGATATTTAGAACAATCTTAATAGAGGGCATAGTATATAAAGGGAGAGAAATCATTACCCAAAGGTTATGGACCTTGGAGACTGAATGGCACTGAATGGCCACAAAAATAAGCTCACTTGTGGACACAAGGTTTGAGGTGCTTTTAGCTTTCTCAGTAGAAATGCCCTATAGGGAATTGGGGATATGAATTTCAAAGTCAGATCATGACTGGACATACAAAATTGAATCAGATGCACAGAGGTGGTAGTTGAAAAAAATGGGAGTAAAAAAGATTGACAGCAGAGGGATGGGCAAGGACAGACCCTTGGGAACATTGATCTTAAGGATCCATTTTCTTGTCTCTGCACTCACTTTGCACTCTACACCTATTTTGAGGCAGTGAGGTGCCACAGTGGATAAAGCACCAGGCAAGTCAGGAAGACTTGAGTTCAAATCTAGCCTCAGACACTTACTAGCTGTGACCCTGGACAAGTCACTTAACCCTGTTTGCCTTAGTTTCCTCATCTGTCAAATGAGCTGGAGAAGGAAATGTCAAACCACTCCAGTATCTTTGCCAAGAAAACCCTAAATGAAGTCATGAAGAGTCAGACAAAACTTAACAACAAAACCTACTTTGTGTTTATTTTGGTCTAATAGCCAGGCATCTCCTAAAGTCATATCCCTCTTCTGACACATGATGGCTATGTTACCCTGGGCAAATCATCTAATCTCTCAGTACTCTAGGCACCTCTCCAGTACTATAAATTGCAGAAAAGTTGTTAAACTACAGTGATAGAGGGAGTTTCCTCATCTGGGCATTCCCTATCTATATTAATGAAATTCCAGGTTTGGTTCCTATTCCATCTCCTCTATATATGCCTGTGTTTGTATATATCATCTCTCCTGATTGTCTCTCCATCTTACCATAGTCTTTGTACCCCAGTGCCTAGCACAATGTAGATTAACACGTGCTAATAATGCTTGCCGATTGAGTAATCATTCAGGAAATGGCCAAAGTACCAAGGGAAGAGACTGAGAAGCAGTTGTTGGGTCCTTGATGTTATTTCCTCCTGCCTCCTCCTAGACTTTTTTGATGAAAACTATCAAGATGTGATATTTCTGAGATAGAATGGAGAATGTATTCAGTAGAAAGGAATGGTCTACAAGGTCTTGTGGTTGTGATGGTTGTTGCTGTTTGTCTGTTGTTTTCAAAGAGGACCAAAGGCAGTGTCCTGACATGCACTTGACGTGAATTTAAGTGAGACAGAGCTGTGCAAAGTTGTCAGCTTCACCCTCTCCTCCAGAGTCATCAAAGTCCAAAAGTCACCAAGACTAGCAATGACCCAGGATGTGGGGATGACCTTAGCCTTTCTAAATTAAGGCTACTTCTCATCTGAGAAGAGGTCACAGAAAGTAGAAGCTTTAAAAGTGAGGAAAAAAGAAATTGTGGGATTTAGCAACTAGGAAGTCATTAGTGATGCTTGAGGAAGAAATTTCATTTAAAGTAGTGGTGACAGAAACCAGGTAACAAAAAGATTGAGGAAAGAGGGAAGGTGAGGAATGGGAGCATGAAGTGGAGACAACTTTTAAAACAAAAGTCCTCTTTATTAGGAATGCAAACATCAACAAACACAAACATCTCAATATACAAACAGAAAATAGTATTGTATATGAAACTGTGAAGCTGTTACATAATTCTTAAAGTGTGTGTTAAATTTAACAGGATATCACCAGCACTCCCCTGTGTGTCTAAATCTCCTTCTGGATTTCTTTCTGCTTTCTTCTGTGTATTTTTAAAAATGTTTCATTGATGCTGGAGTTTTAGGGTTTTTTTTTTTTTTAGCACCACTGTCACCACCTAACAACCCTTCTGCTCTCCCCCACCCTAAGAAGTCCTTCTTTGTAACCAATAATAGTTTTCAAGGTTAGATATGAAGGGAAGACAGATGAGACGGTTGCTGGACAGGGTATTCGGATGAAGGGAAAGCTTTTTTAAGCTGGGAGAGATGGAAGATCCGAGCACATTTGTAGGCAGATGGGAAGAAGCCAGAAGTGGAGCAGAGACTGATGATGGATGAAAGAGAGAGAAGGATCATTAGAATAAAGTCTAGGAGGCAGGAGGAAATGGGATCAAGGACCCAAACAGGGTTAAATAACTTGCCCGGGGTCACACTGTTAGTATCTGAGGCTGGATTTGAACTCTGGTCCTCTTGACTCTAGACCCAACACTCTATCCACCATGACATTCAACTACCCATCCTGGCACACAGTAGGTGCTTAATAAATACTGGTTCACTTCCTTTCTTCCTCACTATGGACAGGAAACTCATCTTCTCTTTGGATTCTGTGTGGGACTGTTCATCATGACCTGGAAACAATAAAGGGCTTCCTGTAAATCTTAAAGTGTTGTGTAAATTCAAGCTATTGTTATTACAGGGTCACAAAGGTTTCAGGTTCAGACCTGGTGACCAGCTCTGTCATCTGCAGAGAAGCCTAGCTAAGCTACCTACATCTCACAGCCTCAAACCTCTAACTTAAGTGAAAAAATTCTACCCACCAACTCAGCTGCAGGCTGGTGGTCTGAACCTCAGCAGTTACCAAAGACCATCTGCTGAGTTATAAAGTGTTTGCGTTGTGTATCAGTGGAGAGGATGTCTGTTCCGATGGGGCTGCAGATGCCTGTAAGGGATCATGCCACACTGCCTTCCCTGTGGGTAGAGGCAGAGCTGGAAAGGACAGTGGATGGAGATCACGTGCATAACTTTTTCCAGTGTCTCTCTGTCTAGCTCTGTCTCTCTCCCTCTGTGTGTGTATACACATGTGTATATGGGTGTGCACACACACACTATACATATACACAAACATACATGGGAGTATATGTATTGTGTGCCTATATGTGTACATGTATATATGTATGCATATGTACACATCACCTCTAATACATATACATGTATACTCATACATATATACATTGATATAGATATATACTGCTTCTAATACATGTATGAACATGTATATACATATACATATATTGCCTCTAATACATATTGTACACATATACAGATATACTTGTATGTACACACATACACATATACACAAATATTAATGTGTGTATAGATGTAGAAGTGGATATAGAAATACTGCCTCTATCTTGTTTAGCAAGTGCCAAATTTAACCTTAGCTATATATATATTTTTTTTAAGCAATTGGGGTTAAGTAACTTGCCCAAGGTTACACGGCTAGGTTTTTGTTTGTGTGGATTAAGTGTCGGAGGCTGGATCTGAACTCAGGTCCTTCTGACTCCAGGGCCGGCGCTCTATTCACTGCGCCACCTAGCCGCCCCGACCTTAGCTATATTATTAAGCATCTCCCGGATAGGACAGAATGCTATCCTGCCACTTTAAAAACATTAAACTTAGACAAGACATGGGCTTAACGGAGTTTACGGTGTAGATAAAAGCAGGGTTCTTAACTTGTTTTGAATCATGGACCACTCTGGCAGTCTGGCAAAAAAAACATTTCTCATAATATTTTTAAATTCATCAATTAAAATACATAGGATTACAAAAGAAACGTATTCTATTAAAATATATGCATGTGTGTATATATACACACATATATACATACACACATCCATATATATATATATACATATATATATATATATACACACACACACATATATGTGTATATGTTTTTATTTATTTTTTTAGTAGGGAAGATGCAGCTTCCAGAAGGCATAGGTTGCTGGTCTAGGATCCAGGGTCTGCTCCTACTGACAATTCAACCTTTGATTGCCAGACCTAGATCTTTCTTAGATCTATGAGTTCTCTTGTCTGTGACCAAGGGTGGTGCTTCTGGACATTCCTTCCTCTCTCCGGTCACTACTTTCTAATGGGTCTGCATCTTTCTGGAGAATGCCTCTCTTCCCTGCTGGATTAAGTGTCTCCTGAGGATCTGGGTTCCTACACTGATCAGCAGTAGCAAGGAGAGAGAGGATTTTTCTCCTCAAGCCAAAAGGGGTGTCCAAGCACAAGCATGCCAATTTTCCTTCTAATCCTATCAAGGAGAAATTTTTGCGTTCTGTAAAGGAGGAAAGGGCAGCTAGGTGGCACAGTGAATAGAGTGTCAGACCTGGAGTCGGGAATACCCATCTTCTCGAGTGCAAGTCAGATTTCCAGATACTTACTAGCTGTGTGACCGAAAGTCACTTAACCTTGTTTCCCTCAGTTTCTCCATATATAAAACAAGTTGGAGAAGGAAATGGCAAATCACTCTAGTATCTTTGCCCAAAAAGCCTCAAGTCCGGTCACAAGGATTTTGGACAAAACTGAAAAATGATTGAACAACAACAAAGGGAAAAGAGAATGGCATCATCTTTGCACTTTGTTAACATGTTAATACCTCATTGCCTCTGTTATCTGCACGCACAGATAACACACAGGCACGCACACACACACACACACACCCTGCTTTCTGTGACTACATCAAGTAAGCAGGAGCAGAAGGAAGAAATCTATGGTCTGTGACCAGCTCCCCCTTCCTGCCCCCATAGGAATTATAAATCCTAGAAGAATCAAGATTAACTCCTCTTACTTTAAACAAACTCCCCACAGTACCCACTGCTGGGCTTCATTCCACCCAGGTTCTTCATCCATCATAATTTGCTTGAGACACCTTTATCTGACCCTCTAAGCATCTAAACTGCCCTTTCCCAAATTTCTGCAACTTTGAGATGTCCTCAACTCTCCCGCTTATTTTCCACACAAATATCCAAGTGATCAATATTTCTGAGAGATTTATTAGTCGCTAGTATGGGCAATCGGTCAACATTGTAGATATGCACCTAGTTACATGGAAATAGTGTTTTTTTCTCCGCTTGACTTCTCTTGGCCACTAACATTTAAGAGTGGAAATGGCGAGCTTTTAGTAACCTCTGTTGGATCGATTTTTAGACAAGGGAAGGGCTCCATTTAAACTATTCCCCCATCCCACTTCTTGTTTCACAAGTGGAAAACACGAGTAGTGATGCTGGAAAGCTCCCTGCCTATTCCTAGGGCTCAGACTCCTCTCAAGACAAAAGAGTAAATCACGCTTTTAGAATGTGAATGATGGAGTGGGGAGGCCCCCTAATGGTCGATAGGCTGATTGCACCTCACAGGAAAGGGACCTCAAATACAGGACTAGAGGGGGTTCTAATGGGTCCTCTAGTTTAGTCTCCTGTTTCTGGGCAGAGTTACACAAATCATGCTGACTCATTCTCTACCCTATTCTACAGCTCTTTAAGGAAGTTAGCAAGACCACTTTCATTGCAATCCAAGCAACAGATCTTAGAAATCAGAGTTAAAGGCTATCTAGTCCTGCCTATTTTATTTTAAATTTAATTTAACAAAAACATTTTCTCTTTCACATACGGAAAAAGAAAAGAAAATCCCTTTTAATAAACTACATAACAAGTATGTCCTCAAACAAAACAAAGCCCCATATTTGTCCACATCCAAAAAGCATGTCTCATTCTTCACTGAGTCCATCATGATTCTGGGGGATTTATTTTCTCTCTATCTTTGTGCTAACAGCATCTAGGACAGTGCATTGTACACCTTAGGAACTCTAGAAATTTTTATTATTCAAATCTGAGCAGAATATGACATTTAAATCCCTTCACAATCTGGCAATACCTACCTTTCCACAATCATTTCACACTATTTTTTATCTTGCATCTTACATTTCAGACAAACCAGCCTGCCTGCCATTTTCTATACACACTTCATCTCCCATCTTCATACCTTTGCATAGGAAATCTCCCAAGCCTAGAATGTCGTTCCCCCTCACTTCTACCTCATGGTATCTCCTGCTCTCCTCAGAGCTCAGCTCAATTACAGTCTCCCACTTGAAGCCTTTCTTGGTCCCCTTAGATATTGGGACTCTTTTTTAAAAAATTGTTTCTATGATGTCATCCTCATGGGGTTGTCCTAGTCCAAAATTTTCTCCAACAATGCAGATCAAACTTTCTCTGCAACATATGGTTTTAGACAGTTGCTTGGAGCCATGAGATGCCCATGACTTGCCCAGGGTCATATGGGCAATGAAACCAAGTCTTTTCCACTTTGAGGCCAGTCTTCATCCTTCATCCATGCTGATTTTCCAGTACCCCTCCTCTTCTCCCTCTTTCTACTTTGTATATATTTTTGTATTTCTTATCTGTGAATATAAATCACATCACTGCCTCACCCCCCAGAAGAATATAAATTCCCTGAATTTGGGCATCTTATCTATTTTTGAGGCAAGTATATGTTAGGCTTAGAGTCGGAAGACCTGAATTCAAATCCTGTCTCAGACACTAGCTCTGTGATCCTGGGCAATTCACTAACTTCTCTGGGTTCCAGTTTCCTTATCTTTAAAATAGGAGTAATAATTGCACCTATCTCTCAGGGTTGTTATGACAGCCAATGATATGACAAAGTACTTTGTTCTAAATGCTTATCGATGACTGTAGAAACATTAACTACTATTTGCTTTTTCTTTGTAATCCTGGGGCCCTGGCACAATGTCTTAAATACAGCAGGCTCTTATAAATGCCTGATGATTGAATCCTACAAGACTGTCAGAATAGGAAGTTCCTTTTGCTATATCTTTCAACAAACATTTATCAAGGGCCTATGTGCAAGGTACTGTGGGGGTGGGAAACAGTGTCACTGCCTTCAAGGAGATTACAGTCTAACAGGAGCAGGAGCTGGGTGGGGGTGGGGAGAGGAGAGGGAATAAGGCTATGACAAATACACATATTGTGTGGTGCTCATCTAAAACCCTTCCCTAGAATGAGTACAATAGCTCACAGCAAGGATTAACAGGATCCCCTGGGGTCATTGTCACACACCAGAAATGAGAAGAGAATAAATTTTCATAATGTTTGCCAGCATGGGATTGGTCCTTGGTACCTAGGTACCAAGTCTGTTCCTCACTGCCTGACTCTTCCAGGTCACCTTTAATCCTAGTCCTTTGCACAAAATTAAAAAAGGATCTTGATAACCTAAATTGTCATTCCTGGCTATTTGTCCTTGTGGAGAATCAAACAGAAAATGGTTTTCATTAAATCATTTTACTTGAGTCAAGAAGACCTGAGTTCAAATCCAGACCTCAAATAATGATTAGCTGTGAGACGCTGGGCAAGTCACTTAACCTATCTGCCTCAGTTTCCTCATATGTAAAATGGGAACAACAATAGCACCCACTTCCCAGGGTTGTTGTGAGGATGAAATGAGATAATATTTTAAAGTGCTTTATAAACCCTAAAGTGCTATATAAATACCTGCTATAATTATGTAATTATTGGAAAGAAACCTCCCAGTTCATAGGTACTAACACTAACATAAGAATCACCGAGGACAAGGAATGGGTCAGATTTTGTTCCAAAAAGGAAAAAAGTATTTTAAAACTCAAACCATAACATATTATCTTCAAAATTTTATTCCCATATTTTCCATCATCTATAAAGCAATACTCCCTGTAGGAGCTACCATATTAGAGAATATTCTGCTAATTATTTAAATACTTTAAATTCTTGGAACATGACGACTCCTATTTAGTAGGATGGCAGAATGTTGTGTAAAAATAAACCACAAGGATTTTATATACACATTGAAATAAAATTCCATATGTACACACATATGCATAAGTGCTATTAATAATCCCTGAAAAAAATATTCCCTATTTGTTTCCAAAGTTTCATTTCAATTTCAGGCAAAATAGCTGTATCGTATTTGTTTTCTCTCTATCTTTGTGCTAACAACATCTAGGAGAGTACATTGCACATCTTAGGTACTTTAGAAATTTTTATTATTCAGATCTGAGCAGAATATAACATTTAATATATTATATAACATATATGTGTGTTAAATAATAATTATATATTATATATGTTATATAATAATTATATGTTATATAATATAATTCGGTGGACTATGAGCTTATCCTGGTTATCTTGGTCCCATGACAAAAAAAAAAATTCATCCAGATCTCTGAGAGAGGTTACTTCCCTACTTCCTCAGCTGGACAAAGTGCCTTTTAGCAGATTTCATGAGAACACAAAGAAGAAATAAAAGTCCCCAAATAGCATATACAAAAAAAAAAACGATGCCACTCATATTTCCAGTTGTGTTCCCTTTGCAAGCTTGGACTATGCAGAATTTTCAAAGGTTGGATTCTTTGGATACATATCACTGGGTGAAAGGTTCAAAATCTCATCCAAGGAAGGTCCTTCGTCTTCAGGAGAGATTTCAGATTCAAACATCCGTTGTAATAATGCATCAACCGTCCTGTACCCTGGGAGGAGGAGAAGTGAGTTTTTACAAAGAGAGATTTTTAATTTTTACATTTGCTGAGGTCAACATGATTCAGAGACTTCCCAATCATATATCATTTGCTAAACAAGCCCAAATAAAAATGCTCTGCATCTACTTAATCAAAACTAAAACAAGAGAACTAATATAAACAGCAAGTACTTTTGCCCCATGTAACGAAACCTGCCAATGGCAGATTGAAATCATACTTAAGAGCATGGGTAGATCACACACACAAAAAAAGACTTCTTTGAGGAAGAAGGAATTATCAGCATCATTACCAATCACCATCACCATCATGGAGGGCCTTCTTTCAGGTTTGGTCCACCAACTGTGTTGGTCATCACAATAAATGCTTATCTCCTCACAACTCGATTCAACAAACATTTAAGTACTTACTATATGCTGGGGTCTCCTGGGTTCCTCTAAAGCAATATTAGTTAAAATTTTTTTAAAATTTAAATTTAAAAATTTTTTAAATTTAAAAATTAAAAAAAACTCAGCATCTTCACCACACACAACCTACTAAATTTCCCTATTTATCTATTCTCCTTCCATTTTGCCTATTTCTACTGAGGAGGCCACCCTCCTAGTCACTAAAGCCTGTGAAATGTCTTTGATTTTTCTTGGTCACATGTCCCTATATCCAATCAGCTATCAATCTGATCAGTTTCACCTCCTGAATCTCTCTTATATTCTACCACTCTGTACCCTCACAGCTATCACTTCTCCATAAGACAATTGTTAACAGGCTCCTGACTAGTCTCCCTAACTCCAGAATTTACCACCACAATTCATCCTTTGCACCTACCAAAATCATCTTCCTAAGGACAGGTATGGTCTTGCCACTATCTCAAAAAAATTTTCAGTGCCTCCCTATTGCTTATAGAACAAAATTTTACATTTTAAGGATAAAGACATAAGGAGTGTGTTTTTCTTAGGCTTGCATTTAAGGGCCTCCACAATTTTTCTCCCACCTAACTTCCCGGCCTTCTGGCACACTAAGCATCAGTGCGTCCCATGTACTCTATATGCCAGCCTGACTGGAACAGAAAATTTCCAGTCTCATCCTTTATTCTCTCAACCCCCTTTAGCTTCTCCATATCTCCACACTGAAAAAGAAGTGGATGAAAACATTTTTCAGATGATCATATACAGATAAGTGAGCAGCTCAAATAAGTCCATCACCAGTTGCAATTGATACAGCAAAGGACAAAAACTAGGTCCAGAACTCAAAAATTCTTAGTCTTTTTTCTGTCATGAGCCCCTTTAGCAATCTGATGAAGCCTGTGGACTCCTTTCCATAATAATATTCTTAAATACATAAAATAAAATGTGTAGGATTACAAAGGAAATCAATTATATTGAAATAATCAAAATATACTTTAAAAAAAAACCAAGTTTATAGCCCCCTACAATAAAAGGAAATCAGGCAGAGGCATTTCTTTGGATATCTTCTTTCCCTCATCACTTCCTATACTTATTCTTTTCTCTGTACCCATTCTCTGTACATGTTGCACCCTCCTCCTCTGTGGAATGTGTTCTTGAGGGTAGCAACTATGTCAATTTGATCTCTTTATCCCCACTGCCTAGCAAAGTATCTTGTATCTAGCAGGTCCCTAATTAAAGTTGATTGAATTGAAAATTGTATTTGGGAAATTTGCATAGGGCTTTCAATGATTTCAAACTGGTGGCTTCCAAAAAGACCTTTCTCTTCAATATCAAAATTCTCCCACAGATGCTATATAGCTGCAAATCACAGAAACAATGATCTAGGAAGAATTGAAATTGACAACTCATAAAGTAATAGGTATTCTTGGTGAACATAAGTAATCAGACTGCAGCTAGCTACCATTTACTACTTACATATAAGAAAGGGCATAAAAAGAAGCCATTAATCAAGGAACCTTATGACTGGAAAAGACAACAACTGGCTGGTCATATAACAAGAATGAGAAACAGACGGACAACCCAACTGGTTCATTCAGTAGCTTAAAGCTGTTAAAAGGACCAAAGGAAGAGCTCTATTGAATTGGACAGATCCCCAGGGTATAATATATGGGGAAACATGAACAAAAATCACACTGAATCAGAGATTTAGAGCTTCAGGAGTCTTAGAGGTAACTTAATTCAGTGCCTTCATTTTACATATGAGGAATGTAGCTCTTCACTGATCAAGCCTACCAGTCCTCAGTGAGGTTAGTACTTACTTTTTGAAGCAATTCGGAAGAACAAGCCTTTTGAGCTTTGCTTTTGCATTTCTTCTCCACCACTAAGATCATTTTCATTTGTTTCCATGTTGTCTATTAGCTGTCCATCAGGGACATTTTCACTATTAGATACAAGAAAAATCAATGTGAAATGTCAGGCATTTATATCAATAGCTATCTGTAGATTCATTCCATTAAAGTCCAACTCATAATACCACTTATTAAAGTCCAATTATTTATATACATTTATACATATATCCATCTAAGTATTTATCAAGTACTTCCTAAGTGTAAAGCACTGTGAGAGGTACCTCGGGGGAAATACAAACCTTAGAAATAGTTAGGTTAATATGTTAGAAATACTTTCTACCTTCAGAATTCAGTTAGAGACACTTAACTAAACAGGTTACTCACTCTTGAATTCCCATGCCCAGCTCTTGAATTTTCTTCTCAATAGTAGTTTCTATTTCACTTTTTTCTAATGAATACTCCACAAAGAAGGCCTCCAAAATGAATGCTACAAAAATACTTGGATGGAGAGAAATACAAAAGGCATTAATATAAACTATTATCAGTTGTGGTTTTACAAAAAGATGACAAGACATAAGAAGGTATTGGAGCCTACACCCAGGAGGGTACAAAAGTTCCCTTGGGGCTTGAGTGTTTTTTGTAGACCAGTTATTCTTTTCCATCCAATTCACAAGATGAGTATTTAATTCACAAAGCAAATGGGATCTGGTTTAATGAGAAGGGAGCTCCCAAGTAGAGACTGGAAGACTTCCCCTCTCTGGAAATGTCGTAGAAGAATGGGTCCAATTAAATTGCCTTTCCAACTCTGATCCTGGAAGCTTAGCCCTCATTTGAAATTATTTATAACTAGGAGTTTAGCAAAATAATAATAATATTGTAGTTTTCACAGAAAAGGATGGAGTGTACCAGTGATCAAAGCTTTTTTTGTTGACTTGCTTCCATGTTTCTCACCACTTCTATAACTACATGTTGGTAGGTATTAATTCACTTCCTCCATGACTTGCACAGATAAACTCATGTTTCTCTCAACTTCAAAAAAACCCTCACTTGATCCTTCTACTCTCATTGGCTGTTATGCTATCCCTTTCTTCTCTTTTGTGATTAAGATGTCTTAGGTAACTGTCCATCATAGGTACCTCTACTGCCTTTCCTTGCAATCTGTTCTTACTTCTACAATCCAGCTTCCTAGCTCCTCACTCAACCTAAATGATTCTCTCCAAAGTTGCCAATGATGTCTACATTGCCAAATCCAATGGTTTTTTCTCAGTTCTCATTCCATTTAGTCTATAGAAGACAACAAAGGGGTTAAACTAGGGTTACCTACAATGTTTCTTTTCCTCCTAATTTCACTGCCAGGTCTTCCTCTTATTGACAAATTTACTAAGAAAGTTTTAGTAATCCATTCCATTCTACTCATTCAAACACTGAAGCACTTATTATGTATAAGACATATGCTATAGAAGATACAAAGATGGATAAGACAGTCTCTGTCATCAAGGAACATTCAGTCTAATAGTAAAGGATAAGTCATATCCAGAAAGAGCTACAGTACAAAGATAGGAAGTGATAAGTGCCATTTGAGAGGTATAAAGAAAATGTGATGGGGCTCAGAGATAGGAAGGGATCCAGGGTAGGAGAGAACTCATGAACTTACTTAACAATGAGGATGACAACCACAATATGGAAAGCAATGAAGAATAGCTTTGTAGCCTGATGAGTTACAAGGGCAAAACCACCAGCGATAAGTATGAAGTTAAGGTAGAAAGAGAAAAAAAATTCCCAAAAAAAAAAAAAGATCAGCTTTCTGATCCACTAAAAAAAAGGTGAAGGAGGTAGGCCAAATGATCTCTAAGGTCTGTGAGTCGATCTATGAATCCATAATCAAGGAAATTCAATATCAATGTTTGGAGAGACTAGAAGTCCCTGCTCTAATTAAATTCCATTCCCAAGTTTTATTGGTGTATTGGAAAGAGCACAAGGTTTAGAGTTAGAAGACCATGTCTGCCATTAGTATCTGTGTCATCAGGACCCTTGAAGTAGTAAGGAAATCCTTTTATATCTCCCTAATTGACTCATTATTCCACTCACCCAAGTGGCTTTTCCCAACATTTTCATCCTTCTTCAAATTTCTCACAGTTCCCTCTCTCCTCTACTTTCTCAGCTGAGAACCTTGCTTCATATTTCACTGAAAAAACAGACAGAGGTCAAACGGAGGGCTCACTCTTCTCTCTTCTCTCTCCCTCCTCACATCACAGTCCTCAAATGCCTTCTGCTACTATCTATTTCCTTTGTATCATGAGAAGAGGGGCCTTGCTAAGGCAAACCCCAGTTCTCATTCACCAGGGATCCCATTCAATCCCATATGCTCTCACAGATTGCCCTCTCTATCATCTCTACTCTCTCATTAACCTTCAATCTCTCACTGTCTACTGGCTGCTTCCCTACTCACTACAAATATATCCATGTCTCTCCCGACTTCAAAAAAACCTTCACTTGATGCAACTTAAATGATTCTCTCCAAAGGTACCAATGATCTGGTAGTTGCCAAATCTAATGGACTTTCCTCAGTGCTCATCCTTCTTGACCTCTCTGCAGCTTTTGTTACTGTCGATCACCCTCTGTTCTCCTTGATACTTTTCTCTCCAAGTTTTCACTACGCTATTCACTCCTGGTTCTCCTCCTATATAGCCAGTCACTCCTCAGTCTTCTTTGCTGGATCTTCATTCAGGTTGTTCCTACTAATCGTGGGTTTCTCACGGGGCTCAGACCTGGGTCTTCTTCTGTTCTCTATAATATTTCACTGGGTGATCTCATCATCTCCCATGGATTCAATTGTAATCTCTATGCAGATAACTCTCAGATCTACTTTTCCAGCCCTAACTTCTTTCCCTGACCTCCAGTCTCATATCTGCAACTGCCTATTAATGTCCTGAATTAGATGGTCCGTAGACATATTAAACATCACATGTCCAAAACTGAACTCATTAAGTTCCCCTCCCCCCCCACTCCCCAAACCCTCCTCTCTAAATTCCCTATTACTATCAAGGGTACCACCATCTTCCCAGTCACCAAGCCTCAGCCTAGGTATCATTCTTGACTCCGCACTCTCTTTCATCCCTCCCTATATCCAATCAATTGCCAAGTCCTATCATTTCAATTTTTGTAACAGCTCCCTTATATATCCCCTAGACTTAGGCATTAATTAGTCTGCCTGCCTCAAGTCAGTCCCAACTCCAGTCCATCCTCCATTCAGCTGTCAAACTGATCTTCCTAAAGTGCAGGTCTGACTTTCCAATTCAAAAAACTCAGGTAATTCCCTATTGCCTCCCAGAGCAAATATAAAATTCTCTGCCTGGCTCTTAAAGCCCTCCACAAGCTGCCCCCTACCCCACACCTTTCCAGTCTTTTCCCTTCCTCCCCTCCCTACACACTATGTTACCGTGGCAAAGACCTCCTCCCTGTTTCTCATATATGACACTCCATCCCTGGCCTTTGAGCATTTTTGATGCTTGTCCCTCATGCCTGGAATTCTATCCCTCCTCATCTCCTCCTCCTGGCCTCCTCAGCTAAAATCCCAACTTCCACAGAAAGCCTTTCCTGATCGCCTCTAATTCAAGTGCTTTCCAATTTGCCATACATATATTTTGTTTGTATGTAGTTGTTTACATGTTGTCTCCCCCATTAAACTGTGAGCTCCTTGAGAGCAGGGACTGGTGTATGTGTGTGCGTGTGTGTGCGTGTGTGTGTGTGTGTGTGTGTTTTGCCTTTCTTTGTATCCCTAGCACAGTGTATCTCACCAAGTAGGCACTTAACAAGTACCTGTTGACTAATTAACCTTAGGCAAGACATTTAACTTCTTCTGGGCCTCAGTTTTCTTATAAAATGGGATGTGGAGAAATTGATTTCTAACATCCCTTCCAGGTCTAAGTTTGTAATTCTGTGATCTTATATGCTTCTGAGACTACAAGGACTTAATTCAATATAGGACCTTTTTATATATTTTTATTCAGAGTAAATAAAATACTTGATCTTCTTATTAGCTTCAGGTATGAATCTAACTAAAAATTTAGAAAATAATTCTGCCAGTGGACAAACTAGCAGTCCCTTGGTCTAACCCTCTCAAGTTTCTCCATTCTGATGGTGCCCTCCCCTAATATCAAAGAAAGGATATCATGCCACTGATTTACCACGGTGAGCTCCATCAGCACGATGAATGAAGAGGCGAGGTCATTGAAATTATTCTTACAGTATCTGCTTCTGGCAAATGTTGAATCTTTCAAGGCTGGGTTCCCACAGTCCGGAGCATGAGGATCTGTGGAACTCTCAGGGAAGAATTGGACTTTGTCTTGGAACAATTCCATCCCAATGATGGCAAACATATAGTACACCACCTGGGAAGTAAGCCACTTGAGCCATTTGTACCCAAGAAGATGGCGGATATTGGAAGAATTATGTTACAAGAAAGCCCAGCTAGGTAGCTAGGTGGCCTATTTTGCAGCAAACCAAAGAGGACACATGGGAAATTGGTGGTAGTGGCTTCAACTTGAGCTTATTTTTAAATAAGAAAAGCCAAATAACCATTTAGACATTTGGTGGCTAATAATGGCATCAGAATGATAATACTAATAACAATAATGACTGTAACAAGATAACTTGGCCCCTCCCACCTTTCTAGTCTTCTAATACCCGCACATACTCTCTAACCCAGCGCCATGGCCTCCCGGCCATCCCACCAACAAGACACTCCATCTGTTAGTGCTGGGCTTTTCTCTGGCTGCTCCATCTGCCTGGATTGCCCTTCTTCCTCACTCTATCTACTGATCTCCATAACTTCCTTTAAGGCCCAGCTAAAACCCCATCTTTATCTAGCAGCCTTCCTCAACCCCTCTTAATTCTACTGCCTTCCTGCTGCTAATTACTTCCTATTTATCCTCAGTCATCCTTTGAGGTGATATGGTTATGAGCACCCTCATTGCATAGATGAGAAGAATGAGGCTAAGTGACCTGCCAAGGGTCACTTGGCTAGTAAGTGTCTGAGGCAAGACTCAAACCCAAGTATTTCTTTTTTTGTTGTTTTTTATTTTTTTTTAAAGCAATTGGGGTTAAGTAACTTGCTCAAGGTTACATGGCTAGGCATTATTTATGTGTGGGTGCTCATTTTCTGAGGCCGGTTTCGATACCGGGTCATCCCAACTCCGAGGCCAGCCCTCTTACTCACTGTGCCACCTAGCTGCCCCCCAAGTATTTCTGATTCCAAATCATCTATCTGTTACACTGGGACACTGCTAAGTAGCCAGTTAATGCAGAAATTCAGTCCAAGATTTCATCTGCTATAAAAATTGGCCCAATAAACTATTTGATTGTAATCATTTTAAGTAAGGCTACCTTTCTTTTCTTTATCTAAATGTATCTCTCAGGAGAGCTTTCAGGAACACACATGTATGTGACACTTACTTTCAGATCAAATGTTACCAAGCATACTTACCAAGACAAGTCCACCAAATGTCAGCATCGTGGGGATGATATTAATTAGGGTTGTCATGATGACCCGGAATCTAAGGTCAAACAAAAGCTTCAAAGCTACAGCAAAGGTTCAGATGCACAGGAAATATGGCACACAGATCAGCATATCTTAGCCTGACCCTTCAAACGCTAAAAAAATTATCCTGTGACTCTTCTTTTTTTAACGTCAAAAAGGTCACTTTTTACCAAGATTTGCATTTGTAAATCTCATCAGAATTTTTGCAAGTAGACATAGATGTCTCAGTCTCATAGTTTTCTCCCCATCCTTAAAGTCTCTCAATCTATAAAGGAAGGTAATGACAACAGACTTAACTGGAAGCCTATAAGCATCCAGGCTACAGTTAACAGGATCCAAGAAAGATACTGGACAAGGGCCTTAAGAGAAGGACCTAATAGATTATCTTGCTGGGTTAGAAAGCTTCAATATTTGTCCCCCAAAAAATACAGTAGGGAAGAAGGTCAGGGTAGCAATGGGTATCCAGGTATATAAAGAGAAAGCAAGAAGATACAGATGCTGGAGGATGGCAGATAAAAGCATGGGGTCAAAAGTAAATGCAAACAGGAGCTAAGGAACATGCAGAATTTGAAGAGTCAGCAAGAAGGATTGTCAACATGTCAAACAAAAGGGCAGACAATCACGACTGAGGTAGATTGGAGAGTAAACTCCAGGCACCAACAGCCAGGAAAATACCCAAGGTTTGGGACACCTTATTGCTGAAAATAGATATCATGTACCAGGCTGGGCTTAAACAGTTTCCTAACAGACCCAGGACCAAGCACCAACCTTATCACTAACTTGTTTTGGACAAAACGCTCCCCCTCTCCAGTCCCAAGTTCCTTGGTCTATAAAATTAGGGGTTTAAACTAGGTGACCTCTAGGGCCTCTTCCAGTTCTAACATTCTATAATGTAGCTCCACCATATATCACTCCTTTGAGGCTTTTTACTTATTTATGTAACTTAGGTTTTTTTTTTACCTCTGAATGCTGTCTATGATCCTTATGAGCCGGAGAAGTCTCAGTATAAAGACAATATCCAGGATCTGTTGACTATTATATTCGATGGCTAGAAAACAACCACACATCTGCTGATTTGCCATTATTCCATTTATTTCTTTTATTAACAAAATCTAAACTTTTATGGGTACTAGAGAATAATTCATAGGATCATAGGTTTAGGGCTAGAAAGAAACCTAGAAGCCACTAAATCCAATCCATTCATTTTACAGTTAAAGAAACTCAGGCTCCAAGAGGATATATGACTTGCCACAGGTCACACAACAAGTAAATATCTGAAGTAGGATTAAAACTCAGGTCCTCCTGTGCCACGTCCAGCACTCTATCCACTATGCCACATAAGTGCCTCATGCTTTAGAATATGACTAGATCTGGGGCATCTAGGTGGCACAGTGAATAGAGAACCAGTCCTGGAGTCAGGAGGACCTAAGTTCAAATCCAGCCTCATACACTTAACACAAAAACTAACTGTGTGACCTTGGGCAAGTCACTTAACCCCAATTGCCCTCTCAAAAAAAAAAAAAAGCAAAAAAAAGAATATGACTAGATTCAACTCCTCCTTTCACCATGGAGGGGACCCTGGGTTCTCAAAGGCTGTTAGGGAGCATAAGCTTTGGCAAATGCAACCAAGTTGGAAAGACTTCAAGTATGGATCCAGGGAGACTGTAAGTACTTTATTGGAGTGCTAGCCTAGCTCAGTTCTAACTTCTGAGAGACTTCCAGCTCTATTTCCATGATCCTATGAGCCTACAGGTATTTCTCTATTCTTAACCAACTTATAAAGAGGATAGAGGGGAATGACTATGGCACCCCCAACTCCTTCCCACAGGCATGCTATATACTGTGGCTGGGTCTGGCACTCTCTCTGTTGTAACGATCTATTAACATCATCTATAAGGATCTGGCCATTTAGTATAAGCCAGGATGCGTTCTACAAAGGCAGTTATTTTGAATTTCTGACCCATACTTCTAAGAGTATGTTTGTGATTCACATACCTTACAATTACCTTTTCATGATTCTGAACTACTTAACCCTAAATGGAAAAAGCTGAAACTTCTAGTCCAACGACCAATTTTTGTCCAACTAGAGGACGAAATTTCAACATGGAAGTCAAGTAGAAGTAAACCCCATAAAATAACATAGATTGGAAGAGATTAACTATCCCTTAAGAGTAGAGGCCATGCCTTGGTTTAAGACTACTTTTGAGTATCCAACACTAACATTTGTTTAATAACTATCTCTCACCATCATGAGTCAGGCAACGGTAACATAGAAATGATGTGGTACTTACCTGACTTAACTGCAGCATTGGCTATTGTAGCCATCAAAGCTGCAATGATGATTAAAGTATCAAACCTAAGGGAACAGAATAGAAATGAATGGAATATCATTATGTTAGAATATAAGGAAAATAAAAACAAAAATTCATGATTCATCACCTATGTTAAGAGGTACTCACTTAAAACCAAACCAAAAAAATCCTAAATAACTATAACAATGCCCCAAACAACCTAATTTTCTGATTTCAAGAAAAACTAAAATTTATACAAAGAATGAACAAATTATCACATTCAGATCCAGCACTTATAACTAATTATCAACAAATGGACTATCATGAGCAGTTCTTCCAAAGAGAAAGAAGAGCTAATTTAAGATCTATAATAATGGCTATAAATATGTGGCCTGCTGTAGACAAACTGCCTCTTTACTCTTGGTCATCAAAGAATGTCTTCTGAGAAAAACAGACTTTTTTATGACAGATAATTGCTCCCCTTGAGATCCAAGAACATTGCAATACCTGCAGAGGTTGTCTAGTCAGTCAATAAACATTTATTAAGTGCCTATTATTGTCCAGGGGCAACTAGGTGGCACAGTGAAAGAGTGCTAACCCTGGAGTTGGGAGGACTTGCATTCAAATGTGACCTCAGACACTTACTAGTTGTTTACTTCAGTTTTCTCATCTGTAAAATGAGCTAGAGAAGGAAATGACAAACTATTCCAGTATCTTTACCAAGAAAACCTCAAATGAGGTTACAAAGAGTTGGACATGACTGAAACAACTCAACAACAACTTAGTGTACTAAGCACTAAATCTAGTCTAAGATGACTAGGTTAGGGATGAGCCCTGGTAAAACAAAGTGGATATAAAATTAATATCTTATATAACGCATGATATATAGGGAAAGTGTAGAGATAAGAGACAGTGTCAAGAGAAAGGCATGAAGAGAGAATGGAAGCCATATCCATTAGTTTCAGCCCCAACACAGCTCTGTATGTGACCTTGGCCTAGTCACTTCTCTCCTCCAGTCCTCAGTTTCCTCATCTGCAAAATGAGAAAATTGGGTTAGATGACCTCTAAGGTCCCTATCAACTCTAGGTGCTATGATCCCATAAATGTTGATCAATGAGGAGTACCCATAAAGATTAAAAAAAAAACCTCAAACTTTACAACAAAATTATGAAGAGCTGAAACTGGCAATCACTCAATATTCAGTGGAAAACAATAATATTCAGAACTCTATAGGAGCACAGGACAAATAAGGGACTCTATAGAAGGTCAAGGGTAACAGATAGATTAGGATGTTTGTCATAGAGAAAGATGCTTAGTTGGGGAATCAATAAATGGGATCCCAGAGGACTACAAACAGAGAATCAAGAGGCTGAAAATTCAATGGAATCTAACAGTGGCCTGGATAGTTAGAAAAGATGGAAACAACACAATACACAGTATTCTATGCTCACATTATGAAGTGTTAAAACAATATTGTCATAGGATCACTAGACAAAGGAAATGCCATAGATATAATGGATGTTTATTTCAAGGTATTTGACAAAATTTCTTAAGGATATAGTTGTGGTCAAGGTCAATAAATGTGGGCTACATATTAGTAATTAGGATGCATCCAGAGCACACTGAATAACCATTACCCAGAATCGATTAATAGATTTATGTCAACCTGAAAAGAACGCTCTAGCAATTCCCCCACAGGATTCTGTCTTTAGCTCTGTCCTAGTTAGCCAACACTTTTATCAACAACTTAGATGAAGTCAGAAGCATGTTGGTCAAACTCACTTATGACAAAAATATTTTGGAGATAGCAAAATGAATAAGAAAACTCTGATCCAAAATTCTACAGGGAGAGTGATTGGCTGGAACAAGATAAAAAAGCAAGATAAAGTTTGGTAAAATATTTAAAGTCCTATATTTATGTTAAAAAATTAACTTGCATAAATGAGAAATTGAGAAAGATAGCTGCTATAAAAGTTTATAGTCACAGGCAGCAATAATGGAAGTTCAACGGACTATACAATGGAAGAACATTCTAGAACAGTGGAAACACTAGTCCCACTGTATGTACCCTGTGATCATGGGACCACACCTAGAATATTGTGTTCAGGTCAGGTAGCCACACAGTTTTAGGAGGATGACTGATCAATTAGGAGGGTCTAGAAGGGTTCCAGAAGCCATGTCCCCCAAAGAAAGGTTAAAGAAACTTAGAAATTTAGTCTAGAAAAAGGAAACTTAGTGTTGTCTTCATACATTTTAATGACTATGATTTGACAACGGAAATAGACTTATTCTCTATTGCTCCAGAGGGTACAGACCAGTCAGTAGAAGTGGCAGTAGAGGAAGATACTAAGCTTTAAAAATTATTCTGAAACTGCCCAGCAATGAAGAGAATTGCCTCATGAGGTAATGAGTTTCCTATCCCTGGAAGAATTCAGAGCACAGAGTGAATAACCATATGTGAAGAATATTGTAGAAGGTTCCTTCCCTGGGGAAGTGGTTGGCCTAGAGTAAGATTTGTTCTTGACCTCTTTTTGGGCATGGGTTTCTTCTGGAAGTCTAGTAAAGCCTGTGGACCCTTTCTCAGAATAATATTTTAAATGCATTTTAAAAATACTTAGGATGATAAGGGAAACCAATTATATTGAAATACAGTTACCAAAATTTTTTAAAAATATGTTTACGAACCCAAGGTTGAGAACCTCTAAACCAGAAAATCCCTAAGGTGTCTTTTCAGCTCTAAGAATCTACAAATTCTACTCCCTGCAGTGGTGTTAAATTTTAGTTGAATTGTCAAAGTCTAATACTATTATCTGGAATTGGTTCATAAGATTTTTACTGAACCAGAAGGTTTTATTGCTGAGATTTAAATTACAAGGCCTCCCAAGTCTAATGAAACAGTTAATGAATTTTAAGAATAGTTAAAACTAGGAAAGCAAACATATCTCTCTTTTCCCTGCTTTCTATCTTCCCCCTTACCTCTCTTTCTCTCTCTCTCTCTCTCTCTCTCTCTCTCTCTCTCTCTCTCTCTCTCACACGCACACACACACACACACACACACACACACACACACACACACGAACACACACGAACACACACGAACACACACATACACACTTTCCTCAAAGGAAGAGACATAAACACTTACCAGTTCCAGAACTGGTTCCTTGCAAAAAATGTCTTGGGTTCATAGGTGTACAACTTCAGGAGTATTTCAATAATATATAGAGAAAGGAAAACCCATTCTGCATAGGAAATGAATGGATTTTTCTCATCCAAAGCAATGAATACAGCATTGATTACAATAATTACATCATAAATCCAGACAAACACCCTGTCATGGAAGTTGGGGAGGGAGGGGTAGAAGGAAAGAAAGAGAGAGAAAAAAAGATATAGTTATTGAACAGGAACCAGTCTCATGTCCTTGTATTATTTTGAGATCTCTTTCACTTCCTCCTAGACCCTTCTGCCCATTCCCAACAACGCCAGAGGTTTTGTCAACGGAGCCAGCATTCAAACCCAGAGCCTCTGATTTGAAATCTAGGATTCTTTTCACCAACTTGCCTGTCTCTCCCCATCTTCTTCTCACTAGTAGTAAGTGTGCTGTTCTTTTTAGCAAAACGAAGGCCAAAGTTCAGCATTACTGAATGCAGCCCTCAAATCAATGCAGAATAGGGCTAAACTATTTTTATGAATTATAAGTATATGAAACTATTATATATAATAAATACAAGCTATAATAATATAATAAATATAAACTATATAATAAACTTTTATTTTTATGTTACTATTTTATGATAAAAGGAATTTGACAAATATAAAAGAAGAACATTTATTTACCTAAGGGAATAAATTATTTTCACTCCTTCTGAAGTCTCCCTTTATAGCCAGAGAGGTAACTGTAATATATTCAAGGTCTCCATAGCTTAGAGTAAAGCAAGGATGAGGTAGGAGGTAATATTAATTTAAAGTCATACAGAGCAAAAGCTTAAACTAGGGTGACAAAGAGTTGCCTATTCCATGTACTTGGAAGTAAGAAAATTATTATTTTTTTTAAATCATCAGTGAGTTTGAATTACAGGACGAATTGGTCTTACTTCTCATGGTACTTAATTCTCCATGAGCTCATAATGTTTAGTCTCAGAGGTAGAGGAGAACTCAAAGCCATCTAATTCAACCTACAAAAAACAACATTCTGATTGTATGGTCTCCAGCTCAAGCTTGAGGAACTTTGGGAATAGGGAATTTACCACTTCCTGAAGCTAACTATTGCACATTTGGCCAATTCTCTAAGTCTTAGAAAGTTTCCCCTTTACTTAGCCTAAATCTGCTAAATCTTCTATCCATTGTTCCTAGTTCTGCCCCCTAAGGTTAAGTAAGCATAACAAATCTAGTTGTTGTTTTTTTTAACATGGTAACTTATCAAATACATGGAGATGCTATCCATGCTTTCCCATGTCTTTTCTTCTCTCAGTTAAGCCTCCTCAGTTCTTGAAAACTAAATAAATGTCCAGTAATTGGGAAATGGTTAATAAATGAGTTATTGTATTGAATGTGATGAAATAATACTGAATTGTAAGAAAGAATATGATGACTAGAGGGTAGCCTGGGAAAATGTATGAATTGATGTATGATGTATATCATCATGGGAGCAAAGCCAGGAAAACTACAAACACAATGACTACAAAATATAAATGGAAGGATGATAACCAAAGAACAATGAAAACTGAATGCCCTTAAATTATAAACAACCAACCTTGGTCCCAAAGAAGAGATATGAGAAAGCACTCCTTTGTGGTTTCTTTATTTTATTCTTTAATATAAGGGACAGTTTTCTGGGAAAGGTTGGAGGGATGGAAAGGATAGGAATAGACAGGGGTTGGACCTGTGTTTTCACTGGGATAGGGAACTCACAAGTAAGGAAACTCTCCACCAGTGTAAGTTTGGGAAGGATATAGTGGGAAATGTAGATGACATATAAACAAAAGAGAATAATAAAAATGTATTAAAAATAAATATCTCTAATTCCTTCAACACACTTGGGAAAATGGAAAGCAAAGAGAGAACACCACCCAGGCTTGTTAATGCTGAATAGCTCTCACTGGCTAGAAATTGTCAAAGTGCCCTGCCCTATAACAGATTCCCAGGCTCTAAGTACCTTCTTAAATATAAACATCCAACCCATTGAATGGGTGTGACTCCTCCCTTCAACTAAATACCTCAAATCTTCCAGTATCTGAGAATCCAAAATGTTCCATCCTGCACCACACCCTTTGATCAAATTTTAAACACAATGTTGTCAGTAGGAATATAAGTCAATTTCACAGTTTTATTAGATTAGAATGAGCTTTTATCCCATTATTACAACCATTTATAAGCATAAACCCTACATCTGGGGAAATGCCAGATAGTTTTCTTTTATTCAATTAATGTTTTAAAATGTACAAACATATAGGTATTACAATAACATAATGGTTTATTTCTGAATGTTCTTTCTGATTAAGTATATAAATTGTAGTAATAAAAATGATAGACCAAATTTAAAATTCATGTATATGCCCCTACGCAGGTCTGCTATTTTTAGCTAGTGTATCTCGTGCCAAGCTCTTACTCCTCAGACAAAGCTAATTTACTGAGCAATAACAATAGCTGCCATTTATAAGGTGTCTTAATAATTTACAAAGTGCTCTATACACTGTCTGATCTTCATACACAGATAGGTACTACAGGGATTCCTATTTTACAAATGAAGAAACTGAGAATCAGAGAGGTGAAGTCATTTGACCAAAATCACACAACTCATGAGTTTTGGAGTCATAAGAAGTCTCGGTTTGAATCTCACTTCTGTGTCTGGCACTTTTCCCATTACACTACATCAGAAGTAACTTACTTGTATTAATACTAAGGATCTTCCAGTCAATCAAATGGTGATGAGAGACAGAAAAGAGAAACAGAGGGGGAGGGAGGGAAGGAGAGAAGAGGAAGGGAGGAAAGGAGAGGGGGAAGGGAGAAGGAGGAGGAGGAAGAAAAGGAGGAGGAAGAGGAGGAAAAGGAGAAGAGGAGGAAAACGAAGAGGAGGAAGAAGGTAAGTGCAGAAAAGGGGGAGAGGGATACTCCACAAAGTGAAAAGGGGCAAAGGAACAAGGGCCAGAAAGGTAAATTTTAATACTAATGTTAATCATAAGAAACCACCTCTCATTATCACTACCAGTTCCCCCAAAAATGTGTAAAATAACTTACCTGTGTTGTACTACCTTTTGTATAAAAAGACTTCCTGATGACTTATACACATGAGGCATCCAGATCTCCAGGGGATGTCTTTTAAACTTTATAGTAATCACTTGAATGTTCAACAGATCAGCCAATCTCAAAAAGCACTTTTTGTCTGCAATATAAAAATAAGCCCACATATTCATGGAAGCATCTGCACCAAGGTCAACCAGTAAAGTCTAAATCTCAGAGAGGAAGGATGGGGAGAGGGGATCATTATACTTCCCTAACTTAGCTGACATAAGTTTTTAGAGCTGGGAGGGCAGGATCATTCCTGATGGGTAGAAGCTGATGAGCTTTAGAGAACATCTCATTTGATCCCTTCATTTTAATATGTGAAAAAACCGAGTCCCAGAGATGCAGCCTGGCCATGGTCATACATCTAATTCATGACAAAATTAGGATTAGAACCCAGAACTTGTTATTTCCAACACAGCATTATCTGTATTATATCATTCTCTCTACAATTATTCAGTCAGCTAACATTCATTAAGTAGCTACTACGTTCCAGCCACTGTGCTAAGGACTAAGCACCAGATTCACCAGTGGCAGAGAGAAGCCCACACATTTGCCATATGATTTGAAGTGTGATTTAGATTAACTATATACATACTTCAGCCTAATTAATTAGGCTAATTAATCCTAAAACGCTTTTGTCATGTCACCCTTCTGCTCAGAAACCTTCCCTGGCTCTCTATTGCCTACAAGATTGGGCTTAAATTCCTAGGTCTACCAGTGAAGGCCTCAAATGATCAGGCTCCAACCCAGCTCTGCAACTTTGATATTCCCCTCCATAGCTCTTTACAATAGACTTGTCTATTTGTCCGGATATAACTTGTGCCTTCATGCTTGTACACATGTCATTCCCATACCCATACGCTTGTCCCCTCCCCGCCATCTAATTCATGTCTGTAATTTATACATTCATAGAACCTCAGAGTTAGCAGGGAAAAGCTCAGGTCATCTAATCTGACCTTTACATAAAGCTCTTCACAAGTTACAAGAAATCAGCCAGACTCCCCTTCAAGGGCTTCAAGAACAGGTAACTACCTACTTACCAAGGTAACACCTTCCTATTTGGGGCAGCTCTAAGCTTAGGAGTTTTTCCTTAAAATGAGACAAAAATTAAAAACACTCTATCACTTCTCCTCATTAGATTTGGTCCTGACCTCTGGGACCAACCAAAATGAACCCACTCCCTGTTGTATAAGACAGCTCATAAAATATTTGAAAGCAGTTATCACGTCCCTCCTTGAAGCTTCTTCTCAACAATAGAGACACTCCCAATTCATTCTCTTCCATTCTTCTCCCAGCCCTGGTGCTGATTTCTGGATTTCTAAACCATGCCTTCTCTACTGCTGTTCATTCTGAAACTTGCCTTGGCACTTGAGGCCTCCTTGCCCAGTAACAACCTACCATCCCTGTGGCCTACTCACCTTGGAATAGTTCTCCACAGGGCCTACTCCCTTCTCCCATTGCTCAGTTCTTCCTGGAGTCTCCATTTTGTGGAAGGGCTGAGGTGGCCTGCCTTCATTCTCCCCCCAACCTTATCTCTTACTTTCTGGACTTACCTTCCCCTCAATCCACCCTTCCTACTCCCATGTCAGCTCCTTTTTGTGTGTTGTCTTTCCCCTTAGAATATAAGCTTAGAATGAGGGTAGGAGCTGTCTTTCTGTCTTGCTTGTTTCCTCAGTGGTTGGTCTACTGCCTAGCACATAGTAAACATTTAATAAATGCTTGCTTCCTTCCTTCTTTTCTTCCTAGTTTCTTCAACTGGTGGGAGGCAGCGTGGTACAATGAATAACATGAAGACTGTGGAGTCAGAGGACCTGCATTCAAATCCCATTACTGATCCTTAGCTACCTGTGTTCCCCTTGGGCACGTCACAACTTCCCTAGGCCTCAGTTTACTCATCTGTAAAATTAGGAGGTTGGACAAGATGGCCTCTGAGGGCCTTTCCTGCTCCAGATCTATGATTGTCATATGCATGGCTAGCTATCGCCCTCACAATCCTTCTGCTCTCATGTCCCACAGGCAGCCTGTCAGGACAGACTTGAATGTCTGACATTACCCCTCACCTCTCCTCATCCCCTTTATAAGGGTTAGTTGCAAGGCCAGAGGCTGCTTTATTAATTTATGATACTCACCCACATATCCCTTCTGTTCCTCATCGGATATCCTCAAAAGGAGCTCCTGGTGGGACTTGCTGATGTCAGGTGCCACTATCTTGACTAACTGCTTCCACTGGGCTTCTTTCACTACAAACTCCGTGCCCTCCTTGGCCTTCAGAATGTTGAAAGCCTTTATCATTTTGTGACGTTTCATGTAAGCCAGTTTGCGAATCTCATTCTAAAAAACATGGAGGATTTTTTTTTAAGAGAAAGACAGGCTCATATTTAACTAGCCTTGTGGTAACTCTGTGATCTAGCCTGCCTGGTTTTCTCTTTGTTCCTTACCTGTTGCTCCATTCCCCTGTCCCCCCTACCCTCCTGTCTCAGAGAGCCTCTGTCTTCCATTAAGATGCTCCACCTTCTCTGGGGAGCCTTTCCTGATGCCTCCTATATAACTATCCAAACTATCTTGGATATAACTACTTTGTACACATTTATGTTTTACTCACCTTATATTTATGCTATTAAAAACATATTTATCTATTTTTATATATATTTGTCTCCCCCATTGGAACCTCAGTTCCTTATCACTTACAACTTGTTTCATTCTTTATACTTGTATCCTTAGTTCCTAGCACATTGTAGATATTTAACAAAATACCTGATGGATTGATACTGATATAGAAGCAAAGGAGAAACAGAAACAAGTCCTAAGTCTGTGCATGATGAATAACAGCTTCCTCTGAGCTCTGGGTATACTCATTCTGTCCCCTTGTGGCATAAACAGAAGCTATCTTAACTGTGTTCAGTGTACCTGTGAGCTCTTGTAAAGGTTGACACTTTAAATAATGGCTGAAACAGTAGATGACAGATAGCTTGGGCCTCATCTATCCAGCAAGAGAGAAAAAGTGTAAATGAAAGAAAATCAGGGATGTTTCTAAAAGAAAGTCCTGGAATTAAGTTAGTCAGATCAAGAGGAAAAGGAAGAAGACAAATTGGGAAGTGAGGCTAGGCTAGATAATTCTGAAGTTCAGGAATATTAGCTGTGGAGACCAATAGACTGTAAACTCCTGGAGGGCAGGGATTGGCTCACTTTTATATTGCATCCCCAACACCTACCATACATTGGCAGACACAATAAATACTCATTAATTCATAAATAACAGCTAACTTAGTGCATCAGACATCATTTGGACCATGTACAAAACAAAACCTGAAGTTATGCCTTAGAGAACTAAGAGTTAGATATTGTTTCCTCCAGGATGTGGAAGAGCAAAGAAAACAACTCCAGTGTGGCATGGAAGAAACAGATACTAGGAAGGGAAACCAGATTTCCTGTGAAGCCAGGCAAGAAGATCTGAACTGGGAAAGGGTTGGACTTTTTTTTTTACTCTATCTATCATCTTTTATATATAGTTTGTAGTATTTGAATCTTCCTATTATAGTGGTATTGGTATTGGTGGGGCATAACCTCCCTCCACTATGGGTCTAACCCCATGGAGCCCATTAGGGTGGAAGGGTCTAGTGTGTGCCAGAACTCTGACAACTCTGGGGTCCTGTGGAGTTCACTGCTGATTGACTCCCTCTTTGAGATAGCATTTAATCTCCTGGGGCCTCATTTCTTTTTCATCTATAAAATGAGATGATTAAATTATATGGCCTCTGAAGTTCCTTCCAATTCTAAATCTACAAGGCTAAGAATTCTCCAAAGTACCCAAATGATATATAAATATGTTCTAGGTGATGAGCAAGGAAAACTAAAATGAACAAGGAACTCTGGAAACAAACAAAGCCAAGTAGATAATTTGTGTTACGGTATTGCTCTGAATATGCTATAGGCTGTACCACTGTGCTTTCCCCAATGAAGCTCTAAGAAATGTCATTAAAATAATTATAATTATAAAAATAAAATTTGGCTTATAGAAAACCTGAACTGAGCCTCTAAAATTAGTATTCTATTGCCACATATTCTTATAGATTGATTTTTCTTTCAAAAGGATCTCATTTTAGGGATGTGGTCTATATTCAGTCCAAAATGGTAATTTTTTAAAGTTTCATATACTTCAAATTCCTCATTCTGCCTTAAAGGTGGATCTGGATTCTCTGGGTAAGTTTCTTAAATGCAAAGATGATGTAGTTTTTGTCTTTATAACCCCAGAGTCTATCTAGCACATGGTAGGCCTTTAATATATGCTTTATAAATTGAATTAAATTCTCAAAGGAAGTAAACTCTGCAGGCAGATCCTACCAAGCTTAGAGAAGCTTCAGATATGAACCTATAATGGACTCTGTTTGTGCTGATGAGAACCAGCCTAAGTGTGAGAAGGTGATTACAGCAGGGTTGTCCACTGGAGGATGCATATTTTTTTTTTTTTTTTTTTTTTTTTAAAGCAATTGGGGTTAAGTAACTTGCTCAAGGTTACACGGCTAGTCATTTGATTTATGCGTGGGGGCTCATTTTCTGAGGCCGGATCTGATCTCGGGTCATCCAAACTCCGAGGCCGGTGCTCTTACTCACTGCGCCACCTAGCCGCCCCTTTAGGGCAATTGGGGTTAAGTAACTTGCCCAAGGTTACGCGGCTAGGTTTTTGTTTGTGCGGATTAAGTGTCTGAGGCCGGCTCCGAACTCAGGTCCTTCTGATTCCAGGGCCGGCGCTCTATTCACTGCGCCACCTAGCCGCCCCGAGGATGCATATTTTTGAACAAGCCAACCCATGAAGTCAACTTCCTAGGGCATGGTGAGAATCTTCATTAACAGGAGGAGTAACCATGCTGATAAATTACGTGTCCTTCAAGTAAAATTCCAATGTGTGTGTGTGTGTGTGTGTGTGTGTGTGCGCGTGTGTGTGTGTGTATTATCAAGCATCATAGTAGATAGGGAGCCACAGTAGATAGGAATATAATATATATATATTATCAAGCATCATAGTAGATAGGGAGCCACCTTTGGGGTCAGGAAGACCTGTACTCAAGTAACCCCAGGGTAAATCGTAATCTCTTGATGCCTCAGCCACCTAAGACTCTGAATTGTTTAGCAGTTCTAATCTGACTTGGTATCTGGGAATTTCCTCACAGGAAGTTTCCTAGAACAGTGAAATCGTGTCTACCTCCCCTCTTCCTCCTCCCCCCCACTCCACTCCAAAACATACAGAGTACACTTTTTTTTCCCCATATTTCTAAAGATAAGAAAAAATAAAAGTGGCTACCATTTGCATGGTCCAAACTTACAAAGCAAGTGCTTTACATGTATTATCTCATATGAGATAATACATGTAAAGCACTTGCTTTGTAAGTTTGGACCTATGCAATGGTCCTGTGAACTAGTATTATCTCTATTTTAACAGATGAAGACATGGAATCCAAGAGAGATTAAGTGTTTTTGCTCAGGGTTATACAGCTAAGTGTCTGAGGAGGATCGGATGCCAGGTTTTCCTGATTCCAAGTCCAGAACCCTGTGCACTATGCCACTTAGTGACCATTAATGATGGTGAAAACTGTCCTATTAAGCAAACAGCATTATGAAAGATCTATGCCTTCAGCAACCATGGGGAGCTCCTGGTGTGGGAATTTTCTTTATTAAAACAGGCTAGAAAGCCATCAATAATTTAGCAAATGAATTCTAGGAAATTGCCTGAGATTTTTGAAAGCTTAAGTGACTTGTTTCGGGTCACCTAGCTAGTATCAGAAGTACAATTTGAACTTTAGTCTTCCTGACTCCAAACCCAGCATTCCCCTTGCTATGCTATGGTATGCTATGCTATAAAAAGAAGCAATATTTTAAATATCTTTAGATGCCACCAAACTAGATAGTGGAGGATGAACAGATATTTCATGGCACCATTTAATTTTAATGACATTTCTTAGAGCTTCATTGAACAATTATGTCTCCACTGCATAGAAGTAACTCAAATATGAATGGGAGAACAATGACCTAAAAAAGGAAACCTCCTTCCCACACACAGCTCTTGGATGATAAGCAACAGATGGGATCAGCAAGCAAAAACAAGGGGGAAAGTCCCTAGAATACTGAGGCGTGTTTTTTATGATAGTGAAAAAAAAATCCTATAAATGCATTGGTCGTCATTTCTTTGTGCCAGCTCATAACAGCCAATTTCTCCTGCCCTTTTGCTTTCTATACATTACCTTTATATGCTTTCTGTAGTTGTTGTACACAACAGCTAGAAAGACAGACATGAAAATGTAGGTATTGATGACAATGTAGGTTATGAAAAAGAGAGAATATCGCCAATCTAAGTTGTAAGCAGGCATCCTGGAAAGGAATAAAACAGAGCAAACTTTAGTTGTTTTTATAGCAACAAATTTTGGGTTTTAATCTTAATTACCCTCTTTACCTGCTTTCTGGGCTTCTTTGAGGCAAATGACTCCTCATATTACATGTGGGGAGCTAGGATTTGAGGCAGTCCATTGTAATGGGAAGAGCCTTGGACAGGGTGGCAGGAAACAGAATTCCTAGTCTACCCACAGTAGGACCTTAGATATAAATCACTTCTCTTTTCTGGAGACCAGTTTTTTCATTTGAAAAATGAAGGGATTGCACAAGATTCTCCCCAAGACCCCTTCGGGCATCTGTTTCCTTGATTTCTACAAGGGTCACAGGGAAAACTCCCCTCCATACACCTCCTAGGCAATGCCTAGCCAGTACCTGTTACACAGTAGGTATTTAATGAATGGATTTGTTGATCTGTCCTCCTGAAGATAGATCATTGTCAAAGATGCCACTGTCGCAGGGGAAGAGACTATATGGAGCTGAACTGAACTCCTTTGGTCACTTCTGGGGATATGTACTAGGGTCACTCAAGGATTTTGTCAGCTGTCAGATGAAAGCAGGAGCATGTGATGCTGAGGGAATGGAAACTATTTCTCTGCTCCCTGCCTCAAATTGAGAGACTCAGTCAATTTTAGTTGCCTCTTCCAATTCAATCAAACTTTTTCCAATGTTGTAAAACAATACAGGGTATAGTCATCTAGTTATACTTAGTTTAACACCTCATTATCTGCCCCCTTGCTTTATAGGATTATATCCCTAATATATAAATTTTTATTTTGCATACATTTTTATGTGCATATATGCTTCAGCTCAAATACCACCTTCTCCACAAAACCTATCCTAATCTCACCAACCAGAAGGGATTTCTCCTTCTTCTTTGATACTGCCACAACATTTTATTGCATTATTTATTATTATTACTGGTAATCTCCTTCTCACTAGTTTCTTTTTTGGGGGAGGGAGGAGGAAAGGCAAGGCAATTGGGGTTAAGTGACTTACCCAAGGTCACACAGCTAGTGTGTCAAGTATCTGAGGCTGGATTTGAACTCAGGTCCTCCTTACTCCAGGGCCAGTACTCTATTCACTATTCGACCTACCTGCCCCTTATCTCTCACTACTTTTCTTTGTATCCATGTCTTACCTTTCCTATTAGGATATAAGTTCCTTGAGCACAGAACTACATCTTAGTCATCATTATATTCACAGTTGGGCTGGAGGACCCTGAACATAGTAGGCACTTAATAAATGCTGAATAGATGAGTCTCCTTTCTTTTCAGTACAAATCTACAGAATTCATCATGGCTTTTCTTCTCTAGGTGGGACTTAGAGAATCAATCCTTCCTTCATCAGCACTCATGATCACAGCATGTTGGTCTTATAGAGAGGGGTGGAAGGAAAACTTTCTTTTAAAAAAAAAGAATCAATATCTATATGGCATGAGACTCTGAAAGAGAGAATTCAAGTTCCAATAGTAAGTTTAGATATAGTATATCTATAAACTAATTGAATAGATTTAAATTTTTAAAAAAATTTTCAAAAAAAATTTTTCCAAAACAATTTACATGTTAGCCTTTACTACCTTCTACCAAAAAAAAAAAACCAAACAAAACCCCACAAAAACAAACCACCAAATAAATATCATAGCATCCTCCCTATTCCATGGGTCTTCACAATCACCCATTTAGAAAGAATGCAAAACATTTCTCTCATGATATGCCTTGTATCAGAAGATTACCTCCATTAAAAACTACCTCTGCTTTGCTAACATATAGTTGTGCTCAGGTAACTAAATCCAAGCACTGACATTAATACAATGAAAGATAAACAGTAAAATACATACATAACATCAGGGCTGTTAGCAGTGGTCACCAACACATAGAGATCAAACATTATATCTAGGATGTTTGTAAAATAGGATGATCCTTCCACTGTTTTAAGATTCCTAAAGAGAGAGAGAGGAAAAACACACATGCACTAAGAAAGATGACCAATGGATCCACAAATGTACTTTTGACTTTTCAGTGGTTTTGTGGTTGTAATTGTCCAGTGACAAAGTCACCTTCTGATTTAAGAATCTGTTTTGGATAAGGGATAAATAACTCAAATGTAGGAGGGCCCAGAAGAGAAGATTCTAGCAGAGTCCTTACCTATCACCAAACAATTTCAAGGCCATAAGGGAGAACATCAACACATTGAACATGAGCAAGAGAAATACATAGAGAACCTCTGGCAAAGTGTTCCGGATACTTCGGAAGGCTCTTCGAATCTGCTGAGACAAATATTTAATTTTACTCTGGATGCAACCAAAACTACCAAGATGACTTCTCCTTGAGAGAAATTAGCTATTTGAAACAAAACAAAACAAAACAAAACAAAACCTATAACATATCAAGCCAACCCTCTTACCTGACGACTTTCAGGAAAGTTGATTAAGAAGAGAGGCCTCAGGAATCTTGACCATCGAACACTGTGTATGTTAAAGACTCTAAGAGATCCATAAATAATCAGATCTAATAAGGTCAGCTATAAAAGAAATGAAACAAGATGTTAAGAGAGATCTGATGGAGGAAAAAAGGCTAACAAATGGCTTTAGGAAGAAAACACTAAAATACAATGAAATCTCATTAATTTAGACTTTCTAATTCAGATTTGTCACTTTTGGATGGGCTTAGGCCATGGTTTACTTTATCGAAGAGACAATGGAATTAGCTAACCAAGTAAATAATGAGATTAATAGAGATTGTCCTAGTTCGTGTAATTGGTGCTCAAATCTTTGTTGAAAATCAAAAAGCATCAGAGCATGGGGACACATGACTGTAATCCCTGCTACTGGGGGAAGCTCGTAGATTACCTGAGTTTGGGAGTTCTGAGCTTTGGTAGGGCTAATGTCAATCAGGTGTCCTCACAAAGTTCAGCACTACTATGTTGAGTACCTGGGAACTGAGGGCCACCAGGCTGCCTAAGGAGAAGTAAACCAACCCATGTAGGGGTTACTAGGTGATTCAGTGCATAGAACACCAGACTTGGAAACAGGAAGGCTCATCTTCCAGAGTACAAATCTGGCCTTGGACACTTACTAGCTGTGTGACCTTGGCCAAATCACTTCACCCTGTTTTGCCTCAGTCCCTTATCTGTAAAATGAGCTGGAGAAGGATATAGCAAACCACTCCAGTATCTTTACCAAGAAAACCCCAAATTGAATCACAGTGTTGAAAACCACTGAACAACAACAAAGCATTGGGACTGAGGATGTGAGTAGTTTTAGTACTTTTAGCCCAGGTGAGATAGGGAGACCCAATCCCAGGAAAGGAAAAGGAAAAAAGAAAAGGGGGGGGGGAGGAATAGAAGGAGGGAGAGAAATGGGGGTGGGGTGGGGGCAAGAGAAACAAAAAATCCCTTATTGTCTACTATAGCTAAGGCACTAGGAATACAAAATAATATACTAGATGCTAGAGATAAAAAGATAAAAATAAAACTCCCTGACCTCAAGGTGCTTAATTCAGCATGTACATATAAAGAAAATACAAAAGAAATTTGTGCATGAGTTACTGAACATACATAAACATATACAAGATACATACAAAATAAATGCATAAATACAAAGCAAAGGGGAAGAGAAAAACAAGTATAAAAGCCTCAGTCTTTGCTCTCAAGGGAATTAAAATCCACTTGATGAGATGAGACACATGCCTAGCACTGAATATTTTATTCTGGATGGATTAAAGTTTCATGTCTGTTACAGGCCTATTCCCTTTAAAGAATGAAAGTGACAGAGAAATCTTTTGCTCCAACTCCTAACCCTGTTTCAAAATAGTATTTTGGGGGTGTTCTTGAAAAAACATCCTTTCCACTTCGTTTCATTTTAGGATTGGAAGAATCCAGGGAATAAATCATGACTTTACCATGAGGAAGCAGAGAGCAGTCTGTCTCTCAGCTGAGTAGATATAAAGACAGATTGAAGCATATGTTTCAGACATGGCCAATTCGTTGACTTTTTGCTTGACTGCACTTATTTGTTATGAGGGAGGGTTCGACTGCTGCAGGGGGCCAGTCACTGGGACTAAGAGTGATGTGCTGTTGTTTGTTTTTTTTTTTAAGTAAAATATTTGATGGTAAAACTTTTTTTTTTTAAAGTAAAACAAGGGAGTTCAAATCTGGACTCAGACATTTGACACACTTACTAGCTGTGTGACCTTGGGTAAGTCATTTAACCCCAATTGCTTTGCCTTCCTCCCTCAAAAAAAAAAAACCAATAAAAAAGTAAAACATAAAATAGTAAAACAGTTTTTAAAAAACTGCCAAATGAGATTACTTTAAAAGAATACATGAGGTACAATGATACAAAGAAAAGGAAACAGATTTATTTCCCCTAAATATAGTGCATATAGGCATAAACACAGGATATGAGAGAATTCATATACTAGGAAGATTTTTTAAAGAATCATTTTCTACATAGGTTCTACAAGGCCATCAATATGAAATAGTACATATTATATCAGATTTTTTCAATATATTGAATAGCTTTGCTGACTTTTTCCTCTTCTTCCTTAAAAAAAAACAAAAAAACTTTTTAATAAAGGATGGGACTCTAGGAAAATGGAAGGAGGGATGTAGAGGGAAATGTAGGTGATATAAAAGCAAAAGGTAGCAATTAAAATCTATTTTTCCCCCAAAGGTCAATTTTACCATCTATAGTGGCAACCACACTGGCATACCCAGCATGGCTGCTGGCACAGGTTCTTAGATCTGCTTTACTAGGAAAGATAGATGTTCAAGGGTCCAACAACCTTTTTTAATTACATTCACTAGTTCAGGGGGAAAGTCAGCACCCTGAACTTCAGAGAAAACAAAAACAGAAAATATAAGCAGAGAAATAAAGACCAACAGACAGGGTTCTGACTGCCTGAATCAACTATACATTTTATATACATCCCTGGATGGAGTGAACCTTTACATCTGAGCAACCAGGAGCTCTGAACATAAGGCCACTTAGAATCTTGAGCAGGGAATCACAAAATCTTTCTCATAAGTGAGCCCCCAAAGCAAAATACCAACACTTCTCAGAGCCAGAAGGCATCATAACCCTCTTGACTCTGCCTAATTAGAAATTAGCAAAAGGTGTGAAAACCTTCAAAAAAGCAATCCTCCCCTAACCAAGCTTTCCTTAATGGGCTCCACGTGAGGCCTATTTAATGGGGGGGGGGGGGGGAGAAGATCTTAAATCCCATTAACATCACACCATCTTTCATCTTTGATGATGTGATACTTTGAGAAATATTTCCACAAATTACAATATCTTCCCTTTCTCTTCCCCACTCCAATTTTCCTCCACCTGTAACATTTATCATTGAACACAGGGGCCATAAAGGCAAGTATTAAGTTTGGTTTCTGTACTTGACACAGTGAAAATTCAGATTTTTTTTTTTAAAAGAGCAACACAGCAGCCAAGTTTCATAAACTTTGACCTGACTTGTGATTCTCCCTCTCCCCCAAATTTTAAAACAAACCACAGCTTCCTGGCCACAAGCAGCAACTTCAGCATGTCATAAACTAAAAAGCAAATGAGGAGTAATAAGGAAGGATCAGTTTTGCATCCTTGTGCATGAAGAAAATTTATAAAGAATAGACAAAGCAGCCGAGCCTGTTATTTCCCTTTGCCAAATCTTTTAAGACACAACACATAAGACTCACCAGTATGGTTAGCATGATACAGATGTTTTTGGTATCCTTCCAAAAAACCATGCGTGGAGTGACTTTTGCAAACTGTACAAGCCGCCCAAAGAATGCACAAAGGCAAAGAACTTCAACAAGTGAGGTCGCCTACACATTGAAAAAAACGAACCAGATTTATCATAATTTGACTTAATATTTCTTGACCAAACTTTAATTTTCTCTTACCTTCTGTTGCCAACATTCTTCTTCTCACTCAGAAGATAAAAAAATGAAACATCACCACTGAAAATTGTTATAAAGGGGCAGTTAGATATCCCAGTAGATTAAAGTACTAACCCTGAGGTCAGGAGGACCTGAGTTCAAATTGGGCCTTAGACACTTACTAGTGATGTGATCCTGGGCAAGTCTTTTAACGCCAAATGCCTCCTCCCAACCCCCCCCCAAAAAAAAAATTGTTATAAAATGAGGAGAGTCAAAGAAAGAATCTAGAAAACTTCCTTCAAGAAATTCTCAAGAAAAATTGCCTGGATATTTTAGAACCAGAGGGCAAAATAGAAGTTGAAAGAATCCACTGATCACCTCCTGAAAAAGATCCCAAAAAGAAAACTCCTAGGAATATTGTAGCCAAGTTCCAGAATTCCCAGATCAAGGAGAGAATATTACATGCAGTCAGGAAGAAACAATTTGAATATTGTGGAAACACAATCAGGATAACACAGGGTCTGGAAGCTTCAACACTGAGGGATTGAAGGGCCTGGAATATGATATTCCACAGGTCAGAGGACCTGGGATTAAAACTAAGAATCACCTACCCAGCAAAACTGAGTATCATGTTTCGGGGGATAATTTGGTCATTCAGTGGAACAGAGGACTTACAAGCATTCTTGAGGAAAAAACCAGAGTTGAAAAGAAAATTTGACATTCAGATACAAGAAGCAAGAGATGCTTGGTAAGGTAAACAGGGAAAAGAAATCACTATGAACTTATCAAAGTTGAACTATTTACATTCCTACAGGGAAAACAATAACTGAAACTGATGAAACTTTTCTCAATATGAAAATAGTTGAAGAAGGGTATGTGGGCATATGAATACATATGTGAATGTGTGTATATATGTTTTCAGGTATACATAGATAGAGGGCACAGGTCGAATTTAATAGGAAGGGATGATACTTAAAAGGTGAGGTTAGGAGGTGAGAGAGTAATGTGGTGAGGGGAAATGGGGAGAGACAATGGGGTCAACTGCCTCTAGTAGAGGAGGCAAGGGAAGGTGGTTGCAGGGGAGGGGAAGAACAGGAAGGCAAAAAGGCAAAACCTTATTCTCATTGAATTTGGACCAGGGAGAGAATGACATGAATACTAAATAGGGTGTCCCACCCTACAGTAGTGTGGGGGAGGGATGGGGGAAGGTGGTGGAGGGGAGGGGGGGTTGGGGGGGAGGGAAGCTCCCACTTTTGAAAAGGGACAGGATCAAGGTGGGGAGTGGACCGGGTGGAAGGTGGGATGGGAGGGAGGAAAGTATAGTCAGTCTTTTACAATATATCTACTATACTAATGTTTTGCATAGCTACACATGTACAGCATATACTGAGTTGCTTATCTTCCTTTTAAAATAAATTTTTAAAAAAATATATATAAACACTATGATTAATATTATTTTGCATATAATTGGGAGATAAGATGTGCAGGCAATGGGGCTTGGGGATTCACCTTGCCCTACTGGAAAAGTTGAAGGGGGTGTGGGAGAAGAGATGGGAGACAGCAGATTGGTTGAGGGGATATCCTGTATGACTGTTATTCTGGGGTAGTGGGTAGGGGGAAAATGGGGAAAAAATTGTAACTCAAAATCTGATGGAAATGAATGATGTAAACCAGAAGTTAATAAAGCATTTGGAAAAAAATAAAAATAAAAATAAATAAAGTGAGGAGAGAAGAGATACTGGGGAAAACTATGGTGATATAAAAATAAAATACATTAATAAAATAACATTTAAAAAAAAAGAAAATTGCTGTGGTCCTCAGTGGTTTAACAATGACATGTCCCATAAAAGAAGGCATGGGCATGTTACTCTAACTTAATAGTTCTTCATTTAGGATAATTTACTCTTCCTGTTAACAGGCTCTAATTTGACGAATAGCTAGACCATAGAATCACAGATTTAGAATGGGAAAAGACTTTACAAATTGGACAGACAGTCCAACCCCACTTTCCCCATTTTAAATACAAGGAAACCAAGTGTCAGAAAGGCTAAGTATTTTATCCAAATTTATGCAGAGAGGGTGCAGCACAACCAGAATTTGAACCGAAATCCTTTGATTTTAAATTCAGGGCTTATAGAATCATAGATTTAGAGCTGGAAGGAAACTTAGTCCAACCCCTCATTTTACAGATAAGGAAAAAGAGGCTGAAAGTGGTTAAATGACTTACCCAAGGTAGTCAAGTGCCCTTTCCTTTGCAGCCAGGTGGCATGGTGGATGAAGAGTCATGAAGACCTGAGTTCAAATCCTGCCTCAGACACTTACTAGCTGTGTGACCCTGGGGAAGTCACCTAATCTTTCTCAAACTCAGTTTTCTCATCTTTAAAATAGGACTAATAATAGCATCTAACTCACAGTGTTATTGTTAAGGATCAAATGAGAGACAATATATGTAAAGGTCTATGCATACCTTAAAATGCTATAAAAATGCTAGCTATTAGGGCGGCTAGGTGGCGCAGTGAATAGAGCGCCGGCCCTGGAATCAGAAGGCCCTGAGTTCGGAGCCGGCCTCTGACACTTAATCCATACGAACAAAAAAACCTAGCCGTGTAACCTTGGGCAAGTTACTTAACCCCAATTGCCCTAAAGGGGCGGCTAGGTGGCGCAGTGAGTAAGAGCGTCGGCCTCGGAGTTTGGATGACCCGAGATCAGATCCGGCCTCAGAAAATGAGCACCCACGCATAAATAACGACTAGCCGTGTAACCTTGAGCAAGTTACTTAACCCCAATTGCTTAAAAAAAAAAAAATGCTAGCTATTGTCATTTACCATATAACTGCTGGGATATAGCTCACCAGTAGGGTAAGATAATTATAAAAAGTCAGATTCTTTGACATAAATTATCAGGCTACATATAGACATACTATATCTTGAATATCCAAGAGCTGTTTATCCACTAGTAGGGGAAACTCTCAAATGACAATATTTCATTAATTCCCTTGAAATTCTTGACCTTTTGTTTTGTCTACTTTGAGTGCCTATTCAGTGGGGAGATGAGAGAGCCTTTCATGATGATGCTTTTCTTCCTAATCCTTCACACAGAAATTGTGGTCAGAATCATTGATTGGAACCTTCTTCATGGGCTTTCTAAATTTCATGGATTTCCTCAGGCTAAATTCAGTCCCCCCACCCAGAGTCTATTTTTCTAGGAGGGATCAGGGCATTATCCACAAGCAAAAATGAATTTTGTTATTATTTCTTCTAGCTCCATAAAATAAAATTTGGTAGTTTAATTGGCATGGCACTGAATAAGTAAATTAATTTAGATAGAATTGTCATTTTTACTGTATTGGTTTGGCCTACACATGAGCAACTGATATTTTTCCAGTTGTTTAGATCTGATTTTATTTGTGTTTTGTAATTGTGTTCATATAATTCCTGGGTTTATCTTACCAGGTAGATTCCCAAGTATCAAATGACAATGTTGAGACATCAAAGGCTCTGTGACCCAGCCATGCTTGGCTTGCTAAGTATGAGAATGAAAGGGGAGTTGCTAGCGACAGTCAAGCTCTGCTTCCATGAAGCCAGCTCAAATGGCTGAGTAGATTTCAATGATACAGCAACAGGGCTGTGAATAAAGAAGATGTATTTTGGTAGCACTTTTCTTTATTAAAAACTTTACTGAGATAGAAATAACACTGGGAATATAAAGAAACATTCCAGACAGTCAGTGTGAAGGGCACAAAATGAATTATGGCATTATACCTATTCAATAACTAAATGGGACAGAAAACACAAAATAAATATCAGATACTCTTGGGAAAGAGAAAGGGGGATGTAAGGAGTTTGAGTAAGATTAGAAAAGGTGTGGAAAGATGAGAAGAATCCAACTTGTTCTCAGTCAGTCAATAAATATTTATGAAGCCTACTATGGGCCAAGCACTGTGGTAAATGGTGGGGAAACAAATAAGAAGGAAAACATAATTCCTACCTTTGAGGAGCTTACAGTCTAATGGCAGAGACAACTATGCAAACAACTTACATAGAAACAAGCTATATACAGGATAAATGGGATATAATCCAAAGAGGGAAGGCACTACTAGAATTAAAATGTAAAGAGATGTTCTCAGGCAAAGAGAGGGCTAAAGGGTGAGATTCTGGAGGGAGGACATTGGTCAGGGCAGGCTCTAGGTCTTAGTAGAAATCAATGATGCAGTTCCAAGAAATAGGCAACTGCCCCCCCCCCCAACTCTTTTCTCCTAATCTCCTCTCTCTTCCAACCCTAACAGAATCTAATTCAAGTTCCCCTTCAAAGTCGTAAGTAGGAGGCCTGGTCTGACTTCAGGGGCCTACCATGAGAAACCAAAGATTGAGTAATTCAACCACCAAGAGGCATTGCTGTCCACTAACCTGGTACTCACAAGAATAATAGGATATTGAGAGAACTCTACTCACAGCAACAGTAATGCATTTAGTAAACCAGCTTTCAGGGGAAGTGCCCACTTCTCCATGAGTGAATGACCTGTCCTCCAACTCTGCCTCTCTCATAGATGCTCTTTGGGATGAGGTTTGGTAGGGGGGGAGAAGGGGGAAGGGAGTGGGGTGAGGATCGGACAAGTAACAGTGAACTGCAAAGCCCAAATGAGAAAAAACACACCAATCAATCTGACCAACCACTCATTCAACCTGGGGTCTCCAAATATATATAATCATGAAGTCTGTATAGATGCTTAAGCATTTTTTGCTTATGGATAATACCCTGATCCCTCCAAGAAAAATAGACCCTGTATGGGGGACTACATTTAGCCTAAGGAAGCCCATGGAACTTAGAAAGTCCATGAAGAAGGTTCCAAACAATGGTTCTGACCACAATTTCTATCTGAAGGATTAAGAAAAGCATTATCATGAAAGGCTCTATCATCTCCCCACTGAATAGGCACTCAAAGTAGACACAACCCAACCTGGGGTCCAATTTTACACAGGCAATTTCCTGGGTGGAACGATGAAGGAAAAGGGAGTGCTGCAAACCCCCCAAATTCAGGTTTCTGTTTTGATGTCCAGAAATAGTCAGATTCGGTTGATCAACCATATATTCCTCATTTACTGTAACAGCTGCGTGAAGAATATAACTGCAATACCAGCTTCAGTTTTTCTATGACTTAAGGACATTCACAGTGGGCTTTACCAGATGAAGAGCAGAAACAATTAAGGTATAACCAGACAACCTAAGTCTTAGACTTCCCCTCCAAACAAAAAGGAGATGTACACATTAAAAGAGTTCAAAGTAATCAACTGCACTGAAATCATCAGAATGGTAGCTCTTGGGACAATCATTCAGATTCTTAAATACTGGTGATTTTCTAAAATGATTAACCCTAGACTCTGCTTAAAGGTAAGTAAGCTCTGTTACTGTGCTAAAGAAAGGGGCCAAAGAGCAGAAACACCATTCCCTGCATTCAAAACCTGTCTCTCTAGCTTAGGGAGAAGTAACTTGGGGCATTAGTACCCAGAGGGTCCAGGGCCACCTGAGGCAACTGTCGCTGGCCTTTGACCATTAAAACCTCTTTTCTTGTCTTTGTTTTTCCTTCTTCTCCCACTATATCTTTTCCTTTACCTTTTTTTCTCCTCTTCTTCCCTATGCCTAAGGTCATTATTTGTGGAACTTTTTTTTTTTTTTTTGCTTTTTAGAGGGCAATTGGGGTTAAGTAACTTGCCCAAGGTCACATGGTTAGGTTTTTTTTGTTGTTGTTTGTGTGTGCATTAAGTGTCAGATCCGAACTCAGGTCCTTCTGACTCCAGGGCCAACACTCTACTCACTGTGCCACCTAGCCACCCCATTTATGGAACTTTCAATAGAGTTCCTGACTCTTGCTCTTGCCATTAAATCCTTTCTATCTGACCATTAAATTTATTTCCCACTTAACTTCATGAAAATTTCTTCCAACTACCAAGTATTCTGAGCAAGGGGCCTAAAGAACCTGTTCTTTATATTATCTGCAGTTAAGATGGTAGAGCTACTTGAGAAAGCCCAACTCTAGGCCAGAGAAACTTAAAACTCTGTAGTACCTACCTCTATAATCCTCCTTAGTATGAGAGAAGTAGACAGAATTAAAGGCAAAATGGAGATCATCTACTGGGAGTGGACTAGAGTACTGGATAGACTACAAGACTGTGAGTCTGGCCACGAGAATC